>BMAU01021364.1:695000-777521 GCA_019973935.1 Trichonephila clavipes
TCTATAGAATTGTATACTATGAATTCTATATAGGATTGTATTGAATTGAGTTATATTATTTACTATGCATTCTATACAACGGAAATGATGTGTTCGTTCGGTTCTTTTCTCTAATTGAATTTTTCTACGCATAATCTATAAAGGAGAATATTATTCAACTTTTCAAACTTTTTACGTTTAATAAGCACGTAAGTAATAGCATTAATAACCGTAAGAAAAATTTGACAGCACTAATATCTTTAAATTCAATTAAACGCTTAGAATATACAGTATTTTTAGGAAATGAGTTCAGAAACACATTCAATTTGATATTTCAAAAGATATCTAAAGATATTCAAACTGCTACTCATTATTATTGAAAATAGGAAACACATTTTTATGCAGGTTAAAATGTTTTAAACACAATCTTGTTTCATTTCGGAATTAACAGTAGTTACCAATAGAGACAGTCGACCAAAGATTTTTTCATCTAAAAGGGTGATAGGTTTCGTTAAACTTTATTCTAATTTTATTTTCCTAGCTGTCAAAAAGCTATTGTTTCAATTGAAAATAAATTTTACGTGATAGTTTTTCAAATAACTTTTTTCGACGGTAATAAACATGATTCTCAAAAATATAACATGATAGTACCAATATGGTATTATCATGATTCGTATGTGTGTGTGTTAGCAATTAATATACAATTAATAATTCAAGTATGAATTGAAAAAGAAATACATAGAGTTTCATTAATATCATGGTTGTTAAATTTAAACTCAATAGTTCAGTTAGTTAGCATTAAATTACAATTAAGCGTGGCTTGAACAAAATTATTTATTGTAATAACACTTTTTTCATTGAATTATTCAATGAATTCTCCCGCTAAGATTAAACAAACCAATAAGTATAACGGCAAATACAGATGAGCGCAGAACTGATCTATGTAATTTGTACTAAGAAATGATAGAAAAGAGAAAACACTTATTCGTAAACTCGATTACTGATTCCAACTTTCATCTAGTTTATCGTTATGCGTTGTTCAAACGATTATATTTCCGTCCAAAATGGTTTAAATTTTAAAAAACTGATATCTCTTTTGTCAAACATTCGCCAAAAAATGACTAATTATTTTACACTCAAAGATTACGGAAGCAAAATCGGTCTTCGGCAAAATATTTGAATCTACTTTATTTCATTTGGGAGTTAGACTAGGAAATATACCAAATTTCTCATTTTAGTGTTGAATCTAAAAATATAAATGAATCAAGAGGGACCAACTTTGAGAAGAATGTTATTATCATCTACCTTTTCAACATAATAAAAAAGTGATAAAAAGCATGCACGCGCGCGTCTTTGGGTATCACATTTTTTGATTTACACCATCCATGCACACCCAAACACTTCTGTTTCATTCATAAAGATAAGATGAATTACCAATTGCTCAACCAATTTAATTGGATGTTGTAGAAGATCATGACTTCTATCGTTGAATTTTATAGATTATATAATCTTAAACATAAATTATTAAACATTAGGTACAGATAAACAGACAAATGGCAGAATGATAATAGTTTTACACCGCACTTTTCTTAAATAAAAATGACATTGAAGCAAAAAAGAATTTATTTCTTTTTTTTATTTTACTACTTAATTATTTAACTTACTAAACCGTAAAGAAATAGAAGAAAAACCTAAAGATAAACTTCCTACAAAATGGTGGAGTTTCGATGTAGAGAATTGACCTTTACGATCGTAAATGAGGTAAAAAAACTCAGCCAAGTATAACCTTCCTAGAGAAAGACTAAAAGAAAAGGAGAAAACTCTAATAAGAAAAGTTATATATATATATATATATATAAACTCTCCTTTCAGCTCAATCACGGAGCTGTAAGAATTCTGTAACTACCTCTCAGGATCATATCGGGATCTGTGAAGAGTCTACTTGAAACCATAAAGAAAGATAAAAAGCTATTCTTGATGAAATTTTCTTTGACCAAGTGATTGGAATCTAGGCTTTAAACCCGAATAAAAATTTGGTGCCAGTGATTTAGAATGAAAAAGTATAATATTCAGCAAAAAATATGACGTAATAGGTATTTAATACATATATATCGAAATGAAAAAAATTAACTCTTTGGAATTATTTTTTATGTTATGTTAATTTTATCATAAAAATTGGCATCAAACAACATCATGTAGGCATTTAAATCGTGTTTTATATAGATAGATATAATATATATAGAGAGAGAGATAGAGATATAGATATATATAATATTTTTGTCTATCTATAAAAAGTATCACATACCTTTGATAACTACTCAAACTTTGTCATTATAAGTAAAGAAAGGAAAAACGCGAACATTGGAGAAAAAAATTAGAAGAAATATATAATAAGATTAACATCATTTAAAACAAGAAAAATCAAAATAAAGATACAAATTACATTTTATTTTGTATAATGTTGAAATTTTAAGAAAAACATTTTTCTTATATGCGCATTTTTTACCATCATAAAGCAAAACTTCAAAATTTTTAGCATTTCCACATCTATTATTCTTAATTAATTATTTATTTAATTATATTTAATATTTAAAATAATTACTTGATCATTATAAAAATTATTCGTTTACGGTTCTGCAGTTAAATCTATAAGTAAATTACAAAAGTAATTAATTAATTTAATAACTGAAAATTAACAAGAACGCTTAAATAATTTTCTAATTCAAAGTACAAACATAATTACGAACATTATTTTCTTCATGTAAAAAATCCCCATAAACGAATTCGCTTTAAAAATGAAGAAAGCAATTATTTGAATTACTCGAATATAAATTTTAAATTATATCATTGGAAAGCTAAATATTAATTACTTTAAGATGATACTTTCCAAATATGAAATTCATGTTAAGTAATTAAAAAATGTACTTATTTTGATAGCAGTACATTAATCAAGGAGGGAAATATTTTTGATCCAAACTAATTTGAATCATTATAGAATCATACTAATTGACCTGTTTGGTTAGAGGCAATCACATTTCCTTAAGAAATGGGACATAAAAGGTTACGTTTATTACAATTTTGAGATAATTAATTCTTTAATAATATCTTTGGAAGTTACGTTTTTCAATTTAAAATACATTAGCAAAATCTAAAAAATTATCTTGTATCGTAAAAGGGCCCTAGCAGCATTTGTATAACTGAATTTTATAAAACTAATACGCAACAATTCACAAAATACAACCATGTAATAGTTTTAAATTGTTCGGTGGTGTATATAAACTTACTTTATAAGTAATAAATTAGATTTGAGATCTTAATGAGTACCGTAAAATATTTACTTAAAATCTAATAATATATGAATTAGTTTCTGAAATGAAATTAAAGGCATTAGCATTGCTCATTAAAAGAAGTTGAGTTCAATAGCTATTAAAGAGTGTTTTTTTTTTCAGGTATAGAAGTTTAAGTTGGCATTACTTTCCAAGATGGCGACCGATTTAACAGCTGTCAAGTGATTTATTCTCAGTTTGGTTTGGCAATTCATCAAAACGATCATCAAGCAAGGCGTAGATTCGTCGAATGGGCCCAAAACGAGATTGCCGTTGTTCCCGATTTTCATAAGCGAATTTTGTCTAGCGATGAAGCGCACTTCTGGTTGAATGGCTACGTCAACAAACAAAACTGCCGCAAATGGAGGGAAGCTAATCCACAAGTGCATGCCGAAACACCGTTACATACAGAAAAACTGACTGTTTGGTGCGCTTTATGGGCTGGTGGAATCCTTCTTCAAAAACGATGAAGGCCACAACGTTACAGTCAATGGTGATCGGTATAGAGCCATGATTACTAACTTTTTCATTCCTGAATTGAACAATCATGATGTCCAGGAGCTGTGGTTCCAACAAGACGGCGCAACATGTCACACAGCTTGTGCCACAATCGATTTATTGAAAGATACGCTTTGTGAACGCCTAATTTCACGTTTTGGACCTGTGAATTGGCCTCCAAGATCTTGTGATTTAACACCGCTAGACTATTTTTTGTGGGGCTATGTAAAGTCATTGGTCTATGCGGCTAAGCCACAAACGCTTGACCATTTGGAAGACAACATTCGCCGTGTTATTGCCGATATACGGCCACAAATGTTGGAAAAAAGTCATCGAAAATTGGACGTCCAGATTGGACTACATCCGAGGCAGCCGTGGCAGTCCTATGCCAGAAATCATATTTAAAATGTAATGCCACAAGATTATCTTTCGAATAAAAACATCGTGTCAATCGAATAATACATCGTTGTTTTATTGCAATTTAATGTTCTATACCTCTAAAAAACACCCTTTAGTACTATCATCCATAAACATTAACTATTTTTTTTATTAAAGCGTTAATTTTCTCGAATTCTTATTTAATTTGCTCAATTGTTACGCATTAAGTTACATAAAATGTGTTATTTAACGGCAATTTTTCAGCTTAAGCACAAAGAGCAGTTTTTAATTACTTACAAAAGTTATTTTTATTTAAGGTATCCAACTACGTTCGAAACCGTGATTTTACAAAGCACATAAATGAATCATTTTTATGATATTTAGATATTTACATTCAGGATATTTTTATGATTAGAATATATGCAAAAAATTCATTTCAGGACATTTTGACAATAAATTTATATAAATAAATATTTTGGAAAAATACTAACTTGGAATAATCTTTCTTTCAAATGTTTTTCTTTTGTGAAAAATGGTTCTAATATAATAATATTTTGCCTGTATGCAGCTCAGACCTCTCTACAGAGGCTTAACTAGAATTTTTGAAATGTATAACTTAGAAGTGGGTTTATTCATGTTTTACGACAGCAGAGGGGAGAAATTTTAAGAAAAGAACTCCGATAATTATTTTATTGGGTTGTAGCTCTGAAAATAATGTGAATTTTCCAAAACTTCTAGTTGAGCCTCTGTAGAAAAGTCTGAGGTATAAACAGGCAAGATATTATTGTAATTGAAAATTTTTTTCAGAAAAGGAGAACATTTAGAAAAAAGATTATTCTATGTTAATGTTTCTCCAAATTATTATTTTTAAATAATTTTTTTTGTCAAAATATCCTTAAAACAATTTTATGCATGTATTATAATCTGAAAAATCATGAAAATATCATGAAAAATCACTAAATATCATGAAAATTATCCATTTATGCGCTTTTTCAAAATCACGGTTCCGAACGTAGTCAGATACCTTCAGAACATATCTAAACAAGCGTAAAATTTAGTTCTGAAGCATGCACTTTTAATTATGTAAAAAGTTTTGTATCTAAAGTATTTTAAAACGCAGAAAATAAAAATAAATACATTTTCACATCCCGTCAATTATATTAAAGAAATTATTATGTCTAATTTATGTCAAACATTTTAAAAGGTTCTAAAATTATGTTATAAATATTCCAGAACATCATAATAAGAATGCAACTTTCCTTGATAAAAATCTTAAATCTAAAGAAATTTATCCGAAATACGTTAATGGGGTTTTTACATCATTTATTTAAATAATATTTTCATAGCAATTTTCAAATTTTTAAGGCTACACAGTACTCTTCAAATTTCATAATTAAGGAAAAAAAATTCTGCATTTTCTTGTGTCTTATATCATTGAAAAGCTTCCTACCAAATCTGCTCTATTAACAAATAAGTTTTTAAAATATTTGAAGTTTTCTGAGCTATGGTTTTAGTTTCGGTTTCATTTTAAGGCACTTTCCCACTCTTAAATTGAATTAATTAGAAATATTTTTGAGCACAATCAACTATATTAGCAGGAAATGTTGATTAATTCCAATTTTCATCACTAAAACTATTTTCGCTTGATTATGTCCTGAGTTTTTTAATTCTCATAATTAATTAAAATTGATTTCAAGGCAAATTTTTGCTTTAAAAAAAGTTTATATAACTTAGAAGCTGTATCGTTAATTTTTTCTCGTTGAGAAAATTCCATGGCCAAAATGTTCTCAGGTTGCTATGAGAAACAATATTTCGAAGAAGTGGAATACTACTGAAAATGATGTATCGAAAAATCACTCATCAACCGATCCTGCAATTAGTTTTCTGAATACTAGTATTCTGAATTCAAGTATTGCAGATAAAACTCAATATTTCCTTGGTGTACCAACTACAATATAGTAAACATATTGTAATACTAAAATTTAGTATTTTAAAGTCAAACACGAGCTAAGGCTTCCTAAACTTCTCGATTTAAAACTGAAAAAAATTTAATTTTATGAACAAACCTGGCTATTTTTAATATAAGTTAGTATCATTATTTCTTTTTACATAAATTCTTTGTGTTTCAAAACTTTTGTGAAAATATTAGGTTAAGATTAAGCTTAATAAACATTCGTCGTAACAAATGCTATCAATATTATGCAAAAAAAAAATTGAATTAAAATAAATTATGTTCATTCATATTTAAATAAAATACTGTTTTAATGTAAAACACTTTAAATGCCTTTTCTCAGACTTTAAGTTTTGACGGTATAAGTGTTTTCTAATACCTAAGGCTTTTTTCTGTTGATTATAGAGCCTTGATTTTTTTATTTACTCCTAAACGTATGTTTTATAAAAGTTAATAAGGATTTAGGGCTTAGTTCTCTGGCTATTTTTTCAAAAAATTGCTTAAGTTATTATTTAAAAAATGTTTGTTTTTTCCAGGTTCTTTTATGAAAATAATTATTAAAAATCAATAAGGGAATAGATTTTCGAATCCAATCTAGCTTTTATTTACAATAATGTAAGAAACATAAAAAAGAGAAAATGACTAAAAAATTTTAAAAAGTGAGCTTTTTATAAAAGTTTGGAAAAACTTCAAAAATTCTTAATTTTTAAAAATTATAAAAGAATGACTGGGGGATCAAAATGACTTCTTACTTTCAGAATAAACAGAATAACATAATCTGAATATAAAACATAAATTGTTTTTACTATTATTGTCTCCAGAAAATATTTTTGGAAAGGGTTCTATGTAGTCTTAAGCTTTGGAAACACAGTATCAAAACGATATTTCCCGTACAGACGAAGCCCACAGATCACATTAGAGTCAACAGACGCCGTCGAGCCGGTTTGATTAAATGAATCTTTATTGCTATATTGGTCCTGCATCCCAAACTATGGTTTTGGGTGTTGAGTATTGAATTCCTCTCCCAACCCCTTTCTTCCCAGTATATACTTTTACAATGTCGATACAATGATCAATAAATGCTATGTCTCTGAATTTTAGAACCTGTTGTGCTCTTGTTTCACAGCTTATCAATGACAATGCAGGGAAGACCAGTCACTCGACGTTCAAGACTTCGTTGCCAGATTGCGTCACTCCCTTGTCTTGCCAATTCTCGCCATCTATTGGCTACCAAACACGCTGTAGTCAATGATGGGACAACGACTGGTCCGGTATAGACCCCCTCCCTCTTGCTACACCAGAGTAGCTTTGGAAATATAAAAACCACATGTGTTACCATACCAAACAAGGCTTCGAAAATTTCTTTCATTCAATACAGATACAAGTAACAACTATTATTAACAACGGAACTACAACATTCAATACTCTGTACGACACCAGGCTGACAAGGTTACACAACATCAGCTGCCCAGCCTAATTAACTCTCTTCATGACATCGGAGCGCCTTTCGACATGGACATAAGCCTCTGTGATTTTAAAATTGAAGATCTGACAAGAATTGTTATCCATGCCCATGGCACAATTTAATTCATCGGGACATCATCATCATCCTTATCACCTTCCTCAACTCCTAGAAGGCTTAATTTCCAATTATGTCATCGCTGCATTTCTTTTTATATATCTAATAAATTAGGTTCTTGTTGTGTCATGTTGAATGTCAGTTAGCGAGTCAAAAATAATATACAAACAAATATTCTTACTTCCTGAAATATTATACTCTTCTTATTAAGGTTACTATTCTCATCAACAGTATGTAAGAGTAAGTATTTTACTTTTATTGTACAACATACACCCATGTTCTATTATATTAAATAGATTTAAAAACAATTTGCGCAACTTTGAACAAAATAGTTAATCCTTATCTAATTTTGTTTTCAAATTACACAACTTCCTCTTTCATTTCATCACGCGCACACGTTATAAGTCATCGTTTTTAGACGCTTGTACATGAGATTTTGGTCTTTAAATCAATCAATGACAAAATTTATTCTTTACTTGAAAAAAAATTGATCATTAATGTCAAACAATATTATTCACATAGTTTACATTCATTAAAGGGGTATTATATATATATCCATCATTCTCTCTATGCGAACACTTCATATTAACTACAACAACAGATATTTATAATTATTTTTCTTTAATAACCTATTTCTGAAGCAATTTCATGAACAAACTCGAACCAATTTAGGCGGCCATGGCGTCCACTTCCAAATGAAAAGAAGTGGACCCTTTTATGTAGTCTGAATCTTCTTGAAGAAAGTACAGACCTTATTGAAAAGTTTGGTGGCATGTGGGATGCTGTTGATGAAATTTCATTGAATGTGGAGAATCCTAGACCTTCATTCAAGGATCTTGGTTCGATATACATCCGGCATCTGCAACACCTGCCAATTCTTTTGTATAACACTTTCCAAGAGGTAAACTTGAAGGGTTACCGACTAATTATTACCAACCGTTTTATCATAATCTGCATTTAATAAGATTCCTTATCAGGTCTAGAAGATATGGAGAAATTGTTCCCTATCTTATTATGTATTCCACACATTGAATAAAATTGTATATTTAAGAAACTGGGAATTAAGATTAGTTTTAAGGTATCCGACTACTTTCGGAACCGTGATTTTAAAAAAGCGCATAAATGGATAATTTTCGTGATATTTAGTGTCGCTTAAATTAGAATATATGCATAACATTGTTTTAAGGATATTTTGACAAAAAAAATTTATTTAAATATAATATTTTGGCAAAAAATTAATTTAGAATCTTTTTTTCAAAATGTTCTCCTTTTGTGAAAAATGCTTCTATTATAATAATATTTTGCCTGTATATAGCTCAGACCTCTCTTCAGAGGCTCAACTAAAATTTTTGAAATATATAACTTATACGTAGGTTTATTCATATTTTACGACAATAGAGGGGTGCAATTTTAAGAAAAAAAACACCAATAATTTTTTCAATTGGTGGTAACTCTGAAAATAATGTGACTTTTTCAAAAATTCTAGTTGAACTTCTGTAGAGAGGTCTGAGCTATATACAGGCAAAATATTATTATAATAGAACCATTTTTTACAAAAGGAAAATATTTAGAAAAAAGATAATTTTAAGTTAATTGTTTGCCAAAATATTATATTTAAATAAATTTTCTTTGTTAAAATGTCCTTAAAGCATTTTTATGCATGTATTCTAATCTGAGTGACACTAAATATCATGAAAAGTATCCATTTATGAGCATTTTAAATTCATGGTTCCGAACGTAGTCTGATACCTTAAGGAAAAAAGAAGGAAGTCTATAGAAACCATTCTGAACAATTAAATCAAGTACAGTATTAAAATGAGTTACATAAATTTTCAATGAATACCTTCATTAGAATTGATCCAGTATTTTAGTTTCTTTAGTAAAATTAAACTAGTACCTTTGTGTGGACCCCCTGGGTTCCACCCTGGACACCAAGATTAATTTGAGGCAAAGAATCACTAAGAGCCATTTTGTAGAGTAATAACTTGTATTTATTCCATCAATTCAAATATCAAAAACTCTAATAACATAATATTTCTATGTTACGTCAAACAAAAGGGATTTACCTTTAATATTAAATTAAATTACGAATTATGAAATTAATCAATAATTACGCGCAAGATCAAATAAGGTCTACCTAAATACGAGGTCCGAGGAAAACAAGTAACTTTAATTATTAGCTTTCATTAACTTTAACTAATTGTTTTAAACTAACGCTTATTTTAAGCGTAAATAAATTATAGTTACCACCTGGTATATAAGCTTTCCAAATTCTTTCGTACAATAACAGAAATAAGGCTTCACTATTGTAATCCAATGGAATCCTCTAAATTTGAGGCTACTGCTGCTGGCTCAATAGCCTTCATACTTGCTAGCTTACAACGCTCTACTTAAATACCCTATCTACTTTACATATCCCGTTCACTTTTTGGAGTTGATTGGAAATATACGCGAATTTATAATCCTCAAAAAGACGCCTAAGAATATTAGTGGAAAGGTTCCGTACAGATTCGTCACACCTTTTCTGGTTATTGATATACAATAGTTCTTGATTATATATGCACAATAGGTGAGTTACCTGTTAAAAAAGGAAGCTCTATGATCTTTTCTATTAAACTGTATGCATGTATATTCTCCTTTTTTAAAATTCTAGACATTAAACAAGGTTAATTTGTTTCATTACCAATACGTTTTTAGGTTTTGTCAGAAAGTTTATCATAAAACCTGTTGGTAAAAACTTTAAATATCCTAATGAGTAAAGGTTTTGCTGTTAATCGAATGACTATTTGTGTGTGAAGAGTTATAAAACAAAAATGATTAAAAGCGGTGTCACACACACAAAATTGCTTGGCTCAAATATATACAATCCTAGCCAAATTATGAGAAATGGTAGCCACCTGTGATTATCATCCGAATTCAGAGTAAAATTATCCTATTGTCTGAGTTGTTTGTTTTACTCTTCATTAAAGTGAATTTTTAAAAATACATCAAATCTGCAAATGAAATATTATTTTTTTTCAAATTTTCTTTGATTTGGTAAAAATATTTAGGATGGATATTCATGTTTATTATAATTTTGAAATTTCCAATTACTACAGGTGAAGGCATATACAGAAAAATTGACACAAAACAAATATATGCACATTAAAAATATCTACTCCGTACATTTAATATATAAATAAAAAAGGGATTTTCTTCAAATGAGGTCTCTCATTACTCGTATACTCTTACTTTAAAAATTGAAGGAAATAAAGCATTTTTTTCTTTCTCAAGTAATAACACTCACGATAATTGGCATATGATGTGCAAATTCCTTCTGAATGCCATTAATTCAAAATGTAATTTAGGTTCTCTCTTCTGAAGTAACATTGGATTTAACTATATGATTAAACCAGTGATGGTGAACCTATTCAGGCACTGACCCACGCAAGCTTTTTAACTAACCCCCGATTGCTAGGCAAAAACTTGTTTGTTTACGCGAGTTAATTTAGATTTTCTAATTTGTGTAAATTATTTATGTTCTATTTGGATTTTTAAGCCCATTGACACAAAAGCAATTTAAATATTGTCTATAACCTTCAGTTTGATATAATTACGGCTCCACAGCTACGCAAATGATAACAAATGTATATGAAAGTATGCAGTATTTCAAATAAAGCAAAAGTGTTTACAAAATATGAAATAAAGTGTATATTTTTGCCCACATTTTGTTTGTTGAAAACGATCGAAAACCAAAGCAAATAATCATATTTAAGGTATGTGACTACCTTCGGAGCACTTTTTTTTTAAATGCATAGATTTTCAACTAAATAAACACTTTTTTATTTGCAATGGGGCATAAAACAAGGAATTCAAGTTTTACTTTGACAAAATTAAAAATAATTTTGGATATATTGGGAATATAGAGTGAAATTTTAGTGAAAAATTGCAATTACAGTAAGTCTTGTATTGAAAATGTTTATTAATATATTCGAATAATATTTATATAGTACCTAAATAACATCATTATTTGTACTTAGAACTATAAAAGATTATTAATACTTTTGAAAGTTTTTGAAATATGTCAATTATTAAGCAATAATTCAATTTTTTACAAGAAACTAATGTTATTTTCTCACCAAAAGTGCAATAAGATACATAAATATATGCACAGAGATTATATAATATTATAAACTGCAGATAAAAAAAAGCTAAATAAAACATTTTCTGAAAATTTCAATTCAATATATTATAAAGAAAATTTGTAGTAAACTTTACCGTGAAGCAAAAAAATTAAAAAACATAGTTTCTCAGAAAATGCATTTAAAGATTTTAATACAGCATAAAAATTTTTTTACTTATTGTACAGCTTTTAAACTCACCATATTTATACGTCAAGATCTCTTTAGCTGCATGTTTAACTAATTCTGACTTTTTTTTTAACCTTTTGCTGTTTCCTGGAGAGTTTCATAGAATATAGCAATTGTCGTTTTTAGTGAAATTTTGATGAAAAATTGCAGTTACACAAAATTCTAATAAATGTATTCAAATAATATTTATACAGCACGTGAATAACATCTTTATATGTGCTAGAAATTAAAAGATTTGTAGTACTTTTGAAAGTTTTTTAAATATGCCAAATTTTATGCAAAAACACGATTTTTTAAAAATTTAATGATTCTTTTTCATAAAAAAGCAATAAAGTATATGAATATGTACACAGAGGTTAGATTTTGATTCATAACACAGACAGAACTAAATGAAACATGTTTTGAAAATTTCAATTCAATATCTTAAAAATATTTTGTGTAGGAATCTACTACCGGTTTACTAATTATGCTACAGCTTTGCTTCTAAATATCGTAGAAACAAAAATAGAGTGTTTTGGGAATATTAAATGTATAAGGCTATTAAATAAAAGCATAACAGAAATTTCTAAAGTTTTCACTTAAACGGCCAATTTTGGGTAGTCACATATCTTAAAGTACTTTTTTTTGGATAAAATGCACTTCCGTGAGTTATGTTTGAAGAAAGAGACTTCCACGGCATCCTTTTTTACCCGTTAAGCAAATTGAATTTTAAAGATGTTTAGTTTTAAAAATACTGAGTTAAAAATTTTTAAACGTAACACTGATACAAATGGGTAATAGTGACCTACGCACTATTATTAAAAATAAATATGAACGACATTTGACCTACGTCTCCAAAAGCTTCGCCATCCCTGGATTAAACAAGAAACTTAGTCTATAAAATCGATTAATATAACATAAAACATGCTTCAGCTTCCTTGATAAAAAAGCAGAGTTTTTGCCGAAATAAATGCCTTTTTTTTAAAATTTATCTTTAATTAAAAATTATTTTTTAAGAAATTTTCTATATACATTTATGTTATGTCAGAGAATTTCGGATATTGGGGACTATAATATCCATACACATTCAGATCCTTGAAAATGATTTTGAATTTTAGGGGTCTAATTTTTTATTTATTTGCTATACGGGAGTAATTGTATCGTAAACATATATTTAAGAATAAACTGTTAATCCTTCCAACTGAAGACTTTAAGAAATCTTTTTTTAAAAGTTATATTAAATCCTGAATAGATATTCAATTGAATATGTTTAGATATACAACTATATTGTTCTTTTAGGAGTTTATTTTAATTATTACTAGTTATAAGTATATATATGTATATATATATATATATATATATATATATATATATATATATATATATATATATATATATATATATTTGTTCTTCTCACGGGTTAGTTTTTTTAAAAGTAAAAAATGAATACATTATTCTTGATATAACAGCTAAATTGTAAGGAGAGTAAAACTCGGTATAAATCAATGTATCAAAAAATATATAATAATTTTTTGATGAGTGCACTTTTTATTTATCTATAACGCCACTTGAGCCCTCTCAATGCCCTTTGGACGTCAATTTTCGAAAACGGAGGGGTATGCAGGTCTCTACTCTATGAAACGAACGTGCCAGCTAAGTTTTAACTCTGTATATCTAATAATTAAAAATCGATAAATTTAACTAATAACACCTCTTAAGACCCACGAAATACCGATTGGGTTTCGATTCAGGTAAAATCCTCCATTATTGAGGGATAAAGCGCTACCACGTCATTTAACTCTTTTGATCGTATCGGCAATTCGTTTCTAAGTTTGAGTGTGGCACGGACATAGTGCACTTCCTTTTATAACATATATTCCTTACATTACATACTGGAATGGGCAAAAAATGTATAAACACTTTGATGAAGAAAAACATATATTATTATAAGTATTACAGTGAATAAAAATAACAAAGCTACAATAATTTTTCAAACTGTAATCCATCCACCTCAAAACATTTTTGAGCATGATGCCATGCATTGTTAGTGATATCTCTCAGAGTAGCTACAGGAATTGCGTGACTAGCCGTTTCAATTTCATAGCGCAGTTTCATACGAGTACATGGTTTCTTGCTGCACACCAAATTTTTGAGGTAACTCCATAAGTAAAAGAGCTCACACACTTTGGAAAGAAAATTTGCGCCATTTTCAACCTGCGCGAGGTGTCATTTACAAAACTGAGTTCTGTGTGGGTCGTCCTTTTTCAGTGTAACAATTGTGGTATGTAAACTTTTCATTTTGCTCCTAGCAAAATACAACATACGCTAGACTTAATCATACCTATTTTACGTGCACATTGGGATGTCGATTTTTGTGCTGAGTGAGTGAATGTATCTAATGCTCCACCAGAAGACGCTTCACTTGTTGATGAGTGCGGCCGGCCTGAACGTCCCTTGTGCATATCATTTATTGTTCCGTCAGTTTCAAACTTATCGAGAAAATGAGCAATGTTTGAGCGTGTTGGTGGTTCCGTTCCCTATTGTTGCCTCCAATGTTGTTGCACATCACAGATATTCCCAAATTTCCAATGCCATTTCAAAATGATTTTTCACTGCTTGAAAGCCAGACATAATTGTGCCATGGTCTCTCTTTTCCCTAATAAAACACTAAAGCTATCTGTCGCGACGTATTGCTGAACACGTCAAAACGCTAACGCCAACTGTCAATACCAACTCTTAGACTCTAGCCAATGCGATCTCAAACTTTTGGCATTAACATATTACCCAGTCTTAAAGTGTGTATACATTTTTTATCACCCCTGTATATGTTCAATATTATGAACGATATATACTACTAGTCCTTGAAAGTACTAGGAAAAGTAATAAATATAAAAATCTTTTTCCATGCACATTCATTGCAATACAGGAGGACGGTATGATCGAATTTATTAGTGATTTGGAGTACACGATGGGTAGAATTCTGTTCCAAGAGTTCTTACATTCGATACCAATTACAACTCTAATACAGCGAGTTTAAGTTGAATTGTGCTTAGATGATGGATACGGATCTATCCATTCCCTATGGTTTCAGGTTTAGTATGGAATCTTTAAATCTTACTGGTTGCTTAATGGTGTCGTGTTCATGGCTCAACAAAATGTGACTTATTTAGAGTAAAATCTGTGAAATTTACTGGGGTAATAATCAAACGCTTTCTGTATGAAGAAAGATCAGAACAACAATGGGAACATGCCCTCATTCATTGCCGTGCTGATAAGTACCCCAAAGGAAATATTAAAAAAAGAGTAAAATCAGGCATATTGAGATGTGGAAAGTGAGACTATGTTCATGATATTCTAGTGTACGTGATTTTCACGATATTGTAGACGCACCTGTTTTTGTTTAGGCGTCAATCACAAAATGGAGTTCACTCTCACTCCCGTAATATTTGCTTAACATAATAAAATAACCCAGTACCATTAGTAGTACAAAAATTTAAATCATAACAACTCTTTCCCTGTAAAACACGCCATGAGTTAGTATGTCTATGTAGACATTCGGTATTATTTGAGCGAGTTTGTTTGAAAGAAGAGACCAAAACTATAGGCCGAGCAGAGATGAAGGTTTTACCATGATAAATCTATAAGGGTACTGCCCATTACAGTTCCTCCTTGTTTTGAACGTTTTTATGAAAAAATCCAGCAAATTAATTGAAAAGACAAGTTGCTGCAGTCTTCTATTTGGGTCCCTATAGGAAGTTAAAACTGTATCACAAGCTGCATTCGAGAAAATTATTTAAAATAATGTCTTGAAGTGCTTCGATGACTTTTACAAGCGATGACAAAAGTATGTTGTACAAAAATTGGAGGAAGGATATGTTTCAGCATTTTTATTTAGGTTGTTTGTATGTGCTATATAGACTCTTACTTTTACTACATTAGATCCTACTTATCATGCACATGTGTGTGCGTGTGCGTGCGTGCGTGTGCGTGCGTGCGTGTGTGTGTGTGTGTGTGAAAGATAAAAATTTACTGATACACACAAAACAGATCAACAAAGTATGAAGAAATAGTTCTTAAGATTTGAATCAATTTGCCACTTAAATTGGTGTTGTTGCAGATTATTTTTAATAGCGAAAATTACAACAAAAAATTTAAGTTAATGATACATAATAACCCTTCACTATGAATAGAAACAATTCAAGCTAATGCCAGCATCTTGTTAAAACTATTTGCATAACTTTATCTCGGTATTAAGCAGTTTAAAAAGTGCTAGGTTTACTTCAATAAAATAGCATGATAAAATATCCCTTTTTTGTAATATATATTTCATATAAAAATATGAAAACCTTTTTCTTAAAGTTAAAATAAATGTAAGATGTATTAAAAGTATTTTTATCTCGATCTTTTTCTGAATAGTTGTTCATGTATTTAAAAAAAATTTCATTATTTTTTTTAAAAAGTCCTCTAAAAGAAATGTTTTATTTTTCTTTCTGTCTCAAGAATGTTTTTCACCAAAAACACAGAATTTTCTCCTTTAAATTTTATGATAGCTTCAATTTGTAAGAGTAAAAAAATAGAATCAAAATGTTTAAAAAAACATACAGAGAACTGTTTTAAATGCATTCCGACCTAACCGATAACTCGTAACTGGTGACAGCAAATGTAAGAATAATTTTCCAATAGCGCTTATCTGAAACCTCCTCTCAGCTACTTCTTTCTCGTTTTGCTTCAAAATGGTTTTCTGAGACGTTTGTTGTTTACGAATGTCTGCCTTGATATAAAAATACTTGGAGCATTGAAACAACCTCGTTCTATCTTCTTTTCACCTGATTTGTTTGAAGAAGTCGAAAAATGTAACTTGCGATGTCTCGACTTTTCTTTAGCGATTTTCTGAAATTCAGATTCTATTCTGACGCCAACACGCTGCCTGAGAAATGTGTTTGCATTCACAACACAAGTGGTGTGACTTCGAACAGGAGGCACAAAGGGGTTTTTTTTATTAGTCACGCATATATTCTGAAGTGTATCTTTATCAGCAAATTCTATTTTCGAACTCGAGAGAATAGAAGGAAACTCTCGGATAGATTGCTGAGAAAAAAATCAGAACAAGTAATATTTATACACACACACACACACACACATATATATATATATATATATATATATATATATATATATATATATATATATACATAAGTCAATTTCTACTTAGGTCGACAAAGAAAATTTTATTTTAGTTACTTTTTATTATATATAGTTACAAAAATGTAAATATGTATATACATATGACAGAATCGCAATATTGTGACAAAATAGAAAACGATTTTCCTTGCAGTTTTCCATTTTCGTTTCAATATCTGGTGTTGGGCTATTTTTTGTTTGTTTGTTACTATTTATTGATTAATTAAATTTATTTATTCTAATAAAACAGTATAGTAAAAAATAAATCGTGTTCTCGGAAACTAGTACATCGGAGGTGGTGTTTGAACCCATGATGTTTGGATTAGAAGTTGAACAAGGAACACATCGTACGATTATTTTTCTATCTATGCTGTTGGTATATTATTTTTGTTTGTTACTATTTATTTATTTTTTAAATTAATTAATAAATTAATATTTGGAAAAACTGTATTAGCATCCAATGTCATTCACTACAAGTTTAAAATATGTATTTGAACTTGAATGGATGAATAGAAAGTATATATATATATATATATATATATATATATATATATATATATATATATATATATATATATATATATAGGGGACAGTGATTTAATAGTAGGAATTGAGAAAGGACATGACATTACGTTTATGTATTGTCCAATTTTATTCTTCTTTTTAAAATTCGAATAGCATTTGAAATTTTTGTAAGTAAACTATGAATATTGTAATTTTTTCATAGAAATATAAAACATTTTATATGTACATGCATCCATCATCAAATGAACTTCAATTTTAAATACTAAACTCAACACTTACCCCTAATAATATTATTAACGGACATATATATTTGAAGAATTTATAATGGGTATGGTTGCCTGGTGATGCAACAATGCACTGTGCTCGAAGTCTACCTTCTCTATAACTGAGATTTTCTTCAAGATCACTGGTTTCTTCACTGGTTTCAAAAGTGGATCCAACGGAACTCCAGGAGTTTCCGATAGTATTCAGGGAGTCCATGGAAAATTAAAATTGATTTAAGGGTTCCTGAACAACGTCATTCGGTCTGCGCAATGTTTAACAAAAAATACAAAAAAAAAATTGATCAATTTTTACTTTTATTGAAATTTAAATAAATAACAATGTATTCACTCGGATATTCCCGAATGGATCTCAGACACAGATGAATCCATAGTAATACAGGAGCATCTTATTGAAATATCCACAAATGAGGGACTTAAAACAATGTTTGAAGAAGGATATCAGAAATACTGGTTAAGGTATCCGACTACGTTTGGAACCGTGATTTTTCAAAAGCGCATAAATGTATAAATTTCATGATATTTAGAGTCACACTTATATTAGAATACACGTATAAAAAATTTTTTAAGGCCATTATGAAAAAAAAGTTATTTAAATACAATATTTTAGCAAAAAATTAACTTATAATAATCTTTTTTCAAAATGTTCTCATTTTGTGAAAAATGCTTCTATTATTTTAATGTTTTGCCTGTACCTAGCTCAGAGCTCTTAACAGAGGCTCAACTGGAATTTTTGAAAAATTCACATTATTTTCAGAGTTACCACCAATTGAAATAATTACCGGCGTTTTCCTTTTAAATTGCTTACCTCTGTTGTCGTAAAATATGGATAAACCCAATTCTAAGTTATGTATTTCAAAAATTCTAGTTGAGCCTCTGTAGAAAGATCTGAGCTATATTCAGCCAAAACATTTTTATAATTAAAACATTTTTCACAAAAGGAGAACATTTTGAAAAAAAGATTATTCTAAGTTAATTTTTTGCCTAAATATTGCCTTTAAATACTTTTTTTTTCAAAATGTCCTTAAAACATTTTTATACATGTATTCTAATCTATGTGACACTAAATATCATGAAAACTATCCATTTATGTGCTTTTACAAAATCACGCTTCCGAACGTAGTCGGATACCTTAAAAAAACAGATCCCAATGTCTTATCCTATATTATGGGGTATTGTACAGAAGTTGTTGAGTACTTTCCCGTCTTTCAATTTAATAAACGGGGACTCAGTACCATAGAGAGAAAATGTCCTCACAAAAAGAGAAACCAATTAAAAAACTAGTGCTCGTGGGGATTTGATATTGCTACTCACAACATAAATCATAAACATTGAGACTGTCGTAAACACACTCATGACATCTCATCGAGTTCATCCAAGTTTTTGTTTTAATTTTATTTTAAACAAAAGTTAAAATTTCATTAAATAATTCTTCACAAAACGTTTGTCTTTAATTTGTAATTTTTATACTAAACAGTTGTATAGCTTTTTCAATTAGTAAAGTTTTGACTTTAAAAATGGGGTCCGTGGGCGAGTTTTGACTATAAAAAGTGGTCCATGGGTTAAAAAGGTTTAAGAACCACTGAGCTAGAACAACGTTTCACCAAAAATGAACGCAACTACCACATAGTTTATAAATAGTGACATATTTTAAAATGCAAGGATTATAGAGAACAGTAGATGCTATAGAAGATATTGCTACATTAATTCGTTCTTGAATTATAATTATGTAGCTACTTTAAAGTTACAATAAATCGAAGGACTGTTCTTTGGTGAATTTGGGAGGTTGCTTCACATTTCATGTGTACGCAAAGTAGTATTATCCTTTAGTTTGTATTTTCCCCATTCTGTGTATTCTCTCTCTCTCTCTCTCATTTTTAACCTTTAAATTAATAAAAGTAAATTACTCCTAAAACATATATGCATTCAACTCTTGTCCTATTTAATGGCTTTTCCATCCATGCTGCGTTCGAATTCCCTGGAAACAACACCAATCAACGATATCTTCCTCTCAACCAACATGAAAAGGAAGTACCACGACAATGGTGATAGGCATGAATTCGATGGCGGCGTGCCATGACTTCGAGTCCTAAAACCACTGAAGTTCCAATATGTAGAGGGACTGATGCACATTACTGTCGTAGCTCGATGTCTTCACGTTGATGGGGTGTGGAAGTTAGAAGAGTAAGGTGTTAGCTCCGGTGTCGTCTTCGTCACAGGTTCAAAATTAAGGCTGTTTTCGGTTAATGTTAAAGAATAGGACCCGAATTTGGCACATTTTTTCAGATATAAAAGAAATGAAAAATTAATATGATATTCTTGCTTCACTATCCTTTTGAGAGCAGCATTTTTTATTATACTTCCCGTTTAAACCGAGTTTATTCATTTTTTCTGGTATAAAATGTGTTTCGTATTTTTTATCCTATCCCTTAATGTTAAATGGACTTTGCCTTCAGGTATTAAAACAAAAAAGAAAGTATTCACGTAATATTTTGAATTTTTTAAAAACTCTATATTGTTAACAGAGGTACGAGTTATAATGTTGCAAGTTTCCATGGAAATTGGGTCATTTTTCTGTCTAAAAATGTGCTTCGCGTTTAGTTAGAGCTCTCGTACTTTTACCGAAGACATTCTTAAGAGGGTCGTTGCCAACAGTGCTCGTATTGTCTTATAACGAGACGTAAATAAATACTCACTGACTTACCCACCCTAAAGAAGGCAAAAAAAAAACTCACTCACACCCTAAAGAAGTCATTCCAAAATATATTCGCGTTGTAATTGCATAGCATTTATAATTTGAAAAATTCAAATGTATACAATTCTTGACACCACAAATAAATAAGTCGAATAAGAAGAAATAATGTAATATAATAAAATGTTTTAAAAAAGCGATTTAAATTTTAAAACTTTTTTATATAATTCAATTTTACATTTATTTTTTGTCACATTCATTCGTTTTAGATGTGATATATATATTATTTAGATGTTGTTTAAAGAAAATAATGGGTTTTCGGGATAAGATTTTAAAACACGAAATAATACATAGTGAACGATAATAAATTTTTAACGTCGTAAAATCTTTTGATCAGTATGAAAATAGCTATCAAAATGTATATATATATATTTCTATACAAATATTTGAGTATTTCCATTTTCAAATTTATAATCCCCGAAGATCTTCCCAATACAAAAGTTAAGAAATGCTACTTTAATTCGATTTACATGAGAGAACAGATGGTACATAAGCTTAAAATATAATCTCATTTTCCTGTTTAATACAGAAGAACAAAATAATATTGGTACTTTTTTATTTATATATAATCTCCAACCATCGAAGATAAAATATTATTTTTATACACGACAAAATGCATTTTTAAATAAGCATTAGAATAAGACAGTTCGAAAAATTCTCTTCTCTCTTGAAAATTTTAAAAAATAAATACCATTTTTCTTCTCAATCCAAGAAAAGTCTAACTTGCAACAGCAGTGTTTCGGTTGATATCAAATTTGGGGGGTAACTTCCTTCAACCCCCTAAGGGAGAACAGTGAAGAAGCAAAACTCCCGTTCTTTTCATATGCTTTGGCAGTCTTTCAATAACACATAAGCACACTGAGAATTCTGTCGTGCCTCAGAAGAATAAAAAAATACCCGCTTCCAGAAGTATAAAATCAATGGAATGTATATGGGATTTCTGACATTGAATGTTTTTTCAATAGAAGCACAAGGAAAGAAATGTTCAATATCTTTCACTCTAAACAAAGCGTTAAAATTATTGTCTTCAAACTGAGATGTTGGGAAAATTCCAATCCTTTGAGAGTAACGCCTTTTTCAGGTAATATTTTTTATCGACTTAAAGACGCATAATTCATTTGTTACGTTATGAATAACTAGTTTTTCTTAAGAAGTAAAATGCGCGTCTTTGAAACTATTCCGAGTGGTTTATGGCTAATTCAATAAATTTTTGCACATATACTTTTGTCTATTCAATTACTTATTTTTTTGCTACTTCTTTGATAGAATTCTAGAAATTCATTGTATAACTAGTGACATATTTCAAGAAGTTAAAATATCTCATTTCATCGAATTTGTAATATTTTGGTCATAATTAAAAATTATTTGTAGCAAATTCACAATATTTTTTGAAATTTAAAAATAGGAATATCTTTGAATATTATATTCATATAGAACTAAATAAAATTTATAATGAAGGTGGAAGGGGACACCCTTTGAATGCCTAACGGTAGATCAACCCTCGTTGTAGGCCGTGGGTAACCTAATGGTTAGAGTATCGGACTCCAGACCGGAAGGCCTGGGTTCGATACCCAATGCCACCAAATACCCTCCGAGTACACACAAAGTACCTGCTCGTTAAATCAGTGGGTCCGAAAGTCTTGTGGGCTGAATCACGAGAGCAAGGAACTAGAGAATATTTCCCTCCCCTTCAGTTCCATGTCTAAATTGTGGAGGAGGAGATAGGGGGTGTCACCATCTATCGTCTTTTCGGGGAATTTCACCGAGCTAATTCGTACTGCATGGTGCTCAAGGCCAAAGCCAACGACAGGTGTACTACACGATGAATTTCGTGGGTCTCGTTCTGACTACGCCAGACAGTTGGCATTAGCTGCAACAAATCATACAACGGTTCGTATTCATTGCTCAAATTGTAAAACTGTATATTACATGCATTATGTAGCTCTATTTGTTCTTTTTTTTGGCAAAATTTGTTCTTGGAACTTCTATTCAGCTAAATTCCTCACTGGAGCTGAATCATTCAACACTCCATTGATTAAAATTTGTGAGAGTTTGATAAACCTGCAGCATTTACAGCTTCCTGGTAAGTTGAGTATTTAGTTCTGTTGATTGTTTTTGTCTTCGTATGAGAGACAAGGTCCTTCTTCAAAGGCAGCAAATCCAGTTCAGGCAATGGTTGCGATATTCTTCTGCGAAAACTTACAATAATCTGCCATCGTAATCATATTACCCACGTTATATGAAATGAAGCAGATTGTTGCCACTTGAACAATATGGCGAGTTGTCTTGGTTAATAGTACGTTGATAGTATCGTGATTGATAGTTGCATTGTTGCGATAGTACGTAACAAATGCTTTACAGTATCACGAAAAACTTTTCTTTTATAAAGAGAGATGCAGTTCATGCAGTTATTTCTCTTTATTAATGTGTTTCCCAAAATCTCATTTCAAATGCAATTGCATAAATAAAAAAGGATAAAAATTCAATATCATATTAGTGTTGATAAATTACTCATCCCGAAAAAAGCCAAATAAATTTCACTCTTTTCAAAAGAAGATTGTTTTAAAGTTTAGAGTATAAAGATTTCTATCATTTTTTAAAAAAATTAAAACTTAATTTTTTCTTAGTTTTCTTCAATAATCATTATCGTATCAAGTCTAGAATGTAATTCCAATTTTTACTGCAAAAAATTTATTAGTATCAACATATTATATCGTTGACTATTTTCGCCAAATAAAATGGCGTCTTCAATTCATAAGGCTTTGCGAAAGGCTGCTATTGCATTTATATATGCAGCGAAACAGTCTACTTCTATTGGCTGCATATCGCAGCATTTGGTGATGATTTTTGAAGAAATTAGTTAATAGTATATGATGAGTAAGTACCAGTTTATTGAACAAAAACTAAAGGTTTTGCTTTCATAAACAGGTGAGATTCACGAGAAAGATTACTCTAATAAAAAAAAATAAGTCTAGCATTTTTTATTACAATTTACTATAAATTTTAAATTTCCTTTTTTTATATCATTATACGTAAGTTATAAATAAGATATTATCAGAATTCTCTCTCTCTCTTAAAACACAAACAAGTTCTTGTTTGAAGCAGAATAGTCTATCGTAAGTGAACTTGTGGAAGTGAACTAAAAGACCAAATATATATATATATGTATAATATTAAACCAAGAATTGTTGCTTAATTAAGAAGTACTCACTTCTTAACATCGCGTGCGCGTATGAGTGTGTAGAGGGAGAGACAGTTAATTATCTTTAAGTATTATTTAACTTAAACTATTCCCCTTTTGGTGGTCTTCATTTATAATTAAATGAATCCAATTAAACCTTGAAAACATTAAAGTATATTTGTTGCTGTTCACACACACATGCCACCTGTCTGACATAGTCAGATCGATGCCCAGGAAATTCATCGTGGCAATGGGCTAGATGTACGCCTGTCGTTGGCCTTAGCCTTGAGCACAATACAGGTGGCAGTACGATTTAGCTCGGTGAAATTCTCGAAGGGACGAGAGAGCATTACTATAGATGGCGCCACCATTTATCTCCACCTCCACAATTTAGGCATGGAACTGAAGTGGAGGGAAATTTTCTCCAGTTCCCTGCACTCGTGATTCAGCGCACAAGACTTTCGAACCCATTGATTTAACGAGCACGTACTTCGTGTGTACTCGGAGGGTATTTGGTGGTACGGGCATCGAACCCAGGCCTTCCGGCCCGGAGTCCGGTGCTGTAACTACTAGGCTTACAATATATTTAATTTAGGTAAGTAAATCCTTTCCAAAACTTTTGTTCAATTTTAAAACAAACTATTTTTGAAAAAACTTTCACTATTTGAACAATATTATAAGTACATTCAATGAACCAGGGAGATTTTTATAATCTATATATATAAAGGAGAAAAGCGACTTACTCACTGACTAATCACGATATCTCAGGAACTATTAAACCTACAGACTTGAAATACAGTAGCCAGGCTCCTTTCCTGGAGTAGACTAGCGGTAAGAAAGGATTTCGTAAAGATCGAACCCCAAGGGGCGTTAAGGGTTTTAAGGAGCGTTAGAGATAATTAGTTCCATTATTAAACTATTAGATGTACAGTCTTGAAAAGTTGTACGTAGATTCCTTTCATAGAGTAGAAATTCCCTACAAAATAAGTTTTTGAGAAAATCGATTCCCAAGTGGCGTTGCAGGGGCCTAAGAAGCGTTTTAATAATTATTTCCATTTTTAAACTATTAGACGTGGTAAGCGGATTTCTTTTATAGAGAAGAGATCCTCTATAAAATGGGTTTTTGAGAAAATCGACTCACAAATGGCGTTGCGGAGACCTAAGGGGAGTTATACATAATTATTTTCATTTTTAAACTATTAGACGTACAGTATTGAAATTGGGTATGCGTATTCCTTTCACAGAGTAGAGATCCGATAGAAAATTTGTTTTATGAAAATCGAATCCCAAAGGGCGTGAGGGGACTTAAGTGGCGTTATAGATATTTATTTCCCTTTTCAAACTATTAGACATATAGTCTCTAAATTTGGTACCCAGATTCATTTCCTGGAATAGAGATCCGCTACAAGTAAGATATTACAAAAATGAACCTCTAAATGGTGTTGTGGTACTGAAGGGGCGTTCTAGATAATCATTTCGGTTTTTAAATTATTTGACGTGCGGTCTTGAAATTTGGTAAGCGAAATCATTTCCTGGAGTAGAGTTCCGCTACAAAATGGGTTTTGTGAAACTTACTCAGATTCCTTTCATAGAATACAGGACCGCGGCAGAACAGTTTTACGAAAATTGGCCCCCAAGTGGTGTTGCAGGGGCTTAAGAGGCATTATAGATAATCATATCCTTATTTATATAAACTAATAGACGTACAGTATTGACATTTGGTAAGCAGATTCTTACCATGGGATGCAGATCCGCTACAAAATGGATTTTATGAAAATCGACCCCAAGTGGGGTTGTGGGGCTTAAGAGTCGTTATAGGTAAATCTCTATCCAATTTTTAACTATTAGATGAACAATTTTGAAATTTGGTAAACTGATTCATTTCATGGAGTAGACATCCACTACAAAATTGATTTTACGAAAATTGACCCTCAAGTGGGGGAATTAAGAGGCGTTACAAATAATTATTTCAATTTTTAAGCTATTAGGCGTAGAGTCTTGAAATTTGGTAAGCAGATCCCTTTCAAGTAGTAGAGATTCGTTTCAAAATACGTTTCGAGAAAATCGACCTCCCAAGGGGCACTGCGGGGGATTAAGGGGCGTAATAGATGAATAATTCCGTTTTTAAACTATTAGACCAACCAGCTTGAAAATTAGAAGGTATGTTCCTATCATGGAATAGAGTTCCCCTAATAAAGAATTTTGCGAAAATAGACCCCCAAGGGAGGGGGCTTGCGACTGGTCAAAGAAGGTTTTATAAAAATTCCTGTTTTGAATTTTTTTTTATTTCATTTACTTGAAATTTTTTAAGCATGTTTCTTTTATTGAATAGAGTTCCACTAAGAATTCATTTTATGGAAATCCACTCCAGGAGGAGGCGGGGAAGTTACCGAGCGTATTGATAAACAAAATTACCGCTTTCGTACTACTAGGTCTCTAACAATAAAATTCGGTTTGCACGTTTCTTTTGATGAACATAAATACGTTCAGAATGCTTTCCACGGGATTACGGGCGTATTGATGATAAAAATTCCGTTTTTTCTCAATTAGATTTAAACTTGAAATGTAGCACTCATGTTTATTTTACAGAATGGAAATCCACTGAAAGTTGCTTTTGTGGATCTCCGCTTGATTATTGGTTTAAATGAGTACAAAAAATCTTTCTACTTCTATTTTAGAGATTATTAGAAATTATCAATTATAAGTCATGTCCTTATTATATCAAGAGGTGAAAGTTAGTTCTATAAATATATTTTTCAATACAGTCGAATCCTTGATGCTAGATATCAATAATTTATATATTTATATATGTAAACAGTATATATATAATTATTGAACATCATGATATACACAGTGAAGTGGTTGGGTAACGGCTCGTATATTATAAATATAATGAGACACAGCTTTTTAATAAATATATACAAATAAACTTTCCAAATACCTCGATTAAAATGATTTTAGTCTATTAGAAAAATTTTCGAAATGTATCCAATTTCAACCATTTTTTTTAATTTTAAAAATATTTTAATCATTATTTATTACATAAAAATAATACTCTTCATTTGTAAGCTCATTTCTTCAGATTTAGTGATAAGTTTTCTCAGGCGTATGAAAATAAATTAATTTCCTTTTAAATTATATATATATATATATAGTTGAACCTGATTTTGTGCTGTAGATAGGGACCGCATAAAAATAAACGCCTAAAAATATTCAAAATTTTCATAAATTCTTACATGTAACAAATTAATTCGTGGAAATACCACAGAAAACATTTTATATACGGTGGATAGCGACCGCATTAAAAAAGTCGCATTTATAAAATTCGCCACTTATTTACGAAACTTATGTAAGAGTACTTCCATAACAATATATATAATTAATTATTACTCATGGGAACATTTTAAAAACATATAGTTTCTCATTGTGTATACACGGATAAGTTTTCAAAATGCACATACATAATTCATTGCTACACATCGTAATCCAAAGCCATGTGATGAATAAATTCAAATCGATTTCGTCACTTGAGAATGAACAATTTCAATTGATTTATTTTTTTGGCAACATTAAGTAAAACATAAGTTTTTGTGACGAAGGTCGAGTGATCATTGGCTTGTAAATGTCACGATAACCAGATATACATGATTGAAGCCCTTTTTGGAATTTTATACTCCTTTCTTAATTGGTATCTATTTTAAGAAAATGCTTTTCCAATTTTTTGAAAGCTACTTCCCTGCATATTCTTATCCGCACTCAAAGAATCCACTTCTTGTCCGTCTTCATAATCTTCATACCACTGTCCGTCTTCATATCAATGTCATCAAAAGTTTCGTCTTCAATCAAGCGCGGGCTGCTGGAGCGTTGAGAGAAAGCAACTGAACGCACATTGTCGGTTTATAACAAATGAACAAAGCGTCTTGAAGTGTCTACATTTCAGTGGTGTAATGTACAACTCGCATCACGGGGGGAGGAGAAGGACTCTAGGGTCCAAGGCCTGACTAATGCTAAATATGTATTTACCTAATTTATAAAATAATAAAGGCAAAACCTAACTTTCAGGGGGTCCTAACATTCTACGTTACACCACTGATTAATAGACAGAAAACAATACAGAGGCGCCAAAGCCATTGAATCCTGCCTCGAGGGAGGGGGCAGGACTATAGGGGCCCAAGGCCTGACTAACGCTAAATACGTATTTACTCAATTTATAAAATATTAAAGGCGAAACCTGACTTTCAGGTGAAGGAGGGGGTCCTAATATTCTCCGTTACGCCACTGGTAAATAGATAGAAAACATTACAGTCGCACCAAAACCATTGAAATTCATACGCCGCATGAAAAAAAGATCGCACATAAAAAAATCGCACAACAAAAAAAATCGTATGAAATAAATCGCACAACAAAAAAAATCGTACGAAACAAATCGCACAAGTATAAATTCGCATAAAAAAAGACCACACAAAAACAGATTATACTGTATAAGCTTTTGAGACTCAAACGCTTTAAAAATATTTACAAAAGCATTTCACTTGCAAATTCTAAATTTATTTTTTGCGAAACTATAAGCTCTAAATTATTATTTAAGCAGATGAATTTAAATATCAGATGCGCATTTTTTCTCGTAACGAAAAAAAATTTCGGATTTTTTTAAGATTTTTTTTTTAGGCAAAGTAGTTTCCCATTATAAAAATAATGATTTTGTGTCTGAGAACAGAGCTAATTGAAAATCTTATATTCCAATATTTTTATCATAGAATTTTTTTAATTTAAAAGAAGCATTAATCTTCCATTCATTTAACACCATTTGAATTGTATGTAAAGCTCTCTATGAAGACTTTAAATCTATAAAAAGAATTACATATATGTATGCATACGTTACAATGCAAAAAATTGTATTTGATACATGAAAGATTATATTTTATACTATTAGTCCTTTATTAAGTTTGTGTGTGTTTTAATCCTTAAGATCATTGTCGTAGACATATTACATTATTCTTAAAAAAAAAAGTACCCAAGATTATAAAATCCCGCTACATAATTTTCATCAACACAAAATATTAAAAAAAGCAATTATTTAATTTATAAGCAACAGGATCTAATAATTATACAATGTTCAAAATGAAGTGTATTTTAAGAGACCAAATCCTCCCACCAAGCCATTATATCAAAATCACTATTATACTGCGTCTGGTTTTAGGAAAATATAGCATTTTGACACAGTTTAATTTATTACAGACAAAAGTACCATAATTAGATATTAGATATTCTAACTCCCCTTGGCATTAAACTTGTTAATTTAATAAGAGGAAAAAGCTCTTAGAAAATATGAACTATTTTTTACATGGATTGTTATTATTAACATTTTATACAGTTTGAGTTACACAGCTTGCTATTAAAGAAACATTGTGAAAGCTAAAAAAGTGTTCAGGAAAAATATTTCCAGAATGCTTGTACAATAAATGATAAAAGACTATTATCATGTAAGAAAAATCAATTACAAATTTTAATATATATATTTATGCGTTTTTTATCAGTTATAATTGGTTTTTTATTCCAAGGGATTTGTGAATACTACTTTTTTTCTATAACAAAAGAAAACGCATTTTTATAAAAAGCATACTATTATAATTTCGTTAAGAAGCCTTACTACTATGAACCTTTTATTATCTAATATGCCTTCGATACCACTAAATAATTAGGTGTCACATATTTTTTGTTACGTTTTCGTAACTATGTTGTTTTTAGAACCAAGTTAATAAAGTACGCAATTGTTTTCTTTTGAATCTCGGTTTCTTGCTTCATTTTCTTACGTGGAAAGAAATGAATGATACTTTATAACTAAACACGTAATTAAAAATGTACTTATCAAATTTATCCGCATTTTAAAAAAGAAGGTTTAAAGAATAGTAATTACTGTAGATGTAAAAATAATAATAATAGTCTTAAAACGATAGTGATAAGAAAAATGTTATTGAAATTTAACCTTAAAATCATATTTACTCTTTTATTCTTCCATTTTAGCTTTAATTTTAGGAATTGAAGGAAATATTGTACATAGACAGTAAAATTCAAGATGATTACATTACAATAATAACAAACATATTTTCGTTCAATGCAAAGTGTATAAACAACTTTACATTAATTAATAAAAGTGAAGGTATTTTTGCATCTATTCAAGGCTAATACTCGTACCTAAAAAAATTCAATTCCTTTTCCAATGAGTGAAAGCAAAAGCCTCATTGGAAGTGAACAACATATAAACACTGAATAGCATATAGTTCACGTATTTCTTCGAGAAGTAAATAAATATTCGTTTATTTATAGCTGTGCCATTTGATTAATTTTTAATGAAACTCAAGAGAGAACACAAGAATTAGGTTATTTTCTGGATGAATAAAAAATCGGTGCTCTCTCTCTCCAACTTTTGGATTTTTTTCTTCCTGTAACTTTTTTTATACCAACTACAACACAATAATGACATTGGTAACCCGCTAGCTTGATTTAAAACGTATTCTTTTCGATTTCTTACTGAAACTATAGGAATTTATTTTTTAAATATAGTATTTTTCCGAGGATAGGCGTAATAGTTTTGAAAAATGCTATTCTCATTAGCCGCAACAGGAAATAAGTAGTTAGTATACCCACCCTCTCTCTCTCCACCATTTTAAAAAAGAAATTAAAATTTTAGTTTACTTAACTTAGATCGTAATTCACTAACAGCTAAATTTTTCAGTATTTTACAATGTATCACACAGGGATTTCAACATTATACTATGGATCACACAAATATTTCAGTACTATTCATCATGAACATGCCTTGAACTGCTTTGAAACTGTTTTTATTAATACTCCGGACTTATTAAAAATATACCAACACCAAAAGCACTTAGTTTACTTGTTTAATAGACACAGAGGAAATCCACTGGAAGAAGTTTTTAACGGAGGAACAACTTGGCGATTATTAGTTAAGACGATTTAGTTAACTTCACTTATATGATCAGCAAAATTGTTTCTGTAAAATCACACTCACAGGAACATGGATAAACACATCCGACAACCATAATTCTAATGTGAATTTAGATTCAAAAGTTTAGACTATAGAAGCGAAACTCTCACAGCTCTCTCAAAAGCTTTAACCAGGTATTATAACTAGAGCCATATACTATAGTTTTCTGGGATAGATTCAAAACCACACCTATTACAAATGCAAAATTCCTTCCCATACAACACAGCGTCAATCATCAAATAATTGCAACAATTTCTCCAGTTGCCGCAAAAATACCAATATTCTCAAATGGAAAAAATCAAACTGTTAAGGCAAAATCAAAATGTATGATCCAGCAAGGTATATGGGTCGACCATACCAAAGTACTCATTTTGAAATATTTGAGCTTCCCATACATAACAGTCAGCTTACAAAAAGGAACTCAAACATTTCCAACGTTTCCTCCAGTTTTGTCGTGGATTGGACATTTGAGATTTTCTTATACAAACGACACTTTAATAGAGTTCCGTAATAAAAGATTAGAAAAAGCGAAATCGAATTAAATTTCAATGCTGCCATGGCATACTTAGGAAACCTGTCTAAAATTTTATAAGACAGAACAAATCACAGCTTTCACACTTTCTTATTATATTCATATAAAAGATACGAAGGGGAGTCGAAAAATAAGTTTCCCCTGTCGGCGGTGGTCAGAGTTGTGTATAAAAGTCAAAACACAAAATGGGATATTAAACATAAGATATAACTTTATTTTTCCAAACATGTACTAAGTACATTTTGACATTTGCTATACCGCTTGATAAGCTTCAAAAAGCCCTCCAATAAAAACTCAGAGCTTTGCATACAGAAGAAGCGTTTAACGGCTACGGCCGAACGACAAAACTGTAGGTGAACGAGCGAAACAACATTACACCATTGGGTAGAGGTTGACCGCGATCAAGCAGATGGATAATAGCCAAAAGTAGCCTGAAATTCTCAGACCTGGCGTTCTGCTTTTGGAAGAAAATGCGAGAGCACACTCTGCGATAACAGTGCAAAACCATATTGCATTTCTTGGTTGGGAGCGCCTAGACCATCCGCCATATAGTCCTGATCTCACACCAAGTGGGTTTCATCTGTTTCCGACTTTGAAGAAGAATTTTTCTAGATGGCCCTTAAGAAGCAAAACTAAAGTCAAACAAGCCGTTAAACGCTTCTTCTGTGCGCAAAACGCTTTTTCCTGGAGAGCATTTTGAAACTTATCAAGTGATTGAGTGAATATTAACGTAATACTGTTCAGCTACACGAGGGCTTTTAGTGACGGACCTCGTAATTTTGAACCATGATCAAGTAACGAGGATGAAACCTGAGCAGGCACCTACTCTCCAAACTGCCACACCACACCAAGGGAGGACGTTTGAGCTCTCGACATATTTAACGTGAATCGCTTCCCTACACGGCGGGTTTTTAGTGGTACATGGGCTCGAACTCGTGAGAAACCAGCCACGATCCGATACCTTGACAACTAGGCTATCACGGCCTTTGAAGCTTATCAAGCTTATGTCCCAATGTGCTTAGTACTTATATGGAAAAATAAAGTTGTCTTATCTTTAATGTCTCATTCTATGCTTTGACTTTCATACACAACTCTCACCAGAATCTACAGGAAAACTTAATTTTTCCGACTCATCCTCATACAGGAAACCCAGTTATTAATTCTTCGAAGTATATAAATTTTATTATAGCTCTTGTACTTCTCTTAATATTAAATACACTTTTCCTAAAGGGTTTTTGAGATTACCTTTATGTAATTTCAGCACTGTGGGCTCGTAATAAGTTTTATCCCACAGCATTGACATCAAAGTACTAGCATAAAAATGCAACTTAATTGTAAAACGCTCAAAATCTCTCGAAGAGTCATTAAAACGGAAATGTTGATTGTGTCCCTTATCAATTCTCTACGACTTGTTTAATGATTTAAAAAACTAACACACTTCCAACACAACATAAAGTAAAAATGCCTCCTGAATTCTAATAATCAATCACTTTTCCTAGGAACTAAAGTTACTATCACACACTTGAGATTACCTAAAGAATAAAAAAAAGCAACGCGTGGTTTCAACTTTCCGTTGAAATCCAACACTTTTATCTGCGTGAGATAAAAACCGTTTAGTGCATTTTATCTGGAAAGTTTTCAACATTCTTTGTGACTAGCGTAGTGGGACAGGCTTGGCAAGCTGCAGTATCGATCTTACCTGAGTATTCGGGCATTTCCTGTTTACTACCTCGAGTAGCTATCTTTGGAAAAGCAATCATTTCTATTTTGGTACAAAGGCTGGAAAGCCGAACTTTCACGGTTGCATGGAATATACACTTAGAAAGTTTATGATACTCATAAAGATTGATTTCTTTTTCTGTGGATTTTAAATTGTGAAAAACCTTTTTTTGATTTAGTTATTTTCCAGAATGGGGAAGTTTCAAAGAGGGATTTGGAGTTGATTATTTAATTTTCGACTCATGTTTGGAATTTATATTGCGAAAGATATTCAAATTGATATACCTTGTTTTGAGAATTTTTTGATTTTTTTTTTTTAACAAATCCTTTGAAATATTGTCAATTACTATTGTTCGGAACAAAGAATTAGGAAAAGTTTTTAAAAGGTATTTTTATAAAAACAAATCGAGAAATTAACATTCGATGTTTTTGTGAAACAGTTGGTGGATACAATAAAACCATTACTTGAATTACAAAAGCCTGTTTTTTTCACATTATAATATACTTGGTATAAATCTGTATAAATACAATAAAAAAACTACTTACTAGTTGACTCATCACGAGATCTCTAGAACTATAAAACCTATAATCTTCAAATTGGGCAGACACGATATTTTGTAAGTTGAATAAGTTGAACTTCACAGGAGACTGGATCGATGACTCGATCCTCTTCTCCCTATCTTAAAACTACGATATTGCTGGTGTTGTTAGCTTGGCTTGTTGGAAAAGGAGTGGCTTCGTTAAGGCAAGGATCAATGGGGTAGATGTTTTCGGCTATTGAGCATTGTTATTGGTCGTTGATCCTTTTGTTCAGTAGAGATCTATTAAAGATTTACAAAAATTGACACTATAGTGGTTGATAAAGAAAGACGTTATAGATAAATAAATTCTCATTTTTAAAATATTAAAGCTTTTTTTATTTCAAATTTGATTGCAGATTGGTAATTACCACTGCAGACCTAGTACATTCTGCTGGAGCTGGTATCTATTTTTTCGCCGCAAGTTATTTTGACACCTATATATAGTTTCCTCTTCAGACGAAGGCTCTAAAGCGAAGCAAAACTGAACTAACAATTTAATATTGCCAAGATCACCCAAGTCAAATAGGAACTCTAGGGATATGTAACATGCCGCATAATCATATGACATAAACGCTGTCAATTGTTTGCATCATGAAAATCCACCGACTTAGGCCAAGTTTGAACCTGCAAACTTGGGTGCAGAAGGGCAGCGCCAAACTAACTACGCCACCCAGCCGGCGAGAGAGAAGTTATCTTGCTTTTAGTATTTTTTTATTTGTAATGAACCATTAAAATATTGCCTACCTATTGATTTTGTTTTAAGAAAGTAATTGTGTAATGACAGAATAAGAAGTTAATATTTCTTTTCTTTACAAAACGTTTAAGGGTTACAATAAAAATCATTTCATCATGAGTAAAAAAAAGCTCTTTTATTCCGTATTTTAATATGTGCGGTTTAAATGCATATTCAAAAAAGGAATAAAGTGACTACCTCTGTCACTCCTCCCGAGTTCCCCGCACAAAAAAGAAAAACAGTTTTGAAGTTTGACTGGCATGTTCCTTTTGTTGAGTAGAGATCTGGTAAGAAAAGGACATTGCAAAAATTTATATTCAAGGAATTGTTTGAAATATTATAACTAAATATTTGAAATTTCGTAATCATGTTTCTTTTAATGCATAGATATTGTTGGCGCATGCGCGCCAACGTCATGCGCACAAATGCAAATATTCTTCCTTGCCGCGCTGTGCCGGCAGTTGAGAACTTTCTGTGGAACAAGATAGACGAGAAAATTTCTCTTTAATACTCAGACGTGAGCATTAATATAGGACTCTAATACTCGAAGCTCACAATAAAAACTACTTAAAATTTGCTGCGCTTGTAAATAGCATATATATGTTGTGTGATACATGTTGTGTGGTTAAATAAAAAAAGTAAAAAAGAAATAAGCGTGGCTGGTCCGTCGATGAAACAAAAACAACAAACTAAAAATAAACACTCTGGTTCCGCTCGTGCCAGGAGCGGTCAGTGCATTATGGATAAGAAAAACAGATTAAAAAGTACCTTGGAAGGTAAAATTAACAGAATTGAAACGTTCGTTGAAAGTGCCAACGAAGAAACCGATTCGGTTGAAATAAAAGTAAAGCTAAGAAGTCTGATTCAACTACAAAAAAACGCGGAGGAACTTCGCACAACAACTATTACGCCATTTCGAATGTGAAAGATGCAGAGTTAACTGCCGTAGACGAAGATCTCCATCTTCTTGAAGTCCTCCTTGAGTCATTAGAGGTAAGAATTGAAACTATTCTTAATTCCTCTAAGAAATCAAGTTCTGGGGCAGTAATGAAAACAAATGATAATTTCGAAATAAAAACTAAAATACCTCCTTTTAGTTTTACCCGAGTTCTCGGAAAATACGAAGAATTTAGTTCATTTAAAATCCAATTTGACGATCTGATCACAAATAACATACTACTGAGTGAATCTCAGAAGCTATACTACCTCAGATCTTGTTTAACTCATGAAGTTAATTATTTATGCAGTAATTTTGATAATTTTAATTCCTTATATGAATTTTTAGAAAATAGATACGAAAGTGAACGATTAATAATCAATATTCATATTCAAAATATTTTGAAGCTTGAAAAAACACAAAATGAAAATTCCACAGAAATTAGAAATATGATTGATTGCGTTCAAAAAAATTTACGAGCATTAAAAGTACTTAAATATGAGCAAAATAAATTATCCGATGTTTTACTTATTAATATTCTAGTTGAAAAACTTGATAGAGAATCGAGAAAAAATTTTGAATTATCACATAAATCCAAAACCGTCCCTACATTTCAAGAATTGATTGAATTCTTAGAACAACGAGAATCCGTTTTATTGTCTGTGTCTGTTAATAGAAGTGCCAAAGTGAACCCAAATAAAACGTGTGCCAACAATTCTAAGCCAAAAGCTTTTATAGTTAACGAAAATAAAAACAAAAATTGTATAGTGTGTAAGTCACAACATCCAATATATAAATGTCCTACTTTTTTAAAATTCAGTATTGACGAAAGACTAAAATTCATTCGCAAACACAAACTTTGTAATTTGTGTTTAAAATCTAACCATATTCAAATTAATTGCCTTTCCAAATATTGATGCAAATGGGGTGATTCACACAGTTATTTGATTTGTATTCGAAATTCTAATAAATCGAAAATAAAAAATCCTTTAGCTAACGGAAATAAAAAGAATATTGCGAAACAGTTAACAAGAATTCTAATCCGAATAACCCGGCATCAGTGTTGAGTAATAACACATGGCCCGATCAAATATATAAAAAAAATGTTCTGTTTTCAACAGCAGAAATATATGTTCGAAGAGCAAATAATCAAAAAATAAAATTAAGAGCTATACTAGATTCCGCGAGCAATATTTGTGTGCTTACAGAAAGAATGAGTAATTGTTTAGGAATAAGAAAGGAAAAAATAAAGACACCAGTATCCGGTTTAAATGGATTATCACAGAACATAAAATGGAAATTAAAAACAATTATTTCAAACGAAGATAGCAGTTTTGCTGAACCTGTAGATTTCTTGATTGTAGACAAAATAACTAAATTTACACCCTCCTCAAGTTTAGATATTTCCAATGTGGAAATTCCAAAGTTTTTGACGTTAGCTGAAAAATCATTTTATGAAGCAAACGAAGTTCACGCTTTGATAAGCGCTGATATATTTTTAAAGTTTTAAAACAGAATACGTATAAAGTAAATAAAGAGTTGTTTTACAAAGAAAGAATTTGGGTGGATTGAGTGTGGTAAACTTGAAGAAAGACAAATTAATAAACAAGGACAGTGTTTTTTACTAAACAATGACTCTATTCAAGATACTTTAAAATTACTTTTTGATTTAAAGGGTTTGGGGATACGAGAAGATCCAGTTCTTCATGAAAGGGATCAAACTATAGAAATTTTCAAAGAAACTGTTGAATTCGAAAAAGGCCGTTATATCGTGCAACTTCCCTTTAGAAAATCCTATAATGAATTGTCCGATAATTATCCCCTAGCTAAGCAACGTTTTCAAAATTTATGGAGAAGATCTGGTCATGATTCGGAATTATATCAGCAATACCGTGAAATCATTCGCGATTACACAGAACAGGATATTATAGAAGAAGTTAAAACCGAAATTACAGATAACAAATTAAAAAGACCTGTATATTATTTACCTCATCAGGCCATAAGAAAAGACGGTCGCTTAACATCAAAAACAAGAATTGTATTTGACGCTGGAAGTCATCAAAGTAATGAACTCTCATTAAATGATTGTTTATGGCCAGGAATTAATTTAAATCCCAATCTCTTAGACATATTAATTAATTTTAGATTGAATGCAATAGCCTTTTGTTCTGATATTAAACAAGCTTTCTTACAAATTTGTCTTGCTGACGAACACAAAGATGCCGTTCGATTTCTCTGGAGTGATGACGAACCGTGTGTTCATAAAAGGCCTAAACTACAGGTATACCGTTTTAATCGAGTAAATTTTGGTGTTAGTTCAAGTCTATTTCTTCTGGTAGCCACGATTAGGCATCATATTGAGAAATATAAACATGAATTCCCTGACACTGTAGAACTTTTAGATATAAATTTCTACGTTGACGATCTTATTTCCGGTGGTAACGAATTTGAAGAAGCTCTTCAAACTTCACGAAGAGCAAAAAATATTATGGAAGCTGCTGGAATGGACCTCAGAAAATGGATTACTAATGATGCTAATTTAATGGAGCAATGGAAGAAAGAAAATTTTAATGTATATCCTGTACATGAAACTGTAAGTTTAGGAGCAAATGGAACAAAGGTCCTAGGACTATCATGGAACACTAATGAAGATTACTTGACTACAGATACTAAAAGTCTATTGGAATTCGTTTCCTTAGATAAAAATACGAAACGCTTCATACTGCAAGCAGTTGGAAAGATCTTTGACCCATTAGGGTTAATTTCTCCTTTCACCGTTAGAATGAAATGCCTCCTTCAAGATCTCTGGAAGGAAGAAATTCAATGGGACGACCCTTTGCCAACACATATTGAAAAGGAGTGGAAAAAAATGGTGTAAGGAGCTACCCCACTTACGAAATCTAAAAATACCTCGACTAGTTCTAGATTCTACTTTGCTGGAAGATGATGTAGAGTTGCATAGCTTTTGCGACGCCAGCAAAAGGGCATATGGCGCAGCCATATATTTGAGAAGAAAGTCAAGGAATGGAATTTCTGTTAAACTTGACTTCAAAAAGCCGTGTAGCACCATTAAACTGTGTAACCCTGCCCAGACTAGAATTACTTGGAGCTCTAGTCGCTGCTCGTCTGGCATCTAAGGTGAAAAAGATCGTGAATCTTAAAAGATCCTGTTTACAATATCACTGGACTGATTCCAAAATAGTTCTGTTTTGGATAAAGGGTAACAAGACCCGATGGAAGCAATTTGTTGCTAACTGAGTCAACGAAATAACCAGCCAAACAAATCCCCACTCATGGTACCATTATACTGGTAAGGAAAACCCAGCAGACTTTCTCTCTCGTGGACAGAGCGCTGACTGTCTGGTGTCAAATTCCAGGTGATGGACAGGTGCAGAATTTTTGTCCGATTCTGAATTTCCTAAAATCTTTCAGCAAGTGGTTCCTGAGTTAGACTACCTCACCGAACATGAGAAAAGAGACTGTAGTTCAAGAAAGGAAAAATTTGTCTGAAGCTGACAGAAGTGAAGAGACTGTCTTGCTGAATAGTGATCCCTCTAGCATCCTTGACGAACTTTTTTAGAACTTTCTAATAATTATTTCAATGTTATTAATATTTTGTCTTATATTTTCAGATTCAACTACAACTGTAGGAATAAGTCCAAAAACGTTGGACCTCTAACTGTAGCCGAATTCAAGGAGTCAGAAATTAAATTGATTAAGCATGCTCAAAGATCCTTGTTTGATAGAAAAGAAATTCAAGTTGTATTTCTAATTTATTTCCATTTGTAGATAGGGAAGGAATAGTTCGCGTAGGTGGAAGATTAGAAAATGCTTCTGTGCCATATCTCCATAAGCATCCTGCGATTTTACTAAAAGGTTCAAAATTAAGTAAACTTTATTTTAACAGCTTGCATACAAGACTCTTTCACGTTGGCCCACAGGGATTGTTAAATGCTGTACGAAAAAAATTTTGGCCTTTGAGCGGTCGTAGCATCGCTCGTAAAACCGTTCATCAATGTGTGACATGCTTCAAAAGCAGACCCATTCTCTCTTCACAAATTATGGGTAATTTGCCCAGTGAAAGAGTAAACATATCGAGCCCATTTACTATTGCTGGACTTGATTTATGCGGTCCCTTTTAGTAAAATATAAAAATCAGAGAAAGGGAACTCTAAATAAAGTGTACATTTGTGTTTGCATATGTTTTTCTACGAAGGCTATCCATCTCGAGTTATTATCGGATCTCACTTCCGATGCTTTGATAGCAACGCTTAAACGTTTTACTAGTAGACGGGGTAAGTGCTCCAAAATTTACACAGATAACGCTACTAATTTCGTGGGAGCAAACTCCATAATAAAGAAATTTCGTAAATTAATTAATTTTCCGGATGAAAATTTTGCTAAATATTTCGTGTCAGAAAATATTGATTGGAAATTTATATCTCCCAAGTCCCCTCACTTTGGAGGCCTTTGGGAGGTAGGTGTAAAATCTGTGAAGCACCATCTTAAAAGAGCGATAGGAAATCTTCACTTTACCTTTGAAGAATTTGAGACTATTATGATTCAGGTAGAGGGAATATTAAATTCGCGTCCACTGACTCCCCTCAGTAGTGACGCAGATAATTTCGATGCTTTGACCCCTGGTCACTTTTTGATAGAGAGACCTATAACATCAATACCTGAGCTAAATTTAATAGATTTAAATGAAAATAGTCTCAGTCGAGATGGGAAAAGATTACCAAGGTTGTGCAACGCACATGGAAAAAATGGAAATCTGATTATTTGAATACACTGCAAACTAGATCGAAATGGATAAATGAAGAAAATGATCTAATGATTGGTCAAATGGTTTTAATCAAAGAGGATTTCTTACCTATAAATACTTGGCCTTTAGGTCGAATCTTAGAAGTATATCATGGGTCAGATGGAAAAGTGAGAGTTGTCAAGGTTAAAACTCAATCAGGAGAATTTAAAAGAGCTATTAGTAAAATAGCTGTTCTCCCAATTGATACTAAGTAAATTGTGTGTCTATATGTATTGCTATATTATATTTCATTTGTGTAAAATTGTTGATTTAACTTTATTATTACATTTAAATTGTTGTAATCATTTTGTATTTAATTATGTGCTAAATTTATATGTATTGTACTAATTATGATATTTGTAAGTTCTTGCATGTGAACATGGCAAGGCCGGGCGGGATGTTGGCGCATGCGCGCCAACGTCATGCGCACAAATGCAAATATTCTTCCTTGCCGCGCTGTGCCGGCAGTTGAGAACTTTCTGTGGAACAAGATAGACGAGAAAATTTCTCTTTAATACTCAGACGTGAGCATTAATATAGGACTCTAATACTCGAAGCTCACAATAAAAATTACTTAAAATTTGCTGCGCTTGTAAATAGAATATATCTTGTGTGATACATGTTGTGTGGTTAAATAAAAAAAGTAAAAAATGAAATAAGCGTGGCTGGTCCGTCGATGAAACAAAAACAACAAACTAAAAATAAACAGATATCATCTAAGGGTTTCAGGAATTCAACTCCTTAAGAGGGTTGAGGGGACAGTATATATTTTTTAAAAATCCCTTCTTTGAACTGGGAGGCTTACATGTTTGAAAATCGGCAAACATGTTTCCTTTATTTAGTAGATAACCGCTAAGAACACGTTTTGCGGGAATTGAAATAAGGCAGGTTTTAGTGGTGTTTCAAAGAAAAATTCCCGTTTCTGAATTACTAGTCATATAAACTTGGAATTCGGCAAGCAAATTCGTTTTATTGGATTGAGTTCCACTAAAAATGGTATCTGAGAAAATCAACGCCAAAGGGAATGCGACAGGGCTATTAATTATAAATATACATCTGTTTTGTAAATTCGAGTCCTATTTTTTAAGTAAAGAAAGAATGTCATAAAATGTTATGAAATAACTAACAAAGCGGACGGATAATGCACAGCATTACACACACACACACACACACACACACACACACACACACACACACATATATATATATATATATATATATATATATATATCCCTTGTAAAATATTGACAAATACTTTTATCTACTGTCATGATTTGTATATGATATGCATATTGTGCATACGGATATTCCCTTTCAAAATATTACTATTGTCTCAAACTCCCATCTTCATTAAAAATGACAGCAGCGCCACCGTTTGAAAAGAACTAAGTTAATATCCGAGTTAAAATGGATGCGTAGGTGAAACGTGCAGAGACTACGCAATAACATGTACAAATTGATAATAAGTATAGATATGTTATTTGTTGAGGGCAGTGTTTCTCAAACTGTGGTGTGCACTCCCTTGGAGGTGCGATAACCATACGAGGAGGGCGCGAGCATATCGAAAATAAAAGATTTAAAAATAATTAATTTACTGGAATGAATTAAAACAAAATACTTTCAGACATAATAAGAAATGCACTTTTACTCTAATATAATTTATAGGCTCGCGATATTAAGTCAACAAAAATAAAAAGTTCTTCAATACCTAATTAGTAATCTTTCATCCTATAATCAAATAAAAAACCTTTTATTTGATTTGCTGTAATCCCATGATGAAAGGCTTTTTTACTGAGCTTTCTGTTTAAACCTAACATACAAATCTTTCAGAGAAAAAACAGATACCAAACGCAGAATCGAAAAAACTTAGGAACATAAAAAATTCATCACTGTCATTATTTTTGAAATAATGCACATTATAGCTGTAATCTGTTTAACCTTCTAAGTTATTGGTACAGTTAGTTATGACCCCTTTCTTATGTGTTTGTTTCTCATTTAGGGAAGTTGTAAGTAATGTATTTCTCTGTTACGCTTTTTTCCATGCAAAAGAGTTTTATGATACTTGGAAAACCTCGAAGAGCACACACACACACACTTTGAAGAATTACTTGACAAAGACTTTTTTTACGACTATTCTATACATATAAAGCATAACGCGAAAACCGTTTTACACAATTTCATATAATCATAATGAATACACTTTTTACCCGGAAGTGGTCACGCGGGACGCACAGATTACGAAATCATTAATTCAGGCAAAACTGTTTAATTGTTACCAAAGAAAAATTGAAAAGTCCATGAAAGTAGGTAAGTAAACTTTCTTTATAATTAAATTATTCACTGGAATCACGATTTGTATCGTGTACAATAAAATAATTAAAAAAAAAGGATTAGGGTGACTCAATAACCCCGCTCGACCGTATCGAGTGCGTGCCTGCTCCCGGGTTAAAACATGTTGATTGATTGATTGATTGGATATTAACGTCGCACTGTTCAGCTACACGAAGTCTTTTGGCGAAGGACCACTAAATAATGTTGAAGTATTTTCGCTTTAAATATTAAAAATAATACAGTTATTCTTCATCGGAATTTTATATTATTGTTCATTATTTAACATCAAATATAAATGCTAATTCTGTGAGGCTTAAAATTACCATTCGCTTAAAACTAATTATAATTTGAGCAACCATTTTAAAAAAATAATTTTACATTTTTGTGAACATTGTCGATCACTTGGCTTTGTGTGCTTCCCTTACAATTCAGCTATTATATCAATAATGTTTTATTTTCTTATAAATGAACTCGTGCAAAGAGCGGGCACTTCAGCCGGTATACTTTTAATGTATCAGTGCTTCACAGAGTATTTTAAAGCTAATTAATTAAATCTATATTTAGCAGATATCCATATTTTGTCTTCTAAGCAGCCACCGCATTTTGCAATATGTTCAATTTAAAAATTAGAGACAGGAAAAATAACAATAATTATCCTGTTATTTTATTTATTTATTTATTTATTTATTTATTTATTTATTGCTTAAAAGTAGTATACAAAATTTTGATACTTATATTACTAATTTGTATGGTTTATAATTAAGATCGCCTATTGTAGCTTTAGCGTCAAAGTGCATTATTATTGCATTCTGTACATTATTAATGTATAAGGGGCGCGATAAATGTTGTGATCGAAAAGGGGGCACCAGTATTGAAAGTTTCAGAAGCACTGGTTTAGAGTGTTTTGCGCCATAACAATTGTATAAATGTGTGTTGTAGTATATTATTATGTGTGCCGTAGTAATTAAAATTTATAGAAGTTCACAAGTGCTTTCCTTCATGGACTTTAGAACGATCAAGGTGTAGCTGCCCTGCATTGAGAAGGTAATCCATTTTACCTTGAATAGTTTCTTCATTTTAAGCAGTAAAAAAATGAAACTGACCATTTTTTACAAATTTACAAATAATATTTTCTTTGGAAAATTTTATAAACATCTGTAAAAAGTTTTTGTTAATTATATCAACGTATAGTTTAACCAGATGTAAAAAATTATTTAATTCATTTCAACCTAACTCCTGTGATTGCAAAAGGAATCAAAAGCACCATAAGCAATTAATTTTTGTATAAATTTATAAATAATTAAAATAATTATATTAAAATTATTCTCTCCATAGACTTTAATTAATAAAAACATTTTATCATTTAAAGTGTCTTACGCTATTACACATTTATTGTACAGAATATTAATAAGACAAATATTTCCCCCCTCCCTCAATTTTATATGTTATAAGGAGTGAAAATATACTCTTTTCAGTTTTATTACATCACGAATTATATTTTCTTTTCCTGAAACTGATATTCTACCGCGTATTTTATAAAAGTAGAAAACGTTGCTGAATAATATCTTCTAAAGAAGTAGTTTTGAAATACCTCTATGTTCTCCATTCTGCTTTTTTTAGTAAAATGAGCTCTCTTGTGATAATCTCCCTCTTGGTTTGGACTGGTTCGTAGTTTTCTGTCTTTCTGTAGCAATTTCCGAAAAGAATCACCCAGGAAAAAAGATATATGGAATGTAAAGATAAAGCAAGTATATGCTGAAATGTAACATATTTTGACACTATTTTGCTGTACGCTTTAGTTTTTACTTCGGTGATTTTTTTTACTAAGCTTAGAAGCCACAAAAAAGATTATTTCTAATTTGATCAATCATTAGGAGGTTAATATTTTATTTTATTTGTACGAAGGCGCCTGTGTATTTCCTAGCTATATGTTAAAAAGTTGCGTTCTGAATATCTGCCTTTAATGTGAAGGTTGCTTAAGAGAACCAGGACACATTCAAAAAATAAATTTTTCAATTTTATTATTTAAAAATAGTGCACATTTTTCTTAATCTAAAAAAATCTTCTTACACTTATATGAGCTATCTAAGTATTTTACTAAAAGAATAGTTTCAATATAGTTTGTGTATTTGTTCATACACTTTCTAAAAGTATTTTATATATTTAAGAGATACTTTTTTAAAAAATGGTACTTAAGTTTTAGCATGTATTATGAGATCTCAAAAATTACGTCCAAATTAAACTAAACAGAAAAAAATTTAACTAAAATATTATTTTTATATTTCCATAGAATGATTAAAATATCTTGTTTAAGATCACGAAAAATCTAAGCTCTAATGGAAATTTTTAAAGATATATTACCCATGAACAAAAGAGTCTTAATTTTGGCATTTTACTCTTTCGAGCATGTCCTGGCATATTTAAGAGGACGAAAACTAGATGAAATAAGAGAAATAAGTAAATTATTTCGTAAATGACCGTTATATAACTCTGAGCTATGTACAGTCCGTACTAGAGCCTCTGTAAAACAGCTACTGAGTGAAGGGAAAATGGACTTAAGGATATACCAGAGCGACATAATATCTAGGACCTGGTCTAGGTATATGGACCAGGGGCACGAAGCAACAACAATGCAATGCACAATAGAAATCTCTGAACAGTTCTGTTAAGAATTTTACAATTTCTTATCATTCTGAAGGAATTTTCCCATCTCAATATTTAAAGAGGCTAATGTACTTTAAATTTATCGAGTTTGAAAGTACTTGTGTTACAATTGTGAGAAAGTTTGAATTTATTGGTTGTATTTTGTTTCCGTTCGTGTGTGGTTCTCATCGCTTCACCAAGGTTCAAAACTGAACAGTCGGTTGTCAATATTCTTCATCTTGATTCTAATAACGACATTGATAAACAGTCAATAATAATAATTGTATAAATTAAGAAAACAAAAATTTCCTCTTGAACCTAAGATATATTGATACAATAACTTGTTTATGTATCATTTGAAGAACATATTCTGCAACCCCATAAGTGTTCTTAGAAATTTGACTTATGTATTTTTTTATTGTTAAGATTATTCAGAACGACGATGTATTCTCAGAGCACAAAGTAAAATCCCTACAATTAGGCAAACAAGCAGGAGAATAAAATAAAACAGGTAACTTAACTTACAGATCAATCATAAGCATCGGAAACTATTCTCTCGATTTAACTTATTACAAATCTAGATAAGTTTAAATAGACTCTGCGTTTGGTTAAAATATATTTAAAAGTCTATCTAAATTTTAACTCATAATAAATTTAACTTATTTTTACCTTAATTTTCTTGTGCATCCTCTATATATATGTTGTTCTACTTTCTCGAACAGCTATCTATTCGATGATTGGTTCAGCTTATCTCTACAACTTGTAAGTAAAATTGCGAACCGTTCTAGTCATCCAATCACAGAAGCACATCTTGACACTAAAATCAACTAACGCTGATCATCGACAAACGCTATTCGAAACATGATTTTCGGTAAAAACTTTTTTGATTAGTCCGAATATGCGGGTGATGCAATGATGCTTTAAGTGTTTCGTAAAATACAGTTGTGATTATTTCCCGTTAGCCTGGTAAAGTAAAAACTAATTATCACGTGAAGTTTTGGACGGCTCAAGACCATAATAAATTAAAATCCCTAGAGAGAAAATTTATATGAATTATTACACACACACATATATATATATATATATATATATATATATATATATATATATATATATATGAGATGTCGGTGGGGACCGTCAACGCAAAGTTGTACTTCAGTTAACTTTCAATTTAATTATTCAAGACTCACATATTAACAAATTTTTTACATTTTTTAAATCTTCATTTATATTGTCTTTTTGCAATTCTTAACAGACACGTTCCTTTTATTGTACCATGGCGTCCTCTACTTCAAGCGTCTCCTGAGAGGCAGGCTCTTTCTCTCTCTTTATATATATATATATAGAGAGAGAGATGTCACGCCTCAGGCCTGTTGGTAAAATGAGGAGGGCATCATCTCTATAATAATGTCTTCATATTTTGCTCAGTCTCATAAAATCCAACATGGCGGTCGTTTGGCGGGCAATCAAGTAGAGCAATTGACAAAAAATCGGCGAGGAGCCACCAGTCTTCTTCGTCAGTGCTCGCTCCGCCATTAAATAGGCTTGTTTACCTACAACTTCTTACGCGATGGTAAAGAGTTCACTCTATTTTCATTTATTACTTACTTAATTTTGAAGCTAAATTTTCACAAATCTGGCATATATACACTGCTGGACAATTGCTAAGGACGGATCACAAATTTCTATGTAGCATAACATTAAGCGAGACATGAGGCCTAGTAGGATAAAATATAGTTGCCACACTGTTCAGACATTAGAATAAAGAATATTTATTGTTCTGGAAAGTACAAAAGCTGTGAAACATCTGAAAGAAAAAAAATGTTCATTTGATCTGCGTACGGAGAAATGGAACAATGCATCTAAAAATCAGCAGGCACCTTAAAGAAAGGTATCAGTGCTGGATATGTCCACCGTGGAGTGTGATGTAACATTCCACACGTCGTACCATACTTTGCACAACATTATCCAGCAGCTGTTTAGGCAATTTATCCCATTCCTCTGTGAGTGCACGGATGAGGGTGTTCTTGTTTGTCGGAGGATAGCTTCGACCAGCAACTTGCCTCCCCAAAGCATCCCACACATTTTCAATGGGGTTTAGATCTGGAGAACACGCTGGCCATACGAGACATTGAATACCCTCGCTGTCTTGACAATCCTGAACAGCGAGTGTTCGATGACATGTTGCGTTGTCGTCCATAAAAACAAATTTATCACCGACAGCACCACGGAAAAGACGAACATGAGGAAGTAGAACTTCATCAATGTATCTTTGACCCGTCATAGTCCCATTCGAAACCACATGTAAGCGCGTGTGGCCATTGATCATGATGCCGGCCCACACCATGATACTGCATGTCGGATATCGGTCCTTTTCCTGGATATTTTCTGGACGATAAGCAGTACCACTCTCGCGCCAGATCAGTTGTCGTCTACAATCCGATGACAGACTGAACCTACTCTCATCTGAGAATAGTACGCATGCCCAGTCCTGTTCAGTCCAATTGTGATGCTCACGACACCATTGCAAACGGACAGTACGGTGCTGTCTGGTCAATGGGACGCACACAACAGGTCTGCGTGCGTATAGTCCTCCTCCCCTCAAACGTCTGGCAACAGTTTTTCGGGAGATCTGCTTTCCTGAGGCAGCAAGAAACTGATTTGCCACCTGCTGAGCTGTGGTGCGCCTGTTCCTTTTTGCTGATAAGACGATATATCTGTCTTCTGCAGGCGTTGTACTTTTAACACGACCTCCCCCGTGCCGTCTACTACACATTCCAGTAGTTTTAAATGACTTCCACAGCCGTGAAACAACGCTGTGAACGATGTCGAACTCCCTAGCAACATCTGTTATTTTTCGCCCTTCTTCAATCTTTCCAATAATTCGGCCACGCATAAAATCATCTATGTGATGTCGGGAAGACATGCCAAAAATTTTAAGTTCGTCTATTAAATATTTCCTGTAAAACTTTGACTAGAAACAACAACTGTCCACACGCGTCAAAACCTTTAAAGCTCTTATGAACGCTATCACGTGATGAACAGACGTGGAAAAAAATTTGCATACTCATACTTCTTCTTACTAATATCCCGCACGTATTCTAATTTTCCACATTTTACCTCCTTTCATTTTGTGGTTGCTATGGTTGATAGTGTTATCCGTCCTTAGCAATTGTCCAGCAGTGTATATATATATATATTTAAATCTTCAAAATTTAAGGAGTAATATATTTTTGTACTAATTAAAAATAACTAAACATCGGAACTAAACATTTGTTGGAAATATGCATTAAAAATTTTTTTATTGCATCTTTCTCAGAATTTTGTATTAGTTTACTACAAGCATCATTCACAAAAAGAAAGGCACATTCAAATGGTATCCATTTTAACGATAATGCTTTGTCAGCTGCAACTTTCCATACTGCCAATTAAGTTGTCAGACAATGAAATGAGAAGTGTAAGCTAGACATTAAAGACACAGCCTACTTTTCCAGCACATGTAAACACTTTTTGAAGAGATTTAAAAGCGGCAACGTGTTTACCGAGGTAAGCCCAAATATGTTTTATCAAATTCAGAGTTAGAGATTGAGCTAGTCATTCCATTCACTCCATATTATGATCTTTTAGAGAGATCTTTGGGTAAAAATCACACTACCCAACTGAGAGTGTGTAAGTGAGTGAATAAATGAGTATGTTGGTTTATTATGCGAGAGTCAATTCTGACTAAACTGGGCGAAACGTTTGCTAAAATATTAAAACTGTGAGTGTATAAAAGAAAAGAAACTATGTTCCCTAATAAATAAACTTTCTATGAAATTTTAAATGAAGAACATTTAAATTTATCAACTTTCTTAATGATTAAAATTATTTTCTGAATATTAATACAGTGCATAAATGATGTATGAATAATAATAAAAAAATTATCATTTAAAATGAAAAAGAATCAAACTTAGGAAATTAGCAAAGAAACAACCTAAAACTCATCCTTTCATTTTGGTCTTAAAACCTAAAACGGTGCTGTGTGCATCTTTTCTACATGGTATATCACTGCAATAGTTGGAAACTTTCAGGACAAATAGATTACACCTAGACGATGGGAAATCGCATTGCAATGAATTGTCAGAATGACAGATGTAGTGACGACTCAAAACATAAGAAAGACTGGACGCGAATATGAGAAAACATGTTTATAATCCTTAGTATAGCAAAAAAAACTAAGAAAAAATAACATTAAAAAGACAACGATCGTCATCAAAGTGAATGCTTTAAAATTACGACGCCGGGCTGTGATGAAGGCTTCATATCTCCACCGCATTAAAGGTCGAATGTTAGTGAAAATACAGGGCATAATCCGGTTTTTTCCAATAGCTGCTATGATGCGTGCAACAAGGTCTTTAGCATTGTTCACGGGAGTTTGAATTAACGTACTCCCATAAGAAGTTATCAAAGCAATGGGCTCAATTCATGACGTCACATGTTAAAGACAAATACGTGTTCTCCATTGAATTCAGAAGAACATTAAGTTAAATGAACTTGTTGTTCTACTTGTAAAACTTAGACAAAATTTCAAATTTCATACTTGGGTGCAGATTTTTAAATATTAGGAAAAAAAATCTTCAAATAGATTTTTTAAAATTAAAAAAATCGTATTTTATGCTTATACTTTTAAGTAAATGTATTTTGTATACATTGTACTTTTTAAGAGAAAGTTTCTGCAAAGAGCAAACCTTGGAAACACCGAAGCGTGTGACCTGATTAGCTGGAAACACAAGATAGTTTTTATCGTGTTACTATGACGTCACATGAGTTTTTGAATTGATTGGGTAGAATCGCGGGACTTTCACTCTCATGTGACTATGACGTCACATGAATTGAGCCCATTGAGGTCTAGCGATCGAGCGGGTAGGGCACTGGATAGCCAATACTTCGGCAAACGTAGCACGATCTATCGAGTATTCCAGCTTTTGCTGTTCCGAGAAAAATAAATGTTTCTCCTCTTATTCATACCTTATCTTTCTTGTGCTTTATGTCACCATTACTATGTTAGGAAAGAGTTTCCAACTATGTAATACTATGGGATTTCCTCTCATTTCATTTCCCTATCTGTTCTAAAAGTTTGTAACCACTAAACTGGTACACCTAGTACAATATGTGTTTTTGATGAGTTTATTTTCTCACTGAAAAGTAATGATTTTGAATCGCAATGTCATATTTCAAATAAATAGTAAGGTAAAACCCACCCAGAGAGCCTTACTGTTAAATATTTTTCAATTTAAGTTTATTTCGAATAATTTGTATATATGTCTATTGTTGAATTTAGAATTATATTTTAGTGGATAATTATAAGAAACTTAAAACAGAGATAGCTTTTCTTAAGAGATAAACAACAAAAAGGATTTTAATCCAGGAGTTTTCAAGTTTAAATTATTTTTTATGTATGTAATAATATTTACGAAGAGAGAGGGATGATAGGGAAGAAGATGATTTAAATCTGTACCAAATTGTATTAATTTCCAAGAAAGGACAGAAAATGCGAAGAAAAAATGTTATTAAAATTAATTTAAAAATTCAAAATACACAAACAGTTCATTAAAAAATTAAAAATAAACTAATCCCAACATGGTGTTTTAAATTTGTTGTTAAATTTGTTTTAATTTTCCGAACAACTTGTAAGTATATAAAACTAATCTAATAAGCTCCAAAAAATGCGAAAATTGAAGAGGCCATAAATAAAGTGGTTGAGTTTGATCTTTCGTAGATCAAATGTAGTGCTTCTTCGCAATAAAGAGGGGATGATAATGTAGGAATTTGAAACTTCAAAGGTAGTTGTTTTTTTCCCCTCATATGAAGTTCAATAAAGAAAATAAATAAGTAAATATATTTTTAAAAAAATAAATTAGCTACCCAAGAGACTTCCCTACATTTATTCTTATCTCCAAATATATAATGTAATTGATATCAATAAAAATAATAAATAAGAGTGCATTTTTATTACTTTATGATACATGCCTTCTAATTATCTGATTACATTTTTAAGCTAAATGTAGTACGAGAGGATATAATTAAAGAACAAAAAATTGTTAGCAATATATTACTTTAAATTTTAAAACCATACTTATTAAATGCGATCTCTATAAAAATTCAATCGGCGTTTTTTTAGAAGAATGGAGAGTTTTTTATCTAATTCTTATACAATTAAATGTTTGCGCTGCATTAAAATTATGGTGAAAATCATATTTTATTAATATTATTCTTAAAATCATATAGCAGAGATTTTAAAGTATACTTTTTTTATACTTTTATTTAAAGAAATGCGAAATTATAAAAGAAATAAATAATGAGCTATATGCTTTTTTTTAAATTAAATGTCAATTTTTCCATTATTTATATTTTAAAGAGCTTTAAAAAATGAAATTGTATACTGCAAATAATAGCATTTTATCAATAGATTATACCTCGTTGAAGCTAAGACAATCTTGAATTTTAAAAAAATTATGAAAGCTGCTTTTTTATTGTATAAATTATTCCATTTCTTCTCTAGTTATCTAAACATTTAATAAATTATCTTAACATTTCATTACGTTATTTTCTACCTTTAAAACATTTAAGACCAATAAACTCCCTTCGGCTGATCTGTTTTTTTAAAAAAGATCTTTAAACTATTTTCGTAACTTTTTCCTTTGATTATAATTGAAATATTTAAGATCTATCAAAACTTGAATAATGTTTTACCGTATCACAACTAATGCATATTACATAATATTCTATTAAAAATTGATAATGCATGTTTTCCTAAATATTAGAAGCCAAAAATTCTAAGGTGGTGATTTTTAGGGTAGGCAGTTTACTATAGTCAAGTGTCTTCGGATGAACTAGTTTTAAATTTCCCTTGGTCTTAAAGCTCTCTCGGAAATTTGTCTCAAATTCAGCATAGGTGCTGTCATTTAGAGATTAGTGTGGTTCAAAATTGTTAAGTAGATCGGTAATATACAACTTACAATCCAAACTTGATCATTATTAAATGAGATATCTTCTTATAAAGGATGAAACATTCAAATGCACAACTGATTATGAAAAAATATATGTATATAGTTATATCTTTCCTATATCGGATAGTATTATTGCTCATCAACTCCATGGATTTAGGAATGCTTTTATATATTATTCAGATTCTCCTTTTGGGTGAAGTTTCGGTTTGATTTAAGCTTGATTTGGTCCTAATATTTTTGCATTCGTTATCTCACGAAACAAAAGCATTTATAAAATTAATTTTCCATTGGAGCTAAAACATCTATAACGACGCCAAATTCACATGAAATTTTGCAAAGGCCAAATATATTTCATCAAGCATATATTGGAATCACTTATGTTGTAATAAAATATTTTAAATTTAAAATTAATACTATAAAATAAAAATTATTATTTATCTATATACATATTTTATAATAATATGTTTATATTATTGAAAAGAAACTAAACGGCAAATTGCCTAAGCAAATTATTGCACGGCTGTAGATTTTACATATTCCTAGCAATTCTCAGAGTTTTAGCCATTTCTACAAGTCTTTGTAAAAGAAAATTAAATTCTATACAATTGAATTGGCTTCACCTTTGATCTAATTTCATTTACATCATAATTTGTTTTATGTACCAAAAATATTTAATAGTTGATCAGTGTATGTAGTCAACAATGATTGCAGTCAAAATAAACACATTAAAAATCATTCTCAATAACATTTCCATTATTTATAAAATACTCGGAATGGTAAGAATTAAAAAAAACAGCATACATAGGTACCTCGGAAAGGTAAGAATTAAAAAAAAACAGCATACATGGGTACCTCACCATAAATTATACTACAAAATTTAGAATTTCTTTTTGTTTTTGTTTTCGGTAAATTACATGAATTCTGACAAAATAAAATGAAACATATTATGTATGAATAAGGAAAAAAGTGTGTGTTTTTAAATCCCAATATAAATACGTACAAAATATTCTTTAAGGTGCTTTTCTTATAATTATTTCCTTATTCTTACGAAGTGTTTCAGACCATATGATGCAAATAAAGATATTTTAATATCAAATTCAAAATTATTACGTATCAAATATTCAGATTCGAATACATCTTTTTTAAATAAAAATACTTAAGCAAACTCCATGGAAAAAAATAGAATTCAGAAGACTTCTGAATAAAATCTTCAAAAATACCAAAAGAACGGCACATTCTAAATTCCATTTCCTAGTTCGAAAGAAGTAGGTGCAATCTAAATTCTATTTTCCTCTTGGTTTTTTCCCTTAGTAGAATTTTTTTCCGAACTTCTAAGTAATGCGAAAATTTCTCTCGGTAATTTCAAAGGCAACTACTTCAATAAAATTCATGGAAATTCTCTTTAGATATGAAAGCTTTTTAAAAGAAACATTCTTGAAGAATAATCAAAATGTTTTAAACATATCCCTCAAGGTTTCCATTGTAATGTCGATTTTACTCGTATTCTCACCAATAAAGAGTGACGAACACTGTAAAGAAAATATTGAAGTGACTAAACAGTAACAAATATGTCACCAGCAAAGTGAGATAACAAAGATGAAATTTGCATTCAAATTTTTATTTGGTGTGTAAAATAAAACTATTTCAGTTGGCGCTTTTGACACAACTAGTTCAGTATCTTAATATATACAGAATGATAAACCATAGAGCTGTCAATTTGAGATTCTATGCTTAAAATTTGAGATTCCAATCGATGAATAATTTATAGTTTTTGAAATGTAATGCTTCAAAAAATTTATATTTCTTTATACATAATATAATTTAATTCATTGAAGTACCTTATGTATGGCATTTTGTAAATTATCTTTTAGATTTGCCTTTATTGCATATGTTATGTTTTTTTATTCCACATGCAGTGATGATTAATTTGGAACATCATTTAATGAATATACCGTAAAGTCCGCCGTATAACGCGCACCCTATTTTTTACGAATAAATCTGAAAAATTAGTATACATTGTTCTTATGTTTTGAAGTCATTCATTCGAGATATTATCCCAGACTTATGAAAAAATAGTATGCTTTTAAAACTACAACTCTGTTAGTTCATAAGGCAAGTCGTTTCTTTCTAATAAACAGTATTCCCAGTACTGTAGAAGTAAATTTCTTTTAATGCTCATATTTTTTGTTATTTTTAAAACTATCATTTTCATATCCGAGCATTCTTATCATTGCATTCTTATGTTTCGACCTTTTTGTGTGTTAAAAGTGCACGTTATTACGCCGGATTTTACGGTAACTTAAAATAACTACACAAAAATTACCCACAACTTCTTCAGTTCTCCAAATCTTTCTCAATATAACATGTGATCGAAATAGTTTTCTCTAACGCAACAATTAGTCGTTGGTTTAAGTGTATCAATAATCTTAAATTCGCTTTTTTAAATGTTAATTTTTGGCTGTTAGTTCTACAGAGTGTTTTTTTCCAGGTATAGAATTTTAAGTTGGCATTACTTTCCAAGATGGCGACCGATTTAACAGCTGTCAAGTGATTTATTCTCAGTTTCGTTTGGCAATTCATCATGAATAGACTCACGCCTGAACAACGCTTTCAAATTGTGCAATTTTATTTCGAAAATAATGTTCGATTTTCATAAGCGAATTTTGTTTAGCGATGAAGCACACTTCTGGTTGAATGGCTACGTCAACAAACAAAACTGCCGCATTTGGAGTGAAGCTAATCCACAAGAGTATGTCGAAACACCGTTACATCCAGAAAAACTGACTGTTTAGAGCGCTTTATGGGCTGGTGGAATCCTTCTTCAAAAACTATGAAGGCCACAACGTTACAGTCAATGGTGATCGGTATAGAGCCATGATTACTAACTTCTTCATTCCTAAATTGAACAATCATGATGTCCAGTAGCTGGGGTTCCAACAAGACGGCGCAACATGTCACACAGCTCGTGCCACAATCGATTTATTGAAAGACACGTTTGTTGACCGCCTAATTTCACGTTCTGAACCTGTGAATTGGCCTCCAAAATCTTGTGATTTAACACCGCTAGACTATTTTTTGTGGAGCTATGTAAAGTCATTGGTCTATGCGGATAAACCACAAACGCTTGACCATTTGGAAGACAACATTCACCGTGTTATTGCCGATATACGGCCACACATGTTGGAAAAAGTCATCGAAAATTGAACGTCCAGATTGGACTACATTCGAGCCAGCCATGGCAGTCCTATGCCAGAAATCATATTTAAAATGTAATGCCACAAGATTATATTTCGAATAAAAAAATTTATGTCAATCGAATAATACATCGTTGTTTTATTGCAACTTTAATTTCTATACCTCTCAAAAAAACACCCTTTATCTAGTGTTCGCTGTTTAATTAAATAATCATTTTGAATTCAACAACACTATTAATAGATGTAATGTGCCTGTTAATTAACCTGCATTAGTATGTCTAAAAGCTGGTCATTTTGTTAAATCTCTTTATTTAATTACGATACCCTGACTAAAGTAACTTATGCAGAAATGTGCTTTTATAATTTTAAATAGCTTCCTTTCACAGAAAATTGAGAGCATAGTTCTTGAAATAATTCATCCGAAGTATTTAATTTTTGGAACCGTATACATGTATCTGTGAAAAGTGTAGGGGGTAAAAATGTGTCACATATGTGTTTAAATTTTGATGTTACTTTTTAATTACTTTTTTCCCCATAATTTCCATATTATTCAGCATATTTTGTGCGTAGGAAGGTTCTGACTAACAGTATTTATTTTTTTATGTTACCGCAATCTGCCTTAATGTACAGTATTCTTATTTTGTTAATTATTATATTTTTTTATATTTTTCTTAACATTTTATAATATAGAACTTTAATCTATTACTGTAATGATTTTTTTACATTTATACGACCATTCCATGTGTTGCCTTTCTTTCAAAAGTTTTCACTTCATTCTCACAGCAAGTAAACCTTTCGATGAAATAATTTTAAGAGATCTCAGGGGTGATTAATTTCTCTAGAGGTATGAAAATCTAAACAATTTTCAAACAGGTATAATTCCTTTAAATTTAAATTAAATAATTCGAATCTTCTACACATTATTTATAAAAGAATGGGGCTTCAGAAAAGTATAAAATGTTTAAAATATAATCATTATTTCAAAAAGTATAAGCATATGAAAATAAGAAACTTTCCTAAAAGAAATATTTATTAAGTTTTACGTCGCGCATGCTATTTTCTAAAAGAGTAGGTTTAATTACTAGCCATAAGTTGATTTATAAAGACAAATGTATTCTTATTACTTTGTAGCTACTTTTATATAAATAGAAAAATAACTTACATATTTTAATAAATAAAAAACATAATTTTTTAAAAAATATTTTAAAAAATTGCAATATTTTGCAAATATTTTGAAATACAAAAGATATATAATACTAAAATTAGGTAGGGTTTAAAGAGTATGATACATTTTATAATTCTCTAAAGTTTTATACATCAGAGGCTAATATTTTAGAAAATAGCGAGCGCAAATCAAAAAATACTTAATATTTATTATAGAATTTTTATATGCTTATGACTTTTAAAATTATTACTATATTTTAAACATTTTATACTTTTCTGAAGCCCCATTCTATTATAAATAATGTGTAAAAGATTCGAATCATTTAATTTAAATTTAAAATAATTATACCCGTTTGAAAATCGTTTATATTTTCAGACCTCTAGAAAATTTTAACACCCCTGAGACCTCTAAATACAAATATATTAAACTAAAAGAAACTTTACAAATGGACTGTAATTACTAATATTAGTTCTTGAAGCTCCCTTTTTTTGTTCGAATTGCTAGAATTTGAGATTTTTCATTGTGTATACCTTAAAAGTTAAAAAATGTAACAGAAGATACAACGAAGTTAATTTAAAAGGTTTTTTCCTATTAAAGAAATCAGGAAAAAAGGAAATTTCTTCAAAAATTCTATTATTTTAAGAAGGAACTGACTTTACACTATAACACATAAATCCACATATATATATAATATGCACACTTTACTCATAAATACATATTCTGTTTTAAGAGGATAAAATAGGTAAAATATTTGTACGCGTAGCATTAACGGAAAAAACCCCAAGATCTTAAAGAATTTCTTTCACACCAAAAATGAAAGTTTGACTAAGCCAAAGCAATAATCTCTTTCGGAAAAATTTCAGTAATACAGAAAAAAGGGAAGTTCAGAAGCAAAATGTATATTGAAATTTTAATTAATAAGGAAAACGCTTCCCGTGTTTGTAAGTAAAGTCCCCTAGTGAAGTGGAAAAAAATGAAGTAAAATGGTACACTTAATCAAAGTTTAATTGAAGTTTTTTCCTCAAAAAAATATTGCATTCTTAATCTTTAATCTTTTTTTTTTTGACAACGTTCTTATTTCGCTTGAATGAGAAATTCTTTACTTTTTTGTTGTTGTTATACACAATTTTGTAATGGAATTTAATGCAAAATTCACTGCAAAGCTTTTGGGGAGGGAAGAAGTAGGTAACGTGGAAATAAAACTGTTATGAAAAAATCTTCTTATATGTAATATTTATTTTCATGTTTCTAATGTTCTCTTTCTGGTAAAAACATTTTATCTAGAGTTAAAAATCATTTTAATTAATACTAAATTATTTGTTTTTATGCCTTAGCTATATTGCATTTTAACTGTATGTTAAGTATAGCTTCTAACTAAATAACTGCGACATATTCATTAATACACTGATAAAATTCTGAAGCAAAAAAATAAATAGCATATTTTTTTTTAACATTATACATTAATTCCCTTATAAAATGTTTTATTTTCTAATGTATGAAAACCTTATTTTTGTGTTAAAAAATTAATAATTAAAGTTCGTGATAAAATCAGTTTTGCTTTTAACGTAGCTCATAAATCATGTATAGAAAAGCTATTTTAATAAGCAAAACATGCAAGAATAAACCAACTAATTTTAAAATAGTGAGTACTAGATGTTTCAAATGTTTTGATTGATTTTTAATAATTATATTTGAAAGGAATTTTAATTCATAAATTAATATAATGCGATAAATTAATTTCATTTTGTTGGTTTAACATTGAATTTTCTATTAAATTCATTACTATATTCGTACACGTTGGGCTATTTTTTTTTTTTTTTGCTAACTTACTTCAAGTGGAAAAATTCTTAGAGATAATAGAAAATAGAGTTGAAGCGAGAAAAAAATCATGCTGTGATTTTCTATGATTATAAAGCGGGTATAAATCAATACGAATGCTTCAAAGGCTGTACGAGTAATTAGCATTTGGCGATGAATCTCCATGTAATGCTACTGTATTAAAAGGGCTGAAAGAATTTTGAAAAGGTGTCGCAATTCTTTTCAGATTGAAGAACACTCAGGAAGCCCACAGTCGGAAGTAATCCAGAATAATGTGTCTGCTATACGAAAAACATTAATGAATGATAACCGTTGTACCTACCAAATGATGCAGAAGAAACTTAACATTGGATTCTAACCCACACATAAAATTTTTCATGAAGAATTACATGTGAAAAATCAAGTTTGCTGTTTGGTTCTCCATAATCTAACTAAGCACCCAAAGGAGGAGCGTGTGAAAATCAGCAAAAAAAAACGGTAAATGATGGTGGCCCCGCCTCATTTCTAAAATTATAACAAGTGATGAAACATACATTCAATTTTTTGACGTTCCAACACGTCAAGAAAGCAAAGTATACGTCTTTGATGATGACTCCACGCCGACAATGGTAAAAAGACAGCATGCAAAGAAAAAAGTACTGTATGCCATTTTCTTTAGAAGTATGGGATTGTGGTCAAAGCCATTCAGTTGGCAGGACAGAAGAATATGCGTGCGTGTGTGCTTGCGTGCGTGTGTGCGTGCGTGTGCGTGTACGTGTACGTGTGTGCGTGCGTGTGCGTGTGCGTGTGTGCGTGTACGTGTGTGCGTGTGCGTGTGTGCGTGTACGTGTGTGCGTGCGTGTGTATGTGCGTGCGTGCACGTGTGTGTGCGTGTGCGTACACGTGTGCATGCCCGTGCGTGTGCGTGTGCGTGCACGTGTGCATGTACATGTACGTGTGCGTGTACGTGTGCGTGCACGTGTGTTTGCACGTGTGTGTGCGTGTACGTATGTGTACGTGTGTCTGCGTGTACGTGTGTGTGCGTGTGCTTTTTTGTTCCATTTCTACCTAAATAAGGGATTCAAAATTGAAAAGACAACGCTTTTTAAAAATCAATACATAATGATACATGTGAAGTGACAGAAATATTACTAGTCTCTAACTTTTTAATACAGAAAATCATTTCATTTGAGAGCCGTTAAATATTTAAAGTGTCCACAGATTCAAATTGAAGAACTTATCACTAATATTGAAAACTTATTTCTATGTAGTTCTGTACTAAAATCTAATTAACAATTTTCAAGATGTTGTTTCGATAAATATAATCTTCATAACGAAGTTATATCTGTGTCCTCATCAATCATTGTAGCTCATTATCCTCTGACAAGTAACAACAATGACCTTTAATACTTAATGACGTTGAGTAGCTTAGGAAAATATTGACATTATCATCTCGTTAGCTTAATATGATAATCTGAATCTCGCATTTGGTTATTGAGGACATTATAAGATTTTCTAATATAATTCCCAGCAGATTCTCCGTCTATTAACACGGGTGAATAAGATCTGAGGTTTTCTCTTTTTCATTATAAATTTAATCATGTATGTTTAAAAATAAAATAAACGATTTTTGTTTTTTGATTAACTGTAATAAGTAATAAGCTATTAATAATGAACTCATTTACTGATGTGATCTTCACCTCGAATTTCATTAAATAATTGTTTAAACCTTCTACTTAAAAACATTTTTTTATAACTTTTGACCTGTAAATATGAAAATATTTTCGATTTTAACACAATCTTTTAGAATTTTGTAATGCACCTTTACAGTGAGTAGTAATGTAATTAAATAGGAAAAAGTTTAATATATTTATATCGCCTTAATATTTCATTTATTAAGTGATTTAATGTCCTCCACAATTCTCATTACAGATGGTTTAAGTTGATATCAGTGCTTCTACTCAAAGCTTTTCAAACCTTTTTTACACCAAAAATGATGGGTAATTGTTTTTTCAGTTCTAAAACCATAAAACGAATTGAAATTTTTAACGTTACTATGAAAAATATGAGCTACGAAAGGAAATACTGATTGGAAAAATTAATTGTTACTTACCCATTAACTTAATCATTTTATTTTTTTTCCTTATGGAACCAATAAAAACAAAATTTTATCCCAAAATTTCGGAAAATATTCTAGCCAAAAATTGCAATCCGATAATGGAGAGATTTAAAGAACCATATACCAGTTCATAAATCATAATTTTTGATCCAACCATTACTCGAACATCATAGTAAATAGATTATGATTCGTCGGTGTGGTAGATTTCTTGTATATGATTCCTTAGAATTTCTTCCATTTAGTGAGTGAGTGACTGACTGAGTAGTATTATTGAGCAAGAGACAATTTCAGCTATACTGCGCCAAACATTTGAGATAATTTTCCGGACTATCTTCAGAACTAAAAATAGGAACAGAAATAAATTTTTGGAATGTAAGCAACTAACACAAGTACTTATCTAATTTTACGTGAAAATCACATTCCCTTATGACAAGAAATTTAGTTATTGATTTAGTTAACATTTGTTTTTTAGTTTCCCTTGAGCCATTCACAACCACACCAATTGAGTTCATCTGCGGTGAAACTTGTGAATTACTAAAAAAATTATGTACTTAATATTATTTTTGTAGTGTATTTATAAAATTCTCTTATTCCTTTTGAAAATATGAAAGGGTTTAAATTGAATCTTATTTTGGAAAGAAAGTTAAATGTTTTTTTAATTATTATTCTTTATCTATATAAAAAAACAATTCTAATCTTACATAAAGTTTTTTTTTATTTCTAATGGGCTGCGGATTGGTGTTTTACCATTGAAGACCTAGTACACTCCGAGGAAGTTGGTCTCTCTTTTTAGTGCGGCACCATATAAGTGGAATACCAATCGCCGCAGGTAATTTTGACGCCTAGTTTACTCACTAGAAAGAGGCACCTAAGCTCAGACAATGCGAACCCGTACTAGGATTTAATTTTGCTGAGAAAACCCAAGCAAAACAGACACTCTAGAGATCTTTTACATGTCGTATAATCATGCGATATGGCCGCTGTCAATTTTCTGCATCATGAAATTCCACCAAATTGGATCAGGGTCGAACGCGCAACTGAAGATGCAGGAGGCTAGCGAAAAACCAACCACTCCACAAAGCCAGCATTAAAAAGGGTGTTTTTTTAGAGGTATAGAACTTTAAATTGCAATAAAACAACGATGTATTATTCGATTGACACGAATTTTCTTTTATTCGAAAGATAATCTTCTGGCATTACATTTTAAATATGATTTCTGGCATAGCACTGCCACGGCTGGCTCGGATATAGTCCAATCTGGACGTCCAATTTTCGATGACTTTTTCCAACATTTGTGGCCGTATATCGGCAATAACACGGCGAATGTTGTCTTCCAAATGGTCAAGCGTTTGTGGCTTATCCGCATAGACCAATGACTTTACATAGCCCCACAGAAAATAGTCTAGTGGTGTTAAATCACAAGATCTTGGAGGCCAATTCAATGGTCCAAAACGTGAAATTAGGCGGTCACCAAACGTGTCTTTCAATAAATCGATTGTGGCACAAGCTGTGTGACATGTTGCGCCGTCTTGTTGGAACCACAGCTCCTGGACATCATGATTGTTCAATTCAGGAATGAAAAAGTTAGTAATCATGGCTCTATACCGATCACCATTGACTGTAACGTTGTGGCCTTCATCGTTTCTGAAGAAGGATTCCACCAGCCCATAAAGCGTACCAAACAGTCAGTTTTTCTGGATGTAACGGTGTTTCGACATACACTTGTGGATTAGCGTCAGTCCAAATGCGGCAGTTTTATTTGTTGACGTAGCCATTCAACCAGAACTGCGCTTCATCGCTAAACAAAATTTGCTTATGAAAATCGGGAACAACGGCAATCTATTTTTGGGCCCATTCGACGAATCTAAAAGCGTTGTTCAGGCGGGAGTCTATTCATGATGAATTGCCAAACCAAACTGAGAATAAATCACTTGACAGCTGTTAAATCGGTCGCCATCTTGGAAAGTAATGCCAATATAAACTTCTATACCTGAAAAAAAACACTCTTTTCATAAGGTATATTTAATAAAATGAAGATGAAGACTTGAAATGTATTCATTGATGGACAATTGTACGAGGATATGTCAAGGAACAAAAGCAAAGACGGAGTAACAATTCAGTGCACTTTAGGGGGAAAGGTTATTAGGAGCATTGATTTTGTAAAAGCACTAAAATGTAGTCCAATTTAAAATGCGGAGATATAGACTTGAAATTTATTTTTTCGAGCTTAAAATATATTTAAACAACAGAGCTACGTAAAAAATTCAATAATTCAGTTTTACAATTTGAGCAATGAATATGAACAGCTGCATGATTTCTACAATGGGCGTTGATCCGCCGCTAGATGGACAGGAGATACCAAACCCCAGTAGTGTTTTATTAAGGTGTCTCAGGGGTGTTAAATTTCTCTAGAGGTCTGAAAATATAAACAATTTTTAAACAGGTATAATTCTTTTAAATTTCAATTAAATAATTCGAATCTTTTATACATTATTTATAAAGAAATGGGGCTTCAGGAAAGTATAAAATGTTTAAAATATAATTATAATTTAAAAAATTATAAGCATATGAAAATAAGAAACTTTTCTATAAGAAATATTTATTAAGTTTTAAGTCACGCATGCTATTTTCTAAAAAAGTAGCTTTAATTACTAGCTATAAGTTGATTTATAAAGATAAATGCATTCTTATTACACTGTAGCTACTTTTATATAAATAGAATAATAACTTACATATTTTAATAAACAAAAAATACATTTTTAAAAGCATTTAAAAATATCAATATTTTAGCCTAGTGGTTAGAGCATCGGACTCCAGACCGGAAAGCCTGGGTTCGATGCCCGATGCCACCAAACATCCTCCGAGTACACACTGAGTACGTGCTCGTTAAATCAGTGGGTCCGTAGTCTTGTGGGCTTAATCACGAGCGCAGAGACTGGAGAATATTTCCCTCCCCTTCAGTTTACATGCAGAAATTGTGGAGGTGGAGATAGAGGTCGCGTCGCCATCTATCGTCCCTTCGGGGAATTTCGCCGAGCTAAATCGTACTATCACCTGTATGGTGCTCAAGGCCAACGACAGGCGTACCTCTTGCCCATGCCACGATGAATTTCGTGGGCCTCGATCTGACTACGTCAGACAGGTGGCATCAGAAAACAACAACAACAACAAAAGTTTTGAAGTACAAAAGATATATAATACTAAAATTAGGTAGGGTTTAAAGAGTATGATACATTTTTTATAATTCTATAAAGTGTTATACTTCAGAGGCTACTATTTTAGAAAATAGCGCGCGCAACGCAAAAATTACTTAATATTTATTTTAAAATTTTCATATGCTTATGATTTTTTTAAAATTATTATTATATTCTAAACATTTTATACTTTTCTGAAGCCCCATTCTTTTATAAATAATGTGTAAAAGATTCGAATAATTGAATTTAAATTTAAAAGAATTATTACTTTTTGAAAATCGCTTATATTTTCAGACCTATAGAGAAATTTAACACCCCTGAGACTTCTTAAATCAAAAGCGAAATAAATATAAGAAAAAGATAAATGAAAATTCCAATTATTATTCCTCCAATTTATTACTAATGCTTATTTATTTTGTTAACATAAGTATACATAACATACATATTGTTAAGAAAAGCAAGAAATTTAAATACATGTACATATAAGAATTTAAATTCTTCCAGTGGAGTAGTGTTTACCGAAACTGGGTACTATACAAAATGGGACATTTCACATAGAACATCTGTAACGTGTGTGTGTGATTCCTTTCTAATTTTCATTTATAACAGCGTGAAAACCTTCACATAAATAAATTCGTTATGCAAACTTATACACCGTCTCAGCCAGTGCATACGGGTACGCATGAGTTCATCTTAAATTTTTCAAATTTGTTATTATTTATTTTACTCCGGCCTGGCTTCAAAATATTCTAAAACAGCTTGAAATTTGAGAATATGTTATTTTTTTCTTAAAAATTATAATATAAATAACCAATGGTCAGTACTTTTTTGTATGACGAATATACTCGTCATAACATAAAATACTGCAACATTTCCATGACGAGTATACTCGTCATGACACAAAACTGCAACATGACATAAAATACTGCAACATTTCAATGACGAATATACTCGTCAATTACCGTTAACTGGTTAATAAACACTCATACCCAATCACTCATTATTCCTTCGATAAAAGTGAGTAGAATCATAATGAAAAGCATTGAAAATTTGTATATTTTTGCAAACCTAGTTTAAATTGTGCAATCAAATTTTATCTCTACTTTTTACATAAGAAGCTAATTACAACCTAATAGTTAGTTTATTTATTCGTCATCAATTCAATTGTTTTACGTTCTACTGTGCATAGACGCAAAAGGAGGTAACAGAGAAACAGAGAGCATCTCCAGCAATGAAATTTCACAGAATTCTATAAAATAGTTTTCATCTGTGCAACCCAATTTAGTTACCTTTCTAAAAATAAAAGTTTCGACTTCTTTCAAGCAGATTTCATGGAGTCTCCGACCATGTTTCGAAATTCTACCTTTTCAGGAGGATAATAAATTTATCTTTTGTCCCCTCGAGCAACTGTAAAAGATGCAAATCAGGCCTGAAGTGCTGGTTGGCATTTTCAACACGTCACCACCATGCGAAAGATCAAAGAAAACATTTCCATTCGGCGCTGTTACCTTCTGGAACTTTTTTTTGGCGTTGGTTGTTCCCAGACAACCTGGAAATTTGTCTGCATACATGAATGTTTTATTTCATACTGAAAAAAGGCCTGTAACGCAGTGTTCATAAAATGTAGATTCGAAATTTGAAAGTGTCGTTGAAATCAAGATTTGATTTCGAAACACACACACACACACGGTGAGAAGTTTATATTCAACAATCTCCTCCCTCTATCGTGATGCATAAATCTTTATTCTATGTATAGAGAACATGGTTTATATAATAGAAATTTATTATATAAAAGAATTTCAAAAAGTAAGAGAAAAATACTAGAGCAATAGTGATGATGACTCACATAGGATTTTGAAAAAAAAATCACAATTTGAACTTCAGATAAACGACCGTAATATATATGTGACAGTTAAAATTTTAGGTGAAGATGAGTTTAACATCTTAACACATTTGCCCGTATCTTACACGGGTGAAAGTTCCTAGCAAACTTGCCCATGCCCGTGTCTCACGCGGCTTACCTTGTATCTAGTGTTATTTTATTTCAAATGCCTGTCTGAAATCCGTTATAGTTAAAACATATGTACTAGATTATAATTAATTATATTTATGCCCGTGTCTCACATTGCCTATCTTGTACCTAGCGTTATTTTATTTCAAATGCATGTCTGAAATCCGTTCTAGCAAAAATAGATGTACTAGACTATAACTAATTATATTTATGCCCGTGTCTCACACTGCCTATCTTGTATCTAGCGTTATTTTATTTCAAATGCATGTGTGAAATCCGTTCTAGTAAAAATAGATGTATACTAGATTATAATTAATTATATTTACCATAGATAGTACCCCTATAGATTATTATTTGTGTAAACCACGTGGTGAAGTTTTTTGATTAGCTATAAGTTTGTTAGGAATTATTTATTATAAAGCATTTGTATTAGGTGTGGAAAATGTAATAAAACTATTTGTACTGCGTTCAATATCATAAAAATAAACAGCTGACCGTAAATTAATTTTTACTCGGTGTTTTCGTAACTTTCTGAGAAAAATTTATCCGTTAATGAGCGACTCTGACCATTTTCAATATGCTTAATGGTATGTCATTCCAAACTAAATCGTTAGCCATTCTAATGTTTACAAGTATGACAATATGACTTTTTTTAGATTCTACGTAGGTTTCTTGTGTGCTGGAAATATAACAGAAGGTTTACAAACGTAATTCAATACTCAATCAATTGCGTTAGGAAGTTTCAAGGAGAGGGATTGATACAGGCCCAAATGCAAATCAAAAGAAAAAGAAACAAACTTGGATGCAAATACAACAAACACATAATAAAGTACAAAAATGCTCACATGCAAATGGAGTCATTCAGTAATTAAAATTATAAAATAGGGAAGGTTTGAAAATATTTGTGATCATAATAAGATTTTCAAATAACAAATACATAAATTGCACATTCACTAATGCATTAATACATATACACACGCACACATATATACAAGCAAATACACTCATGTCCATAAATTAAGGATAATTCAGAATCACACAGAAATTGAACTCTAAAATAAAAATTTCACCAGTAGAATTATCACACACATCTTGAAGAAGAATATGCAAATTACAGGAAACCTACAGATGGTGCGGATAGTACGTCACAATGACGAGAGTGTAAGAGAGGGGTATATAAGGAATGTTGGCAAAGAAGTAAAATTGTTCACAAGCGCTTTAGAAGCCTTTCAGTGCAATAACCGCATAGTTGTGGCACAAAGGAAGCATTTGGGTGATTTTTTACGTGGTAGAATTATTGGACGACTGAAATGTGGACTTACCCAGCGGGAAGTATCCGAGGAATACTTGGAATCGCCCAGAGTGTCATCTCCAGGCTTTGGCAACGATTCCAAGATGATGGTAATGTGAACAGATGTTACAGCACAGGTCGCCCCTGAGTTACAACACCGAATGAGGACCGGTATATTTGGCAGTTACTGCCAAAAGAAACAGATGGAGCACAGCATCAGATCTGTCTCGTCAGCTCTCTTCAGCTACCGGTACGACAGTTTCAAGGCAAGCCATGTACAGACGCTTAGGGCACATTGGTCTATATGCTCGTAGGCCTGTAAGATGTGTTCCACTTACCGCAACTCACTGTCGCCTGCGATTAACCTGGAGTAGAGAGCATGCATTGTGGACACCATAACAGTTGTCTTTTGTGATGTTTTCCGACCATTCCAGGTTTAGTTTTCAGTCTGATTCTCGCCGGACTTTAATATGGAGAGCGCCAGGTACCCGTTACCACCAAGACAACACCATTGAACGGCACCGTTACGGTGGTGCAGGATGGCTTGTTTCGCGAGGAATTATTCTTGGTTCCAGAACTGACCTGCATGTTCAGAATGTAACGATGACAGGCCGCATCTATCGGGGTGTCATTCTGGAACAACATGCACATTTGTTTCGGGGCGCCATGGGTGCTTAATTTCTGTTTATGGATGACAACGCCCCTCCTCACCGTGCAAACATTGTAGACGAATGCCTTCGATCGGAGGATATCACCCGTATGGATTGGCCTGTATACTCACCGGACTTGAATCCAATAGAATACATGAATCTAACACTATAAAACCAAAAATAGAAATTAAGACGGCTTCTCATAGACCTCGAAAATCAGCACCTACCGAGTATACAACGGATGAGGAAGATATGATAATATATGATGTGTGTGGAAGATGAACCTGAGCTAAATCCAAAAGTATGTTTTAACTTACGAGAGAGAGTTAGTCAAAGGACAATATTGTGCATCTATACGGTACGAATTTGCTAATCCAGTCAAAGAACCGTGTTAACAACAACAAGTGGTAACATTTTACTTTAAAAAATCTGGTTACGAACTAAATATTTTTCTGATTTGGTGGGGAAAACCCCACCAAAATTTATTAACTTTAGCTTTTAAAATTTTTTAATCTGAAATCTTACTTTTTTAACCATACAATTTTTTACTAGTTTTATACTTTTAATGCTTAAAGAATTATTTGGCGCAGTTTAGACAAAATTGGATCTTGTGCCATTAAACCCCACACTCACCTCAACCCAATAGAGCATGTGTGGGATATGCTTGGCCGACGAATTGCAGCCCGTCAACCACCTCCCACCTGTCTACCGGAACTTCGGAGGGCATTGCTTGATGAGTGGTGTAATATTCCCCAAGATCAAAATTGATAATTTGATACTCAGCATGCCTAGGCGTTGTAAGGTCTGTATTGCATCGTCCGGGAGACATACTCCGTATTAACCATCATACTAACCATGTTATACTGTTATTTTGTAAATAGGTTCTTTTTTGAAATTTGCTCCAGGGAGTAAAAATCGCAAGTTTTATTAATTATGTCAAACATATAGCATCTTTTTTGCTCTTTACCTTTTGTTTAATAAATAGACTTTACAAAAGAGTCAAATTTGTTTTGCTTCTGTCTCTTTCTTTGCCTAAACTTCATTATCCTTAATTTATGGACATGAGTGTACAAACATATACATACACATAAAGTAAGTATTAGCAAACACACACAAAAAAAAAGAAATTACAATCTAAATAATACTGGAAAAAATGCTATTAATGTATACTGATGCGACGCTATTTTAAACTTATTTAATTTCTTTAACTTTGAACCCATATTCGTAATTTCACATCGTATCATGACAATTAATTAAGTTAACTAATTCTAAAATTAAAGCACTCATCTCACACTAAATCATACACTGATCGTATAGATTTAAACATTATTAAATTTATTTTAAGCACAAGTATATGGAAGTTTACTTCACTACAAGAAGATCAAGATTTAACCTAGCTTGAGAGAGGGAAGTGCAAGGGATAGACGTGGTTGATGCCCGGAGTCTCCGGAGTATTTTCGTGATTGTCTGCAGCTCTGGAATCGGCTCTCTCTCTGTAAAATCAGGGTGCGTCCCGTTTTATTTTGCGACTTTTCACACAAAAATCCTAGAGCGGACTCTTTGTCTTGTCCACTTTAATTGTCTCTGATTGTTCCAGAGGCCAGCGCAGTGTTACACCACCTCACAATTTATGGGTTTAGTGAACTTTTTTAACGCGGGAACTTTCTTGACGCACCCCACCGAAAAGGAATTTAACCACATCCGGTCCGGGAACTCGTAAACAAATTGCAAGCCATCTCAGGGGCTATTTCTAAATTAGGAAGTTCTGGCCTCCCATCACTACACAATAAGATGTAAAGAAATATTTTTCCCTTTTCTATTTGAAAATCATTTAAATAAATGCGATATTTCTCATTTCACATTTCTTCAAACTATTAACAAAACTATTTTATTATTTTCAAAATGATAGTTTTTTTTTTAAAATGGGAGAAAGTAAAATGTCGATAATATTTGCTATTTTATGTAAGAATACGGAAATGAATACAATAGATAATTAAAAATCTTTTTTAAAATTTTGTTTGAGTTGACAAAATTTAAGTAATGAAAATAGAAAACTAGATTTCATTAAAACTCATGGAACTGTTTTAGTATACTTTAATTGAAAAATTCTATCTAAATCACGTGATTTTTCTATCTTAAAACTAGCGGTTATGGAAAAGTTTTATGTCCCAACCTCATTACAATTGAACTATCTTTAGTATTAATTAGATATAGATTTAACAAAAGTGAACTAAAAGATAAACGAAGTAAAATGCACGATAAATAAGAAAAGTCTTCTAAGTAGTAAAAAGATAATTGATGAAAGTATATATATATGAATGCAAAAGTAGCAAAATAATATAACATGAACTGAGCAATATGTCTCAAAAATCACGTAACAACAACATTAAAGCCAAACTTTATTTCATTAGAAATTAAAAAAGAAAAGAAAAGAATATTGAATATGTTTAGAATATCACATGATATTCATATTATGCGGAAAATTTTCCATTTTGGTACTTCAAACCTTATTTTTAAATTTGGGTTTTCTGTGATTAAAAACATTCCATAATTTTCTATAGTAATATAAGTTATATAATTAAAATTCAATGTTCTAAAAGAAAATAGCCTACGTATTTCTGCAAAAACTCAATTAATTAATTTTTTCTTGTATTCTGTAAAGTGCATTCTTATAAAAATATATTTGTACTTAAAAAGAAATGCAAATATATTATCCTTATTTTTTGTTACAAATGTAAAAACATTTTCTCAATTTTATTTGTTTTTCAAAATGCATTGGAAAAAGACATTTGCCATTAAATGGATAGCTTGGCTTAAAACACACAAGATAACACTTTTTTAAGGTTCATTCTGAAAAAGAGTCCTTTACTATTTTTAAATGTCCCTTCAACGACAACTCTAGTTAAGCCCTTGAGAATCTTCCTTAACTATTTTCTACACACACACACACACCCTCCTTTTCTTCTTTATTACCATCATCAATTTTTTTTTATTTTTTCCTCCGACATGACGGCGAAATAAGAGCAAAGCTGTCTACATCCTTTTTTCTTTTTTTTGTGACGCATTTTCAGGAAAGATTAGAGAAACAAAAATACGGTAACATTCATTCCATTTTGGAAAGTTTTGCAAATGGAAGGTGAAGTAATGTCATTTTAGAACTTTGGAATATGATTCACTAATGATTAATGAAGCATTTCCCTTCAAGTAAGTTTGTCCAAAACGCTTTGTTGCTGAAATTTTATGTCCAAAATGTTCCTAATTTCGACACATTTTCCTGTCTGTTGATGACAAGGTTCCAAGACATGATGTCTGTGAAATGTAATGAAAATTTTACATTCCGTACTGCAAAACTAATAGATTTTTGGTGATGAAATATTTTGAGTAGGCATTGTAGAACATTTTCTTTCTATACACAGAATTATTCTTCTTGATTAACTATAGTTTTTGTTAATTTATTTCCCACAATTTTTTTTCGTAAAAGTAGCGGTTATTAAGGTGACCAACCTTCCTCCTTTTATAGATTCTGTACTTTTCAATATTTTAGTACTGATATGTTAATTTCTGTATTCAGAGACGAACCAAATGTGTGTTTCCAATATGTCGAAGAATAGTCTGAAACAAATATCACAGGAAATAACTTTTTAATGGTATTTCTTAACTTCATCGCAAGTAAATAGGGCAGATATAGAAAATCATGTTGAATTTTTATCGAAAGAAATGCCTGATATTAAAATCGATGACCATTGTCTGTTTGAAAAAGAAAGAAGCCTGAATACATAGTTAAATTTTAATAAATGAGAACAACTGGAAAATCGACATGTTGAAATTGATAAAAGATGGGTGAAAAAAATTGAACCATTTCAAAAGTGAATGCATTCCACATGAAAATTTAGTTATTCTTGTTGAATTTACTTTGTGTTACCCTGGAACTAATACAGCAGTTGAAACAGTTTTTTCAGTTGGTAATGATTTTTGGACAAGTGAGAAATCAAGATTGAATGTTACTTATTAGCTAAAGTGCTAACCGTAAAATTTATTAAGAAGGATATTTTTTGCCGCGAAATTTCTGGTATATTAGAAAATATGTTGGCAAAAAAAAATCATTAAATGGAAAAATACTTGTTTAAGTAAGTAAATAAAAGAAATGTAAGTGTAATTAGCATATTTTTACTTAAATTAATAAAATGTTTCACATATTTACGTTGTAATTTTTTCTTAAATTTTTCGTCCTCCTTTTCATTGTAAAAAAATTGGTCGCCTTACTGCAGTAGCGCACAAAGAAATTTTTCAAGGCGGGGGAGGTCCGGGGTCGAAAGCTCACCTTTCTTGTATCATACTCCTTTTGATTTTGTCGATTTTCGGGAACAAAACATAGTAATACACTAATTATTGAATAAATAATTAGCATTAATTAATAAAATTAATCATTAATAACAAATACTTAATTAAATTTTACGTACAACATACTTGGAATTATAATTAATCAGGAAAAAAAATGAAGGATTTTGGTGGGGTTCGAACCCCCAGGACCCCCCCCTCTTGTGTGCAACACTATCTTACTGTTATTAAGGTTTGAGGAACATTATTTCTTGAACAATTCTAGGCGATGCTTTTACCTTATATTGGAACCACGGTAACCAAGTGGTCAAAGGAACTTATCGTAGCTGGCGTGTCCTGAGTTCGAGCCAAATACCGCTGAAAACTCGCTGTGTTGGAGAGGGGTGACGCACGTTTTATCTATCAAAGCTCAAACGTCCTCCCATTGGTATGATACAGAAGTTAGAGGGGGTGCGAGCTCGGATGTCATCCTCGTCACTTGACCATAGTTCCAAATTGCGAGGTCCGTCGCCGAAAGCCATTGAGTGGTTGAGTGATGTGACGCTGATATTCACACTCACTATTAACATTATATTTATTATAAATAGTATTATTCAAATTGGATAATTTCACTTAAAGTTTTTAGATGGTTTTTTATGTAAAACCATTTTTTATCCTTATTTTATTTGCAGAGATTTTTTTAATAGGTAAGCTCTAGAATTGAAATTAATATTTTTTTTTATTATGAAGTGTTTCAAAACAATTTGTTATACTTTAAATGCTTTTTTCTTTAACAGTCATATCTATTTTGGTAAGAGACAACAAAAACTGGATTTAACCCAATTCAAGTTTGTTTCTAAATATTGAAAATTAGTAATAGGACTCATGAACTGAACGCTATAAATTATCTGTTTTACTTGCCTAAATGCATGCTAAATTAAGAAATTAAATCCCAATGCCAGCTTTATTAAATTTCATGTTTAAATTTTTTTATCTCAAAATTAATGTATATTGTATGTGGATAAAGGATCAATTGTGACACTAAAGATAAATTTCTTTAATTCTACAATAAATACTCTATTAAAAATAAACTAATTAATTCATAATTAAAATTGATTCCAATAATAGTGCAGAACATCAAGAATCCAAGCTGAAAAATATCGCAGACATGTTAAACCTTATAAAACCTTCCTGAAAGCGCAAAAAATGTACATTCTAGTTTTTAATTTCATTATTAATTTCCTTGTGTGTAAGTTATTACTTAAATATTGCTCTTTTCTATTTTTATACCAATCTGTCTAAAGTGCATATGCTACCATTACAAATACTTGTCTTCATAATATTACGTCATATTCTTTATTGCATTATACTGTATCACGTGGAACTCATGTCAGTACATTTCCTTGTAGGATTGGTTGCCTTTTTTGGTAAGATATATATTTTTAAGTAGACATGTTTAATTTGTGCTTCTTATTTATTAAATTAAAGACTAACAACAACCTTACAGGTGTTTTGATTAGTACAGAAAAGAATAATACACAGAATGATCCCGAATTCATGGTACAAACTTTAAGTGTAGATACAGGACATAGAGTGAGAGTCATTTATTGTATAGGAATGTATGAGTGCAAGTGATGTGGTGAGGCGCAAAACAGGGTAAATAAAAGAAACGAGAAATGGAGTTATAAGTTGGTTGTGTAGCCGGTAGGGGCAGTAGATGTCTTGCCGCAGTTCAGCTTGATGTATCTCTGTAGGGGAAAGCGTCATTCGCTATTGTGCTAACGTCTACGATGGGAGACTTCACGTAAGCCGAAAAAGCAGACATGCATTACTTGTACGGCCGTGCAAATGATAACAACAGAACTGTGCTACGAATGTATCACACATGTAGTTTCATGATCAACGAATGTCGGATCACAGAATTTTTCAACTGTATGTGCACTTACCTGAATATCACGTTTAGGGCGCGATGGATTGTGCGTGGTGGACCTATTCCTTGGCTACCCGATCCCCCGATTTATCAAGCATCGATTGCTTTTGATGGGGTCATTTGAATAAGCCTCTTTACGCGACTCCACTTGACTCAGATGAGGATGTCGTAGCTCGAATATTCGAAGTTGCTGCACCTGTGCATGAAATACCAGAGATCTTTAAACGTGAGCACCGATTGCTTCACTAGTGCTGTCAAGCATGTATCACTACTTGTGGACGCAATTTCGAGCAGTTATTGTAAACTTTACATTTGTCAACGACATTTTCAATAAACACTTCGTCTTTCCTTCCGTTTCTTATTTGTTGAGTTAGTACTTCACCGCGTCTTTTGCGCTCATACATTCCAACGAAATAAATTATTGTTACAATGTCCAGTTTCTACCTTTAAAGTTTGTACCATGAAATTGAGACCACCCTGTATTCTTACGTAGATCGGTGTTTGGAGATTTTATGCTATCAGATTAAAGATTAAAACAGTAGTTCTTTAAGAGAGATGTAAATTTATTGTGTAGATAAATAATCCTTGAAGTGCTGGATACAGCCAAATTTACTCAATAAATTCAAGAAGGTTTTCACACCTTCCTCAGCCATCAGATATAAATACAAGTGTCTAAAACCACAAGTACGTAATGTTTATTTTCAAGCAACTACTCTCTAGTGAACTCTTCAACAGTCTAAGTGCTACTGATCCAATTTCAGTGAACGACTGTTATTAATAATCTGCATGGCTGCCTTTTAGTGAGTATTCGAAAAATTCATCTAAGTCAGATCGTTATGATAGTAGAATTATCCTGTAATTTCCAGAAGCATCCATAGGATTGCCAAAAAGGGTCGCTAGACTCTCCAAATAGATCGCCTCTAAAATGATGCCAACTAAAGTAAGTCACCAATGTTTCTCCAAATTTCAACTGCCACTATACTGAAAGGGACAACGATGCCTGCCAATGTTACAATTTTTTATCATATAATTAAAACAACAGAAAGTAATATTAATATATTGAACATCCTTGAACAAATTATTTAATCTATTTTAAGTATTAATTACACAAAATTCGTAATCTTATGTTGTAAAATTAAATATTTTTTTTCAATATAACACGCCATGAGTATAAACAAGAATGAAAAGGGTTGTGGGGGATAATGTTTGCATATACATGGTGAACTAAAGTTGAATTTTCAAAGTTTTACTTTTTTCATTTATGTCATATTTCAATATTTTTACCAAATATCCGAGATTGATGATTTTTTTAAGGCAAAAAAGATTGCTGAATGAGATACTTAAATACAGAATAAAGAATATTTTGCATGTTCCCACCCAAACCAAACTGAGAAATAAGTTTTATCATAATAATCTAGGAATTTTATACATTTTTAGTGGTAAAGGAATGTAGTAAAAAAAGAAAAAACATAAAGCCATATTATCACACATACATACAGATACAAAAAAGCATATAAATTCAAAGGTATTCGGAGGAAATCTGAAGAAGTAAAATATTAAAAACTGCTCAAAAAGATTTCTGAAAGAGCAATTTCGAAGGAAGTCACGTGGGAAAAAGTAAAAATCAATCAAGCTCACAAAAAAAAGGAATTGAAAAAAAAATAATAAATAAAAAAGCAAAAGGGAGTGCAGAGGAGGAAAGTTTTTCGGAGATGTTTGTCATTTCCCACCCCTAAGTTTTCCTTCCTTAGTAAATAAAGAATGCCTTCCAGAAGAAGATTTTCTTCTTCCAAGAGCAATTTTTCATCGTCCTATGCTAGAATCGATTTCAAAACTCCAATATAATATCGCATATGAAATAGAGCAGAAAAAAATAAGCGTAGTTGTAATAAATCCAAATAAAAAGCTGGAATTTCTAGAGCGTTATAAGTTAAATTTTGATATATTTCTGGAAAACAAAATGCATTCAAAATCTCTATCTTTATTTGAATATCTGTAAATAAAATTTTCGTGAATGATATTTTATTTAGAATTTCACTCAGCATACCAATTAAATGATGAAATATCTGAATGCACGATGGGAAAAGGGTAAGAAAAAAAAACAAATTTATTTTTCAATAATAGTAAGCTTGGTGGAAATTTCAGGGTAATTTTTATTTAATCTCGGAATTTAAGTTTGTTATTTGATTATAAATAGTTTTAAAGCAATTCTCGTTTTTAACAAATATTTAGAAATTTTAAAGGAGAACACAGAGATAATATTGTTTTTCATTTTAAATATATTTTATGCATGCAATTCTGGACTTTTTTCGTAAATCTTAATGTATATTTTCAAAATGACATGCAATACTCAATATCTAAGAAAGGGAGTTTTTTTAGAGGTATAGAACTTTAAATTGCAATAAAACAACGATGTATTATTCGATTGACATGAATTTTTTTTTATTCGAAAGATAATCTTGTGGCATTACATTTTTAATATGATTTCTGGCATAGCACTGCCACGGCTGGCTCGGATGTTGTCCAATCTGGACGTCCAATTTTCGATGACTTTTTCCAACACTTGTGGCCGTGTATCGGCAATAACACGGCGAATGTTGTCTTCCAAATGGTCAAGCGTTTGTGGCTTATCCGCATAGACCAATGACTTTACATAGCCCACAGAAAATAGTCTAGTGGTGTTAAATCACAAGATCTTGGAGGCCAATTCAATGGTCCAAAACGTGAAATTAGGCGGTCACCAAACGTGTCTTTCAATAAATCGATTGTGGCACAAGCTGTGTGACATGTTGCGCCGTCTTGTTGGAACCACAGCTCCTGAACATCATGATTGTTGAATTCAGGAATGAAAAAGTTAGTAATCATGGCTCTATACCGATCACCATTGACTGTAACGTTGTGGCCTTCATCGTTTTTGAAGAAGTATGGACCAATGATACAACCAGCCCATAAAGCGCACCAAACAGTCAGTTTTCTGGATGTAACGGTGTTTCGACATACACTGGTGGATTAGCTTCACTCCAAATGCGGCAATTTTGTTTGTTGACGTAGCCATTCAACCAGAAGTGCGCTTCATCGCTAAACAAAATTCGCTTATGAAAATCGCGACCTTTTTTTTCGAATTAAAATTGCACAATTTGAAAGCGTTGTTCAGGCGTGAGTCTATTCATGATGAATTGCCAAACGAAGCTGAGAATAAATCACCTGACAGCTGTTAAATCGGTCACCATCTTGGAAAGTAATGCCAACTTAAACTTCTATACCTGGAAAAAAACACTCTTTACATAAACTAATGATATATTATTTAAATCGTTTTGTGTAATTTATAAAGAGATTGCTTGTTAAATTTAATAACAAAATACTCAACTACTAAAACGAATTTAAAAATAAAAAATTACATATCTAATTCACCAAAATTTTCAAGGAAAATATATATAGTTTTATTAATTTATTATTTTATATTGGGGAGACCGGGGCATGATAACGAATGTCTTAATTAAAAAGAAATCAAACTCTTAGAAATTTGGCCATCCCAGGTGGGATTCAAACCCATGACCTTTCGATAAGAAATTCAAAGCGCTATCCATTGCCGTACAGAGACACAACGAGCGATTTACCTTTTTATATATGATGTCGAACTATTAGTTTTGTTTGTTAATATTTATTCATTAATTAAATAGAATAAATGGATTAATATTTGAAAAAACTGGATTAACATCAAGTGCCATCCACTACAGGTTTAAAAAATGTGTTTTAACTTGAGTGAATGAATAAAAAAGAATTTTACTAAACAAAATAAATAAAATTATTTTGTTTAATAATTTTATTAAACAAAATAATTTAAACAAGATACATATATATATATATATATATATATATATATATATATATATATATATATATATATATATATATATATATATATAGGGAGAGTGTGAACTGATTGTAGGAATTGAAAAAAACTGTGAAGAAAACCTTAAACCTACTGAAAATATTAAGGTACCTTTTTAAAATTTTAATGCTTCTTATATAAGTATATTATAGATTATATAATTTATTAACTTGTGCACACACACAATTTGTTTATTCTACGAATTCCAGGAAGATAAAAAAATTCAGCATTTTGTTACCTGTCTATCCTATAAAAGGTTTCATTTAAATAAAGAGAGAGAAGTAAATTATACTTCTTCAAGGAAAAACGTTTCATTAATTTTTAGTCTAATTTGAAAGAATCTGTAGATCTTGTCCGACTCTTCTAGACATTTAAATACAGAGATATATTCCTAATAGTGCGTGTGTGTAAGAGAGAGAGAAACTGCAATTAAAAAGGAAAGATTATTTACCTTTGTTTGTCCAGTTTCCTTTATTATTTATTCAGCTTTAAAAAAATGAAATAACGTCGGCAATTCACAGTCGAAATAAAAATTATTACTTTGATCTTCTAAGAATACTAATTCATTAACTGACATAAATAGCAAACACTGAATTCAAGTTATCTTTGTGTATTGTTAGAATGAACTGTTTGTATTCCTGTCGTCTGTCATTAGGGCTATGTTTTGATAGGGAAAACAGTTCATCGCTAATACAAAGTAATCAGAATTCTCTCTCTGTTTGCCTTTAATTAGCTTAAGTTTAAATTGTTTTTGTTGATGAAATATCCTATCATGCATGTGCTGAAATGGTCCTAAAATTTATTGTTATAGCTCTCTAAACTTCTGAAAAATGTTTAAACAAACATAAAAGGCCATTTTTATTATGTAATTAGTTAAGAAACCTAACACAAGTTATACAAATACTTTTTTTTTATTTATCATGGAGATTTTTGGCTTAAACTAAAAGCAAACTTTGTATAAACAGAATTTTGTCTTTTAAAAATATCTTTGACATAAATATGGAAATTATCTGCCTTTTAAGAAGACTTGGTACCCTAAAAATCACAAACCTATCGTTTTTTTTATTTTCATTTAATCTTATTCTTTGCATTATTATCTTTCGATTGATATATCACTTGTGCATGTCGGAAAGTTAGAAGTTGAATAAAACTTCATTTGAAAACAAATTAGGCAATTCAGCCACACCCCCTTTATAGAAAAAAAAGCTAAAAAATGCGTTATGATAAAAAAAATCTATTTTATAAATAGAAATAATAACTATAAAAAAGAATGTGTAGTATTAAAAGCAGAATATTTCCGAGGCAATACAATAATGTAATTTTTCTTCCTTGTGAAATGTGTGCATGTAAAATTTTTAAATTAAGGCATTTTATATTAATAATTTTATATAATTTCAGTTCTTATTCCTGATATATTTTTCATACAAATGTAATACTTTAATATTATAAGAAGAAAAACAGCTAAAATTTCTGTCGTGACAGAAAAAAAAAATTTTTAACATTTTTCTTGAATTTTCATGGGCAATTAGTACTCTCTAAAAGTTGATCATTTATAAAAATGTGTGGGTTGGAAACATATGAAAATGCAATTATTTTAAAGAAAAACGTATAAGTAATATCTTAAAGTGGTATTTTAAGTTTAATTAAGCTTATAATAATTATTTTTTCAGAATTATAAACTTTAAAGTGGTTTTTCTCAGTTTGTGTTTTCGAAACCTTAGTGCATTCAAAATGCTACTCCTTCGACAATTATTTACCAATCACTTCCATTTTTTTCTTGCGTGTTGAAAATAAAGCATGTAATAAAATTAGGGATCCGTTTTGCTATAAACGGAATACTTTTTTTTAAAAAAAATAAAATGTAAGACATGTTGGCTTTTTCGTTGATTTTTAGCCTGTATATCAACATTTTATTTTTTTTTCTCGAAAACAAATGAAGTTATTCTAAAATTGATCCCTAAAGTTGTTTAAATCATCCATAAGAGTATTATAAAAAATTTCAGGTCAAAAAATTAATTTTTACAAAAGGAGTAGGATTTTAAAATTTTCCCAATTTTCTTCAAAAAATTAAAATTTTTAAAATTGTGTGAATAATATATAAAAATTTTCATCTGGTAACATTTTCTTGAATAGAAACATTGTATAAAATGCTAAAATATAATTTTTAAATACGTAAATAAAGAAGTTTGCTCAAAGGGTGTCAAATCCCCTTAAGTCTTTAAAAAGGTAAAATAAATTATATTATAGAAAGAGTTTAATTCCGGAATGACAGTAGAAACAATTTAAACCTTTTAACTTAGTTTTCAAATATATAAGGCGTGTTCAAATGAAAGTGTTTCGAAACTTCTCATACGAACAATTTTCAATTTATTTTCGTAAAACAAATGTGATAGTAAAGGTGTATGTACCAAGCACACACTGGCGCAAGCAAATTTGTGATAACTGTATTTTTAAAACAGTGACATTCATTTAAAAATGGCTGGTGTGGATGCACTGCATCCAAAAAGGATCAGCGAGCTGTAATAAAGTTTTTAACATTGGGTGAAGGTGTAAGCCACAATGCGCCTGAGCTTACAACATCTTTTGCGCTGAAGGCCTGACGGTGACAACTTTGGGCAGCTAATAGTGGCAAAGGTTGAAATCTGGTGTCACTACTTCCAGTCACCATTCGTAACTGGATGAAATAGCGTTCATAATGGAATGGTAGCCTATTTCACAACATTGATTTTCAAAATTACTTGGATGACACTTTTGGGGTAGGGAGGCCTAGTAGCTTGAGCCCTCGTACCTCCGGATTTAATGATCCTGGATGATATTTACGAATGTATTTGAAAATGATTTTTACGCAACTTAAGTTGGCTCAAATAAGGATCTCGTTTCTTAAATACCTGTACCAGTTGCACGTAGGCAGGAGATGTCTGGCATGTTTCGAAATGTACGCCAATCACTCCATTGAAGCTGTCAAGTATATATCACTGCTGGTGGCCGCAATTTTGAATTACCATTTTAAACATTGCTCTGCCCAAGCTATTATTAAAGCACTTGTCAAGTCAAATGTCATTAATAAACACTTCGTCTTTCCTTTCATCTCTTAATTACGATGTTTGAGGCTCAGCGCGTCACTTGAGGCTCAGCGCGTCACTTGAGGCCATGCAACCCAAATCAACAAATGCTTTTTACAATGTCCTGTATAAGCCTTTAAAGCTTGAATGATGAATTTAGGATTATTCTGTATATTATTTTTTGAATCTACTCATTTGAATGGTATCCATATGATGGACACTATCAATAAGAAATAAATGTTCAGCAGGCATTCTGCTTAATGATAACAAAAGAGAAAATGACTTACAAATATTTTATTAACTATTAGTATAAAAGATTTAAAAGTAATTGAAAACAGCTATAAAAATTAAAGAAAAACATGAAGTACATTAAAAAGAACAAGAATTTTTAACAAAGAGAAAATTACTTTTATGACTAGTGTTATTGAATAATACTCAAATTTAGCACTTTTATAATTTATTTTCTGTGCTATTCTCGTCTTCATTCTATGTACCTGTGCGTGATAAGTTAAAGACATATTTCCAGTAATACACAATTCATGTATTAAGAAGAGTGAAGTCTCAATTCAAAAAGATTAAAAAGGTATACACTAATTGATTTATTGATATCGTCATTCGCTTAAATCATTCTTCACAATTAACACATTTTTTTTAATACAGTGTTTTTTTCCAGGTATAGAAGTTAAAGTTGGCATCGCTTTCCAAGATGGCAACCGATTTAACAGCTGTCAAGTGATTTATTCTCAGTTTGGTTTGGCAATTCATCATGAATAGACTCACGCCTGAACAACGCTTTCAAATTGTGCAATTTTATTTCGAAAAAAATGTCGATTTTGATGTAAGCAAATTTTGTTTAGCGATGAAGCGCACTTCTGGTTGAATGGCTACGTCAACAAACAAAACTGCCGCATTTGGAGCGAAGCTAATCCACAAGTGTATGTCGAAACACCGTTACATCCAGAAAAACTGACTTTTTGGTGCGCTTTATGGGCTGGTGGAATCATTGATCCGTACTTCTTCAAAAACGATGAAGGCCACAACGTTACAGTCAATGGTGATCGGTATAGAGCCATGATTACTAACTTTTTCATTCCTGAATTGAACAATCATGATGTCCAGGAGCTGTGGTTCCAACAAGATGGCGCAACATGTCACACAGCTCGTGCCACAATCGATTTATTGAAAGACACGTTGTGTGACCGCCTAATTTCACGTTTTGGACCTGTGAATTGGCTTCCAAGATCTTGTGATTTAACACCACTAGACTATTTTCTGTGGGGCTATGTAAAGTCATTGGTCTATGCGGATAAGCCACAAACGCTTGACCATTTGGAAGACAACATTCGCCGTGCTATTGCCGATATACGGCCACAAATGTTGGGTGAGTGAGTGAAATTTGGGGTTATTGGCGCAAGAGCCAAAATTGGCTAAACTGCGCCACACGTTTGTTAAAATTATAAAAACATGGTAAAAATACACAGAAAAAACACAAGGACATAAAAATAATTATATATGTGCATGCCAGCATGCACATATATAAAAAATAAAGTTAAAGTTAAAACATTTTAAAAAGTCAAATTAAATATAAAAAACCAATTTTCTTTATAAAAGCAAATAGATTTTTTTTCCCCCACCAAGTCAGATAAGGTTAAAATAGATGTA
>BMAU01021365.1:0-87500 GCA_019973935.1 Trichonephila clavipes
AATCATCGAATACAAGTGTAAGATTAAATAATAAGTTTAATGGAATATGGAGTGCGTCTGCACTCGGTCACGTACAGAAGATCTATGGTGTCAACAACACATGTTATTACAAGCAGCGCCCTCTATACTGAGGGGGTTCTACCATTACTTCCCACTTAAACTCCTGCGGAGTTTACATTAAGATAATTCAAATTCTAAGGTAATTTAAGTAAAATTCATGCAAAATGAAATAATACAAATAAAATTCATGCAATGTGAAATAATACAAATAAAATTCATGCAATGTGAAATAATACAAATAAAATTCATGCAATGTGAAATAATAAAAATAAAATCCTATGAATTCAATTCTCAAATCATATTCATCATCAATAATTCTGAAATAAAATTAGCAATTCTTAAATCACATGCATATCAATAATTCTGAAATAAAATTAGCAATTTTAAATCACATGAGTTATCAATAATACTGAAAATCAAATTAGCAATTATGTACATAGAATAATATAAAAGTTAAAGTTCAAGAAATTGTAAAATGTGTTCAATTGTTCTTTCTCTACAGTTGCAGGATCAACTGGAATAGGTGAAGGCACTACCTTTGTGATGGCTCGTTTTAAAATACCTGTTGAGGTTTTCACGTTAACTACTCTTACAAGACCATCACTACCGGAAATACTTCAAGAATACGCCCCATAGGCCAGTCCAAGGGCTTGGTGTTGGGATCCTTTAAAGAACGAGCTGATTCTCCATCAGGTTAGGTTCTGTTCACTCCATTTAGCACGGGTCTGCAGATGGGTCAGATATTCGGTGCTCCGACGGTTCCAAAATTTGTCTCTCAGAGATTGAACGAGTTTCCACCTGGAATGATAGGACAAAGAATCCGAAGCAGTATATGGTTCAGAAAGGATGAAATTGCACAGTTCGTCAAGAAATGCCCCGGGGTCAAAGGGTTAAGATCATTGGGGTCCGAAGAAAGTGGAGACAAGGGACGTGAATTCAGAACTGCTTCGATTTGTGCCACCAACGTAGTTAACTCTTCGAAGTTCATGATAGCTGATTTCGCTACCTTCAATAAAATGCGTTTCATGGACTTAATGTTCGCTTCCCACAATCCACCGAAATGGGGAGAAGCGGGCGGAATGAAGTTCCATTCGATTCCTCTTCCGCGCTGAATAGTTGAATTCTGTTGGACTTGCAAATTTCGTTCCATTCATTAAGAATGTTTCTTGCTCCCTTGAAGTTCGTTGCATTGTCACTCCAAATGACGGATGGCTTGGATCTCCTTGCTATAAATTGTCGGAGACATGCTAGGAAGGCTTCTGTGGTCAAGTCGGAAACAACTTCTAAATGAGTGGCCTTTGTACTGAAACAGATGAAAATGGCAATATACGATTTTAAAGTCACTCTTGATCTTTTAAATTTGGTTTCGTGATTATAGGACCAGCGTAATCCAATCCAACTTTTTCGAAGGGTCTAGAAGGCACAATTCTGTCTCGTGGTAAATCTCCCATCATCTGGTTTATTGTCTGGGTTTTCGTGCGAAAACACGTAATACATTTATTTAGTATTCTTCTTACACGGTTCTGACCCGATGGGATCCAATAAAACTGTCTTATTAAATATAATGTGGTTTGCAAGCCAGAATGTAATGATTTCTTGTGATAGTGTTCAATTATTAAATCAGTTAAATGATGAGTCTTTGGCAACATCATTTGATGCTTTTGAATTCAGATAGGGTCGAATGTTTCAATCTACCTCCCACTCTCAGTATTTCATCTTCGTCCAAAAAACGTTTAAAGATGATATTTTGCTGCCCTTTGGAATCGGTTGTCCGTTTTGAGACACTTTATTTCAGTTAGAAATTCATTTAATTGTACTTGTTTTACTAAAACTTTCGTAACATGATCAAATTCAGAAGCACTTATACAGTCTATTTTCCTTAATACTGGGTTCACTTTACAGTTATAAATAAATCTTAAACATAGAGCGCTTATTCTAATTAATTTACTAAAGAGGAATATCTAGAGATTAAATTATTTTCAATTTGCCTCTTTTCAACCGCTGTATTTACATTAATTGATTTCTTCAATTCTAATTTATCGTTGTTTATTTCGGTTTCAATTATAGGTTCTGAAAATAATGGCCATTCTGTTTGTTTCATTGTCAACCACTTGGGACCATGCCACCATATTTTGTTATTTTTAAGATCATTTAAAAGGCAAACCCCCGACTTATTAAATCAGCGGGATTATCCTTTCCTTTACAGTAGCGCCATTCTTTGGGATCACTTAGTTTTTGTATTTCTTTAACTCTATTCTTTACAAACACTTTATGTCTATTAAAATCCCCTTGATCCAGTAACATGCTATAGATGAATCAGTCCAGTAAAACGACTCACAGGCAGTGTGAGGGCAATTGCAATTTTGTCACTTAACCTTGCAGATAAAAGTGCTCCCATAAGCTCCAATCTAGGGATCGAAAGAGTTTTTAATGGAGCTACCCGACCTTTCGATGCTACAAAACTAGAAATAATATTTCCATTGTTCAGTTCTATGCGTAAATAAGCAACAGTTCCATATGCCTTTTTGGAAGCATCTGAAAAGCAATGCAACTGAATGGTGGTTGCATTTGAAGGCAAAAGTTTTGAAAGTAATATCGAGGAATTTTTTATTTCACTTAAATAATGAATCTCATTACACCAATTATTCCATGAAACTTCTAATTGTTTCGGCAATTTGTCATCCCAATCCAATCCTAAACACCAAATTTCCTGAATTAAACATTTTATTCGGATCGTATAGGACCTATGAAACCTACTGGGTCAAATAATCGACCTGCGGCTTGTAACAAATATCTTTTTGTATTAATTCTTTTAGAAAGAAATGTTCCTAAATCGCTGGAATCAAAATAGAATGTATCAGATTTTTCATTCCAACCAACTCCTAAGACCTTTGAAGCTATCAACGTGTTCAATGACTCTTTATGTTCATCTACTTCAAAATTTAAATTTTTTAACCTTTTGATTTAGCTCGGAAGAGTTGGTTCTCCATTTCCGAAGATCCATATTAGCATCTTCCAAAATTTGTTTACTTTCTATGCAGGTCGTCAAGGCTGCTTGGACACTGACATTTCCACACAGAAAATCATCAACATACAATGACTGGTTAAGATGGTTAAAGGTATCAGGAAAAAATATCCACATATTTTTTAAGATGATGCTTTATCGTAGCTGCAAGAAGAAATGGACTTGATTTTACTCCAAATAAAACCCTAGTCATACGGAAAATATCAAGCCGTTTGTTTTCTAAATCAATTCCTGGATTTTCATCCCAGAAAAATCTTGCAAAATCCCTTTCACTTTCGTCTATCTCAATCATCAAAAATGCCATTTTTATGTCAGCTACAAATGCAATTGGATTCACTCTAAATTTGATTAATAGAAAAAATAGGTTAGGTATAAAATTTAGCCCTGTGTGTAAACAATCGTTCAAAGATAGCTGTGATTTCGCATGTGATGACGCATCAAATACGATTCGCAATTTGCTTGTAGTTTTATCAGTACGTATTACTGCTCTATGTGGTAGATAAAAATATTATGCTTTAGATTTTCTTCTTCAAATGGAACACGTTCTATGATTTTCTCAGAAAGATAATTATTTACAACTAATTTGTAATCCTCAAATAAGGAACTGTCATTTTTAAAACGTGATCTTAACTTTAGAAATCTTTTCCTAGCAACTTCTTCATTATTTTCTAATAATGTTTTCATGTTAGGTTTCAAGGGAATTTAACTTTATACCGCTTATTTTGGTATGAAATTCCCGCTTTAAATTCAGACATTATATCATTATCAATATTTTCCTCATCGGACACCTCTCTGCTTCTATTCCTAAGTTCTCTAAATTCCAAAATTCACTAAGCTGTTTAGAAATATTGATTCATTAACAATAACACTCATTGTTAAAAGGTCCTCAGAATCTGTACTCTGCCCTTGTAAAGACCACCCGAATAATGTTTCTACTGTCACAAGATTTTTGTTTAGACGCGTAACTCTACCTGTAACTACTTGATAATAATAGTCCGCACCAATAAGAATTGATATTTCTTTACCGTTAAATTCATAAGAATCGGCTAATTGTACATTTTTAAATATCTAAATTTTTTATCAATATTTCTATCAGGAGTCGGTAAATTCGTGATAGAAATATGTTCTGTCTCTACCGCCTCTATTTCAATGCACAAATTTGGATCATCCCTGTTTTTCAATTTTATTTTAACTATATTTAAAGTTTTTGTTTCAGTTTCTTTAGCACCAAATGTGCAAATGGAAAGGTTTTCTTTTCTAAGAATTGGAAAGTTAAATTTCTCAGAAGTACTCTTTAAAACAAAACTTCTCTGTGAACCATTATCTAAAAATAATCTAACAACTTCTTGTTCATTTTTGACATCTATTAATGCGGCGCATGTTTGTAACAATACACTATTTACTTCTGTTTTAATTACTGTTGAAATTACATTATCAGTGTCCTTTTTTTCGGAGACAAGTCGTCATCATGTCGATTCCGAAAACATATTGAGAAATGGTGGGATCCATTACAAATAGGACACGACTCCCCTGTTACACATTCCCTTGCTCTATGACCGTGCGACAAACATAAAAAACAACAACCCTTCTTCCTTAAAATTTCTCGCTTTTCGTGAGCATCAAAGGAACGGCAAGTGTCGAGTTCATGACCTTTGTTGCAGTATAAGCATTTTCGGCTTCTAAGTTCTACTTTCTCCAAAGGGGTGGGAAATGAATGGGGTCGGAAATGTACTCTATTCGGGGGTGGCTTCATGCGTTGTCCGAGGAAATAGGAGCCTTTATTTTTTGTTCTGTCTTGCGATGGAGGGGAATAATGACATAGTTTATGACTGTTTATTTGAGAAGCTCGTTCCCTACTACGGATTTCTAAGTGTAGGAACTGTAACAGAGCGCTCAGGTCAAACCCTTCGTCCTTTTGAGAACGATTGAATTCCAAAACGAGTTCCGAGGGTATCTGTTTCAACAGGATGGGTGTTAATAAGTTTGAGTAGGATTCTCCTTTAACTCCTAAACTTGCAAGACTCCTTATTTGCGTTTCTGCTCTATCGTACAAATTTCTTAAGCCCACAATATCAGTAGGGTTTCTAACAGGTGTTAAATTTAATAAATTGCTCAAATGAGCGTTAATTAACATGTTTTTATTTCCAAATCTATCTTTTAATAAATCAAGAGCTCTATCATAATTATCATCAGAAATTGGAAATCCATTAATGCAAGCAAGCGCATTACCACACAAATATGATTTTAAATAATTAAATTTATCAACTTTGCTTAGTCTATTGTTATTATGAATAGAGCTTTCAAATAAATTATAAAAATCTAACCATTCAGAATAATTTCCAGAATACTTATTTATATGCAATTTAGGTAAATTTATGTTCATACATTCAAAACTATTGGAATCAATAACTTGGATATTTCGAGAAACTGTATCAACCTGATAGAGTCAGAATTTATTCTCCTAATTTTAGAAGAAAGCTTCGTTTTCCAAAATATAATCTTCTCTTTAATTTCTTCCGAAGCTTCCATATCTTCAGTAATAGTGTCAACAGACAAACGATCTTCAATTAGTGTATTTAATAAACTTAAGTTACTTTCTTTGTCATTTAATTGCTCTATAAAGCTTCAAATTGATCAACAGGTTCATTTTCATTGTTGATCTTTCCTTCAATTTTATTTATCAATTTTGTCAACGAAGAACGTACCGCAGTACGCTTCTTTTTAAATTTTGAGAGATCTTCTGACATTTTAATCTTCTATTCAGGTATGATTCAGTTTTTCAATAAAAATTCGGCTTACCTGAATTCACTGTCGACGATGATATTCCAACCTCTTGGTCGAGGGTATCAAAAATGATTCTTTCATCAATTTCATCAATTTTCATTAATTCCCGGCCGATGCACCAATGTTACTATCATCGATGGTTCAGTTAATCAGTGGTAGAATGCTTTTATATCAATCAACTTTCATATCATCACAATCCGTTAGACTCAATTAAATTCAGTAAATCATCGAATACAAGTGTAAGATTAAATAATAAGTTTAATGGAATATGGAGTGCGTCTGCACTCGGTCACGTACAGAAGATCTATGGTGTCAACAACACATGTTATTACAAGCAGCGCCCTCTATACTGAGGGGGTTCTAAAACAGACCCCAATTTTATGTCCCGCATTATGGGTTATTTTCAGTGGCGTAACGGAGAACATTTGGGGTCCCCTGCAATGTTAGGTTTTGGGCCCTCAAGTTGGATTTTACAAAGGTTAGGAACTTGGTGGCAGACAGGCTTTGGGCCCCTAGAACTCTGCCCCCGAGCGATGCGGGGGTGTACGTTACGCCACTGGTTAATGTACAAAAGTTGTTAACCATACTTTCCCGTCTTCCAATTTTGTAGAACGTGGATTCAAAGAAACCGACTAAAAACTAGTGCTCGTAGGGGATTTGCGGATGCTCCTAACAGACATTGAGGCGAACATAAATATACTCCTAGCATCTCATTAAGATCATCCAAGTCATTAATTTTAAAAAAAATTATTTAAAGCCAAAGTTATGATTTCAATAAATAATTCTTCAACAAAATGTTTTTCTAAATTTGTAAATTTTTCTACAATATATTTATGTAGCTTTTTCAATTGGGGGGTCCTTGAGAAGTTTTGACTTTAAAAAGGGGTCCATGGGTTTAAATAGTTTGGGAACCACTGAGAGTTAAACTCTCTTAGGAGAAGATCTTTAGTAATTATGTGTTGTGCTGCCATCTGGTGTTCATTTATCGAGTCACCACGAAAAAAACTACTAATCGTCTTAGATTCTGCTTTTGATTCAAAGAGATTCAAACCGCCTATTAACCAGTGATTTAAAATAGCTTTGAGAACCAAGACGAAAAGAATTGGACTTAAGCCCAGTTATTAAAAGCTTTTATTCTTTCTAGTAGCGATGCGCGGGAGAGGAAGTCGTCATAGTACAATCAAATATTAATATGGTACATTAATAAATAATTAATACCTTATAATGGCACTTAAGTCGGATTCTAAAATTCTACATTACTTTAACGACAAAACTATTTTACTCCATAAATTTTTGCATTAAAATGTTTCAGAACCCATGCGGCCTTTGAAATCAACCTTCGGCTCAATGAATCTACCAAAAAGCAATCGGAAATGTTTCTTTGTGAGTTATCAATTAAACTTGCATTTTTACATTTTAAAATAAAGTATTAATTTTATATCCAGATTACAAATTATCTCAATCACTTTTTTATTTAAGCAGCAGCAATTAGTTTCTGTAAGGTATCCTACTACGTTTGGAACCGTGATTTAAAAAAAGCGCATAAATGGATAATTTTTTTGATATTTAGTGTCACTTAGATTTGAATACATGCATAAAATTGTTTTAAAGACATTTTGACAAAAAATTTACTTAAATATAATATTTTGGCAAAAAATTAACTTAGAATAATTTTTTTTTCCAAATGTTCTCCTTTTGTGAAAAATGGTTCGATTATAATATTTTGCCTGTATATAGCTCAGACCTCTCTACAGAGGCTCAACTAGAATTTTTGAAAAGTTCACATTATTTTCAGAGTTACCACCATTTGAAATAATTATTCGCGTTTTTTTCTTAAAATTGTTCACCTCTGTTGTCGTAAAATATGAATAAACCCACTTCTAAGTTATATATTTCAAAAATCTAATTTTTGCCAAAATATTGTATTTAAATAGATTTTTTTTATCAAAATGTCCTTAAAACTGTTTTATGCATATTTTCTAATCTAAGTGACACTAAATATCATGAAAATTATCCATTTATGCGCATTTGAAAATCACGGTTCCGAACGTAGTCGGATACCTTAATTGCTTATAACTTTGTATAATGAAAATATTGCATTTCACAGATGTATCTAGGGAAATATACATGCATGGATATCACTTCAGAGAAAAATATTTCATCAAGAAAAAAAGAAAAAAAAAGTCAAGTACGAACACATATCTTTTTCATATAATTTGTATTATCTCTTAGCGCAAACCACAGATGGGATTTAAAAATAAAAAAAAACCTCAATTATATATTATACAATCTAGGAAATGTGTTTTCTTCCGAATAATCTTGAAAAAGACGCATAATCGGTTGTTTAATGTGAAAAAAGCAACTAACTCTTTAATATGACATTGATACAATTGTTAAAAGTGCCATTTAATCAGATTCAAAAAGGCCAATTCTGATAAGGAAAACCTTTCAGAAAGATAAAAGGCTCACAAACAATACGATCATATTAGCAACACAATTCTGAGAAAGCTGTATCTGTATCAAGGCTTTCATTTTGCTACCAATTTTAAGAAATAATTTAACTTCAAGGAAATCTGCATTCCTAATTCGTAACACAAAGAGCAATAATAATAATAATAATATTTACTACAAAACCAGTCGTTAATTAAAAGTTTGTAGTGATTCATTAAGCAAATGATTTTTGTATTATTCGAAAAAAATCTCATGCATAATTAAAGTATACTTATTGAAGAACTATGGTATTCAGAAACCCATCTCTCTATATCAGGGGTGGCCAACCCGTGGCACGGTGGTTGATTGATTGATTGATTGAAGTTTAAAGTCGCACTGTTCAGCTACACGAGGGCTTTTGGCGACGGACCATGTAACTCGTGGCACGGTGGAGTTATAGCAATGGCACGTGAAGGCTTATTGAAAAATTTGAAAATATAATAAAAAAATTGTATTTTTTTCTTTTTTTTTTACAATTTTACTAAAATGCTGCTGTTTTAGACAAAAAAAAAAACCCTGAAGTTTATTTTAAATACAATTAATTGAAATAGAATAAAAAATTATCATGCAAAGAATACTCCTTCATTATTGTGTGTGTTAGCTTTCCAAAGGAAGGGCAATAGCGAGATTTTGAAATTCGAGGGAGCATGTCTTAAAATACTTGGATGAAAGCAATGAACTGCGTATGTTTGGTGAATGCTTGCTACTCAAGAATGAAGACTGGGGTTTCTCAAACTGTGAGGCGCGCCCCCCAGGGGGGCGTGATAACCCTACGAGTGAGGCGCGAGCCTATTGAAAATTCAAAAACAAAAGGTTATTTAAAAAAATTATTAATTTTTGGAAAGTAAACAAACAAAACACATTCTGACATAATAAAAAAAAACTAACTACTCATTTACTCTGATCAGTAGCGCAAGCAGGAATTTTTAAAGGGGGGGCGGGATTAAAAGTTCACAATTCTTGTATCATGCTCCTTTTGATTTTGTCAATTTTCGGGGAACAAAACACAGTAAAAACTAATTTTTGAATAAATAATTAGCATTAATTAATAAAATTAATCATTAATAGCAAGTAATTAATTAAATTTTACGTACTATATACTTGGAATTGTAATCAAACGAAAAAAAATCAAGAGCTTTGGGGGGAAATATCAAGAGCCTCCCCCTTGTGTGCGCCACTGACTCTAATATAATACTCTTATAAATGTATCAGTATTGCGCACAATGTATTTTATAATTAATTTTACAGTAGTAAGTTAAGAACAAGTTTAGTAATTACCAGAGCCCTCCCGGGAGTGTCATATAAAGAGTTATATCAAAAAATTAGTATTTATCTCTATAATTTGTATGGTTTATAATAAATCCCTTAACTGTCAGTTGAAAGTTACGTAGTTCGCTCCCCAAAGTCACCATTTTCCACCTAGGCGAGCGTATGTGATGTATTGGGGGGGAGAAAAGGAATAAATAAGCAAATCCTATGAAATAAGTAAATCCTTCGTAAACACTGTCAATCTACTTTTATTGCATTCCAAAGCCTTCGAAATAATATCATGGATAGCAGTGCACTGAAAGGATCGTACTTCGGAAAGACATATATATACGACCGGGGCATTTATCGTTTTGGTAGAGCGAGACGTTTATATTCGTCGATGTGGAGCTTTAGTATTAAAGTATAGCGTTATTCAATTCAATACATTGTTGTTGTCTGGAAGGGGGCGCGATGAAAATTATGATTAAATATTGGGTCGCAAACAGTAAAAGTTTGAGAAGCACTGGGCTATGGTATTACCGATGTTATATAAATAATTTAAATTTTAGATTACAGGAAAAATATTACATTTTTCCTTTCCTGGATGGTTATATATCTTTTGTAAGCAAATTTTTGCATCTTTTGTTTCTATTTTGATGAACAAAGATTAACACGTTTCACAATAATGTAGCAAGTATCTAAACTAAGCTCAGTCGTGCAACAGCCCAATGCCTACTGTGCTCATAAGCAAGTATCTACCAAATTTAATAATGCTCCAAGCTATATAATAGATTTAAAAATTTAATATTCATTTTGAAAGATTCATTCAGTACTAGGTTGCATGATTTTCAAGATGATAAAAAAAATGCTGATCTTTTCATAAATCCTTTTACAATTTCTCTACAAAACATTAATTGTTACCCACCTGAAATACATATCGGAATATTTAACCTACAGTAGCATACTACACTGAAAAGCGAATATAAGGAACTTTTATTTCAACTGCAAGTGATCCGAATTATATTGAATTTCAAAGATTTAAACCTACAAGCAATTTTTTTAATTTACATGATTTGGCTGTTAGGTATTATTGTAGTTTTTGATCAACACATGTTTGTGAACAAATGCTTTCTATTACGAACATAATAAAATCATAATATCACTGAAAATTAGCTTATATACAAGGAAAGTCATCTAATATTTTGTTAGCACCTTCAAGAACCAATCCTAATATAGATGACTCGCTAAGAAATTACAAATTCAAAATACACATTAAGCAAGTACTGACTGTTTAATAACAAATTAAATTTAAATGTTTGAAGTTACTCCTTTTTATTTTATACCTATAAAAGTTTATTTAAAGTAAACTGAAAACTTTAAGAACAATAAAACATGAGTATTTATTACATTACTTTAAAATTTTCACTTCTTAGATTTATATAAAATATATGCTATTTACGTAAAAATCATCAGTAGCATTTTTTTCATCTTCTTGTATCTTTTGTTTGTAGGAAAAGTTGGAAGTGGCACGCATAATGATTCATTATCAGACATTTGGCATTCTTAACAAAAAGGTTGGCTCTATATAATAATAATAAATTTTTCCAAAAATATGTCTTTTTTGCCATATAATTTTCAACTCTATTTCGGTTAAACTATAAATTATAAAAACATTGATAATTAATTAAAGAATATATTTCAGAACAGATTTAAATTTTAATGCGGTGCATCATCCCTAAATTATTACCGTAAAATCCGGCATATATAACACTCACTTGTAATTCCAAGCTACTTTTTTTAATTTTTAGGTACATTCTCCGTATAACGCGCACTCCTCTTTTGCCAAAGGAATCTGGTATATACGTGTGCAATGCTCTTATGTTTTGAAGTCATTTATTCGAGGTATCATACCAGACAGTTGAAAAAAAATAATATATTTCTAGAATTACAACCTATTAGGTTTATTAGTTATGTCATTTCTTTAAAATAAACAGTATTCTGATCTATGTATATAGAAGTCTATTTTTTTTTATACTCATCTCTTTTTCAATTCCTACTACTAGCTCACACACGCTATATATTTATTTATACGTTGGTGGAATTTTCAATCGTTAATAAAATTCATTTTAAAGCACTCAATTGAGCTGAAATTTTATATACACGATTATTTTGGATGACAATAGAGTAATTTAAATATAATTAATAAAAATTAATTGATTAAAACTATTTATGTGGTGGTGGTGGGACTAATCCCCATCTGGTCTAGTGAAACTAGACCAGATCCATGAGTCCATAAATCTGTACAAAGTCTAAGAACAGCAGGGGGATGCAACAGCCTTCTCACAGGAAAACCCTGACATTGCAGAATGTGCTGAGGAGAAAACTGACTGATGTTACATTTGGGGCAAATTGGGAAGCTTCTTTTGCCAAATTCATGCACCTCAGGTGACCAGTGGAAAATCCTGAGAATGCCGTTTGATATGATCTGGAACCCTTGAATAATATGGCGGATTCAGGGTGTTTTTGAAAGTACCATGGGTGTACAGGAGGGACAACCCAGGTTCTACATATTAATTCTTTAGCCCTAGAGTAGATCTCAGTCGATGTAAGGACAATGTCGGTTCATGGTAAAGGGGGTAATTTGACAGCTTCTGTTAGTCCAAAAACCTGGAGCACCTTGCCAAGATGTTAGCATCAGAGGTAGAAGACTGACTTCGCTCCTTCACATGCAGACCTTAGCTGAGCATAGTGGAACGGCCTTCACGCCTTGGGTGACCCTTCCAGGAGATTACTATCCCGACTTACATCGTCCGTTCCGCCCAGGAACACCCCCTCTCCGGCTAAAAAGCACACTTTGAGGCCTGCTGCAGGACTTGAGGGAATAGCCACGTTTTCATCATTTTTGGCGACTTAGAGACCATTTTGGCGACTTGTGTCAAAACTTGAAAAGGTTTTTTTTTCTCACATTTTAAAGTGCTCATTTGAGCTGAAATTTTCTACACACGATTATTTTGGATGACAATACAGTAATTTAAATATAATTAATAAAAATTAATTGATTAAACTATTTATTCAAAAAATTATAAATATAGCCACGTTTTCATCATTTTTGGCGACTTAACTACCATTTTGGTGACTTGTGTCAAAACATGTAAATGTTTTTTTTCTCACATTTTAAAGCGTTCGTTTGAGCTGCAATTTTTTATACACTATAGATTTTGGGTAAAAATACGATAATTTAATTATAGTTAATTAAAATTAATTGACTAAAAATAATTATTTAAAGAATTACAGATACAGCTATGTTGGTTTCAATTTTAGTGACTTGGGTAAAAACTTTAAAATATTTTTTTTTCTTACGTTTTAAAGCATTCAGTTGAACTGAATTTTTATATACACGATTTTTTCGAATGACAATACGATACTTTAATGATAATTAATAAAAATTAATTATCACTTAATGTTGTGATTCTGTCATACATGTATATACATATTTATATCAATTGTAGCTATTTAATAAAAGTAGCTAAAATAAAATTATTCTTTGATGATCTAAGTAGGAATTGACATAATTTTTTTTTTCACATTACTTGTTTTATTTTTGAAACTATCACTTTTTACACGGCCTCGCGATGTGGGGTCCTCCAGCCCCAACATCGCGGGGATTGGGGTAGAATTCTAGCGAACCCAGAATCTGCCTTTGTAGGGGGTACTCTCCATTACGCTACAGCGAATACTCTTAAATTTCAATATTATTTTTTTCTTAAAAAAGCGCGTCATGCGCCGGATTTTACAGTAGATTATTTTATTTTATGTAAATTGTTTTTCAATTCTTACTATTAGCTCTCTGTTTATTTATTTATTTATGTATTTATCTTGCTCAAATTTTCAATCCTTAATAAAATACTCCTTATTCATCCAGTCAAGTTCAAATAATTTTTTAAACTTGTAGAGAATGACATTTGATGTTAATACAGTTTTTCAAATATTAAATAATTAATTAAATTAAATTAAATTAATTACCGGTTTTTGATGCCAACTTAGAGTCTTCTCTATTGTTGTAACAATGTAACTTTTAAAACAAAGACATCGTAGTCGAAAGCCTGTTTTTCAGCCAAATCGGGTGTGCATTGTTACAACAATGCAGACAAGTCATGCTCTTTTTTTCAATTCCTACTATTAGTTCCCTCTATCCCCCTTTATATATATTTATTTATAGATATATATCTTATTCAAATTTTCAATCGTAATAAAATACTTTTTTTCCCATGCATTCAAAGTAGGAATTGACTTAAAATTTTTTTTTTTTATGTTAACTTGCATTTTTCACTTGCAAACATCTTCTAAATAGACGTACAGTTTTTTTTTAATAATATTGAATGGATGAGGCATTTCAAGGAATCCCACTACGTTCGGAACCGTGATTTTGCAAAAGCGCATAAATGGATAATTTTCATGATATTTAGTGTCACTTAGATTAGAATATGTGCATAAAATTGTTTTAAGGGGACATCTTGACAAAAAAAAATATTTAAATACAACATTTTGGCAAAAAAATTAACTTAGAATAATCTTTTTTCCAAATGTTCTCCTTTTGTGAAAAATACTTCTACTATTATAATATTTTGCCTTTATATAGCTCAGACTTCTCTACAGAGGCTCAACTAGAATTTTTGAAATATGTAAGAAGTGGGTTTATTCATATTTCACGACAACAGAGGAGAGCAATTTTAGGAAAAAAATGCCAATAATTATTTCAATTGGTGGTAACTCTGAAAATAATGTGAATTTTTCAAAAATTCCAGTCGAGCCTCTGTAGAGAGGTCTGAGCTATATACAGGCAAAATATTACTATAATAGAACCATTTTTCACAAAAGGAGAACATTTGGAAAAAAGATTATTCTAAGTTAGTTTTTTGCCAAAATATTATAGTTAAATAAATTTTTTTGTCAAAATGTTCTTAAAACAATTTTATGCACGTATTTTAATCCGAGTGACACTAAATATCATGAAAATTATCCATTTATGCGTTTTTTAAAAATCACGGTTCCGAACGTAGTCGGATACCTTAAAGAAATTTTCCTCAATCAAGCTGAAATTTATAGAATCAACATTGACTTCTTTTAACAAAAAATATTAATATTTATAATTTATTTAAAATACATTACAATGTGTTGATTCCTCCCTTTACATTTAGAATGAAACATTTAAGACATTCAAACTCAAATAACTTCTTTAAAAATATTAGTAACATTTTAAGAGCTATTTTCAAATACAAAGGGGGCATTTTAAAATACTTAAAATAGATATTAATTTAAATAATTAAAAATTGTATACAAGACAACTCGAAAATGTATTAGACTGCGCAATAATTTTGGAATACTGGGTTACTTAAATACTATTCCCAAACATTGAAATATATTAAGATATTTCATTACTAATAGTTAATACAAGAGATAGGCTTCATAAATTCCTTTTTTTTGATAAAGAGACTTTTAATAAGAGATATATATTTTGCGGTATATCCTTTAATATGATGGAAAATATTGGGACACTGTGGGAATTCGAAAGGATTATTTGTTTTTTATTGGACCTTAACATTCAACTTTAATATATTTCAGATTAATATTTTGTTAAGCTAATTTTCTATATTTATTAAATTTTTTTCGTTAAATATTTTAACCTCGATGGTACATATGCTGTACCACATTTCCCCCTCATTTGCTTTAGTTGCGGTACAACTGCTGTACCATGCGATTCAGAAGCAATACGTGCCCCATTTTTTTTATCCCTGAAGAATTTTCCCGAATCTTTTTTCGATTGCGTAACTATTTCTCATAATTGAATGGAGAATTTAGAGCCTCGATCAAGTGATGAAGGTGGCACCTAAGCTGTCACCCCTTATTTTTTTTAAACTTTCCATCAACATGATATCTTTGAACTTCGAAGGATTTAAGGTACACCAGTGGAAGTTAAAATGGAAACAACTGTTCAACATTTTCACCACAAATAAGCAGGTACATCATTTTAGTCAATATATATATTGATGGACTACATTCACCATGACAGTAAAATTTATTTATTTATTGAACGTTTTTCGGCTGTCCATTTCGACTCAACTCAAAAGTCTATTAAAACGACCTGTATATGTCTCAATATTTAAAACTACAGTCTGTTTAGATCAGGGGTGGGCAGACTTTTCCAGGATACCGGCTACTTCTAATTTTGCAAGGTGTTGTGGTCCACTCAGTGGTGAACACAAGGGGGGTGGAGGCTCTACGAATCCGCAACCTCCCCTACTTCCCAGGATTTTTTCTCGATTGATTATAATCCCACGCATGTAGTAAGTAAAATTTAATTAAGTATTTGTTATTAATATTTTTTATTAATTATTAATAATCATTTATTCAGTAATTTATTTTTATTGTTTTTTGTTCCCCATAATCTGCAAAATCATATATATATATATATATATATATATATATATATATATATATATATATATATATATATATATATATATATATATATATATATATATATATATATGTATATATATATATATTTATATATATATATATATATATATATATATATATATATATATATATATATATATATATATGTTCGGCTCCGTATTGGGATATGATACGAGAATTGCAGACTTTCGATTCTCGCCCCACCCTATAGAAAAATTCTTGTGTACCACTGCCCAGAGTCATAGGTGTGGCGAGGTAAGGAAAAGGTCTACAATATTTATTATGCTGTTGTTGTGGCTAATGCCACCTGTCTGACGTAGTCAGAACGTGGCCCACGAAATTCATCGTAGAAGGAGCTGGATGTACGCCTGCCGTTGGCCTTGGCCTAGAGCACCATACAGGTGTGAAAGTACGAATTAACTCGGCAAAATTCACCAAAGGGACGATAGATGTCGACACCACATATCTCCACCTCCACAATTTAGACATGGAACTGAAGGAGAGGGAAATATTCTCCAGTCCCCTGCACTCGGGATTCAGTCCACAAGACTTTCGGACCCACTGATTTAACGAGCACGTACTCCGTGTGTACTCGGAGGGTATTTGGTGGCATCGGGCATCGAACTCAGACCTGTATCATCTTTATATAAACTAGAAAGAGCCTTCTGGGAGCTTCTAAAGTTTTCTCGTCGAATAATCGACCTAGATTCATTTTGACCAGTGGTCAGTAAGTGTTTTATGGACATTTAACATGCAGGTTTGTGGTGAACGGATTACTTTTTTTGGATAATGAAACTTACATTTCATACGTATTTTTGAAAAATTCTTTCCCTCACATAAATGGGTACATTGGCATCCTCAAAATGTATTCTGGAAGCAAAACCCTTAAAAAGAAATCTTAAGAATCTTTTAAAGAAATCTAAAAGAATTTGACATTTCAGCTTTGAGTCGAATATTTTTCCGTTACAACATCCTTTTCACATTTTTTCTTGTGAATTACTTTACCACTTAGCTTTTGCGGTGGCTGTAGAAAAATCCAATGAGAAATACCAAGTCCGTTATTCAGGAATGGCAATAAGTGTTATCTCATCTACCGCTTTTTCAGTTTTCATTTCGGTATCGGGTTTTTTGCTTTTAAACATACTTTGATCACAGATTGATATGACTAAAACAAATTGTGTCCTTGAGTTCTGCAGTGTTTCTGTAAGAGGTAAAAGTAGTGTTCTGTAGCGCTCATATGGTATGCATCACATCATAATTGTACGTTTTAATTTTTAGAAGCACTTAAAAATGTCTTGTGTTTTTGAAATTATTTGCGTTCTGGTATCTTAATTTTATATCCGTTATGCGAGTTGCAAAATAATTCTTTTATTTTTTTTGTCATTGATTGTATACATTTCATTTTATAAATAATGAAATCTAATTCTGTGAGGTTCAATTTGGAGATTTATATAATTTTTGGTTGCATCTTTGAAAGGTCTATTGCATTTCTTGGTGCAGTGTGTGTGTTTGTATATATATGAGAGATATAAGGAGAGAGAGAGGATGAATATATATATGTATAGTTGTAAGGTGAACAATAATCATGCAATATAAATAGGGTTATTTTATTGTTTATTTTTCATTTGATCCTTTAGAATGTAATTGATTAAAATAGTTTTTCTTGCTTTTCTCTCTCGGAGTTATTCTTTATATTCTTTTTTAAAATGATAGTGAAATCATGCATTTTTTGGTACTTAACAGCTTCAAGGGGCTGTTGTTGTTGGTTAAATTTTTCTTGTCAAATTAAACACCAAACAAAACAAGTAATTGAAAAAAAAATAAAGTAAATTCCTACTTGGGTCAACAAAGCAAAATTTTATTTTAGTTACTTTTTATTAAATAGTTACAATTAATATAAATATGTATTTACCTATAACAGAATCACAATATTATAAGTGGCAAAATAGAAAGCGATTTTCCATTTTTCTTTCTATGTATGGTGTTGGACTATAATTTTTGTTTACTATTTATTCATTCATAAATCACATTCTCAGAAATTAGGCCATCCCAGTTAAGATTTTAAACCAAGACCTTTTGATTAGAAGTCCAATATGTTATCCATTGCCCTGCAGGTATACAATAAGCAATTTTCCTTTTTATATATGGTGTTGGACTATTAATTTTTGTTTATTACTTTTTATATAATATTTAAGTTTAACTTATGAATTAATATTTGAAAAAACTGTATTAACATCAAGTGTCATCGACTACAAGTTTAAAAAATGTATTTGAACTTGAATGGATGAATAGAAGGTATTTTATTGAAGTATTTGAACAAGAAATATATATAGGGAATTAGAAAAAGGTATTTTTTAAAGTTGTCTTTCTGTGCACATGTGCCATAAGCACTCAAACTTGTTTATTGTGTGGGGTAGGTTTACCACAATAAAATTTTGTACTGGTATTTGGCTATTTTTTTGTTTCATTTTTATGGCCTCCCAAAATGGAAAAGTACTAATTTTCTTATGTGGTATGCTTTTTTCCCTCTAATTTTACTTTTTTTTTTACCTAAGAATGTTTGTTGTTTGAACTTTGAAGTAGTATTGATATACAATTGAATTTTCTAATATATTTTTATTGAAATTTTTTACTCTGTTTAGTTGTTTTAATTGTTACTGCTTAATGAATGTTATGTTTTTTTAAATACATCTTGTAAAACAATAAATTTTTTCCAGGAAATTTCATCTTATTAATAGTTGATCCATTGCTTAAAGATGGCTGCAAAAACTGAAAGTTATTTTACTGCTCAGCTTGATCCTGAATTACTTGAATTGATAGAAAAGTTTAGCATTGAGACGCCTGAAGTTAACATTCCAGATCAATCAGAATCACAGAAAACTAATACGGTACTTAAAGAATCATCCGATAACTTTCATGAACAATTAAACATTTTGTATGAAGAGGTTTTAGAAGATATTGAATGTAAAATATTAAACACCAATAATGAAATAAATTCAGTTAAAACTATTGAAGTAAAGTCTGAGACTCAATCTCACACTGAAAAAAATGCTTGTTTTACAAAAAAAGAAACCGAAAAGAATGATTCATGTTCTGAAATTGAAAGTTTAGATTCTGTAAATGAAAATCCAAAAGAACTAATAGATCCAAATATTAATGAAAAATTTCTTGAAGATTTCAAAAATCTAATAATTATTGAAGAAAATTCAGATTCTGAAGAGGAAAAAGACATTGGTGAAATTAAAGAAAGAGGCCTGGATAAGCAACCTAAACGAAATGTTCGATTTCATCCTATTTCAAAAAGTAATTGGGAAATTAAAAGCAATGTAAGTGCTTATGAACTTCCTTATGATTATACCTCATCCATAACAAATAATAATATTCAATTTCCCCAGACTAATAATATAAATGATCCATCTTGCTCAATAAATAATAATCATTTTTTAAATATTAGTAACATAAATCTGGATTCTTCTTCTATGAGAAATAATGCCCTATTCTCTGAATTTGATGGTATAGGTGTTGATTCATCTTGGATGCTAAATAATGTTCACTTCTCTGAATCACAAAGTGTAGGTTTGGATTCACCTTGCACTAGTTATGTTCAGTTCTCTGAATCAGATAGTGTAGGTTTGGAGTCATCTTGCACTAATCATGTTCAGCTCTCTGAATCACATAGTATAGGCTTTGATTCATCTTGTTCTAATCATGTCCAGTTCTCTGAATCACAAAGCATAGGCTTAGATTCACCTTGCACAAGTAATGCCAAATTCTCTGGATTTCATAATGTAGATTTTGATTCACCTTGCACACATAATGCCCAGTCCTCTGTAACTAAAATTACAGGTCATTGTTCTTTATATGTAACTCATAATAATATTCAGTTTTCTGAAAAAAATAAATTAGCTTCTACATCAAGTTTATTTGATCAAAATCCTCATAATTTAGAGACAGGGAAAATCAATGCCTTTGATGATGTTGAAATTGTACAAAATATGAAAAATTTACAGAGTCAAACAGATTTGAGGCACATTGATTATAATACTGTTGAGTTAAGAAAAGATATTTTGCAAGAAGATTTACAAAGTAAATTTCTATCTGTAGATGAAGTAGAACATGTATTTGAAAACTTATCAAATACTAATTCTAAAATTTTTCTGAGAAAAAGAGTGACTTAGTATATCCTCAAGAGCAGTCACTATCTATTGAAATAGGGAAAATTAAATTGAATTCTCTTCCAGAACTGAATCAGAATTGTTTATTTAATACTTATGGTAAAAATAGTAATTTAGATCATCAAATTAGATTCAATCATGCTAGAGAAAATTATGTACCAAATTTCACATCAACTTCCAATAAGGAAGATAACTCAAGCTGTGTAAATAAAGACAAAGAAAATATACTTTTCAACAATGCAAATTATTTTTTGGACGAGACAGATAAGAATGTGAACTCATCTTCTAATATTAGTCATCCAACTCAAAATTGCAAGAATTTATCTCCCGTTGTTACAAACTCTTCTGCTTTATCTTCGACACATGAATTATCTGAATATGATAAAACATCTCTAGAAATTGAAAGTAAAATCAGACAGCTTTGTACAAAGAGATATTTAAAAGAAAAACCAGTTTCTTTACCGAAGAACATGTCAAAATACAAGCAGTCTGTTGCATCAAATATGTCAGCATCAGTTAGTTGCAATCATGCTCAGGATTCAAATCGGGACTCTGACGGATTTGAATATCGAAGATTGAGCTGCATATTGGAGTAAGTTTTATTTAATTTGAATTTTAAAGTAGAAATGGGGCTAGCTTTTTAGATTCAATATTACATTAAATTTTATTTATATTTATTTAAATAAAGGTTAATCTTATTAATACTTAAAATAAGAATTTAATTTACTTTATCATTGAAAGGTATAAAAATCTTCATGTAATATATCAGGAAATATAATTACTATGTTATCCTATATTAAAACTAGAATGCAATCATGTAATAGATTATAAAACAAAATTAAGTACTTTTTTATTTTTTATTTTAAGAATTATTTACAATCAGTTAGAGGATTCAGGTAGTTTGACAGAATACTGTTCAGTTTGATGAACTAATGTTAAAAGGATTATAATTGTTAGATTGGCTCTTGAATATCCATTTAAAATAGACCAGAGAGGTGAACTGGTGAAAATTTTTCTACTGGTTATTGTATATAAATAACGAAATTCATGTAAATTGAAATACAAAGATTCATAAAATAACTGATATAGAATTACTTTTTTTAAAAAAAATTCTTTACATTAAATATTTTTTAGAACATGTTGGTCATTTTTTTGGTTAACTCTCTTGCTACGTATCCCACGATTTCCACGGGCAAAGGTAGTAATATGCAGCGAGAGGTACGTTTAAAAGATGTAGTACGTTTTAAAGTTATAAATAATACTTTGAACTAAAGGTTGGATAAAGAAATAACATTTTATATAAAACTCTGTTGTGAGATTAAGATGGGTTAAATTTTTGGGTTATCTTAAACATTAATCAGTAATAATAGCACATTTAAGTATAACATTTTTTGCTTTAATTTTTTATCTTGCTGTAAAAGATTTTCTGCAATTTTTTTTATTATATGAGAGTGAAACCCTTCTGTAGGAAAACATGTTAGAGGATACTTATTAATGGCATCAATAAATGCATGAGATGATAATTACTGTGAATTTACTTATTTTTAACTACTTAAAAATGAATTATGTTTTGTAATTTTTATTTAAGATTTTATATTTAATTTTTTTTTTGTTTCAATAGATAATTCTTGCACACTAAAATTTTATTTTATATAAAGAAGTATTTTTTAAAAAAATTCATGAATTATTTATTATTTTAAAGAATTACAAGGTTTTGTTTGCAATGAGAATATATTTTCTCTTTCTGTAAATTTATTTTCTAAGTAAAATTCTATGTCAAACTTCATAAATAGACATTGTTTTATCGATTTTTCATAGATTTTTTCACTTCTAAGAAATATTTCTTTTAATAATGAAATTTTATTTGGAATAAATTGGAAATATGTTGGAAGGAACATAATTTAAAAAAGTAGAATTTTACATGTTTAAATTCCTCTGTAAATTTATATAATTGATAATAATTGTTCTTTATTTTTCTTTATATTATTTTTTTAGTACTACAGCTGCAACTAGACTCCTTAGTTCTCCATCTTTTGACCATAATAAGCAGAAATTTGAAGAGGATATTATTAATCAGGAAATACAAAGGGGACTATATGGTACAGAAGGAATAAAAGTGATTCATCTGTTGAGAAGAAGTAGAAAAAGAAAGAATAAAAAAACGTAAGAGCACACATATGCTAACTAATGTGTTATTCATAACCTTCATTTCATTTTAACTTAATTCATTTGAATATGCTTTCTTAAATATTGTGAGAAAAAAATCCACCAACTATTGTTAGCTACAATTTAGGGGAATTTGTGAGCTATACAGGGTTGTTCATAATTCCCTCCAAGGTTTCAAAGCATATAATAAAAAACTAAAATGAAGATCTAAACTATCTAAAACTATAACATCTGAAAGAATACTGAAACAATTCAAGTTTTATTTACATATTTTACAGTGTTCTATTTGTGAAACCTTACACAATGTGCAACCTTCATTAATGTGATAGTCCAGTTACTGCCACACTGTACTCAATGTGGTACTGTCAACATTATTAACAGCACATGTTATCCTTTCAATATTATGTGGAGACTTAGTCTTTTACATAAGAACAAGTTTTCATGCCCCCTTTTCTGTGGGATGTACCAGAACTGCATGAAAAAATAATACATGCCATCAATAACATTGATAGTACCATGTTTTGAGTAGAGTATGGTGGGAAATGGAATATCACACTGATGTTAGACATATAACCAAGGTTTCAGACATAGAACATCTGTAAAATGTGTAAAAAAAATTGAATTGCTTCTGTATTCATTCAAATGTTTTTTTTTTCCTTTTTCCTGTATTTGTCTTAGTTTTTATACGAAAGCACTTCAAAACTTTAGAAGGAATTATGAATAACCTTGTATTTTTTAAAGTAAATGCACAAAAAGTTTGGTGAATTTTCAACTGAAAAGTTATTTTTTTTTTTAATTTTGTAAGCATTAAGCAATAAAAGTTTTCCATTATTTCTACACTTTTCACCCTTTTATTATTTTTCATTAATTTTTGATTAACATACAAATACTTTTGTTTTTACAAAATGTAACTGGAATTGATTATATTTTCCTAAAACAATGTCTTACCCAGTAAAGATTCGTTAAATGCAGTATTTTTTTCCCAAGAAATTCGCTAACAGTACTTAAGTGAGGTATTCCTGTACTTAGAAATTCAAAAATAAATGTAGTTTTCTAGGTGTTGCATAGATTTGGCTCAAAACTTTGTTCTCAACAGGATAATTAAAAACATCCTAATTCTTAAGAGCTCAAAGGGAAATTGACCATTTTAAGAATTGGTTCTCTGTAATCTTCAGACATCAATTTGATCAATTTTTATTTCAAGTTAGTTTGATTTTAATGGGCATTAAAAATATTTGTGTACAGAAAACTTATATAAAATTCCAGTTAAGTAATTACTTAAATAGCAATTCCTATTTGTTGAGATTTATGTGCTATAATAAAGCATATGACTGGAGAAAAACAGAGTAGAATTGAATTTTTATATATTTGCTTTTTAAAATGCCATTCTTACTTTTCCTACAGTAAATAAATGATTAAAATAGATAAATAGTTAAGGATGACAGTTCATACAGTAAATTAGGGAAGTAAAATTAATATATATTTAATAACACTTCTTAAATATAGTTAAGATCTTAACAAATGGGTTTTGAAATTAAAATTTTTTTTTTAATTTTCAATTTATATTTTAAATATTTCCATTTATAACAATACAGTTTGTTAACTAAGCCACTTTTAAATGTTGTTTATTTTAACTTTTAAAACTGAGGATTAATTTTTTAAATACTTTTAATTCTTAGTTGCAAAAAATGTAAAATGATACAAAAAATTATTTTGTGAGGTATAATACCAAATCCATGTATGAAATTCTACATGAATCATTCAAAGTAACATAAAAAAGGGGAATAAATGCTGCATTACTACAAATGTCATGAATGTCACAAACAATGGTCTCTTAGTTAATTTTAACCCCTGGTTTATAAATCTTACAGACTGGTATGTCTTAAGACTTCTTAAGGCCCTGAGCCCCTACACAATTCTAGGCCCTAATTATGACCTTTAAAAGTAGACAGTACATAGCATACATTGTCAAATATTCATACAAACAAAGCCTGAAACAAATGTGTATGACTTACAAAAGCACAAACTAACTTGACCGATTGCTGCTTTTTGACTGAATGAGTAATAATGTTGTATGGTGGTAGGCCTAGGCCTGTACGTGGATGACGGTCATCATATGTAGCCATTTGACATATTGTCTGAAATAGCTATCTGAATACTACCGGAAATATTATTTGACCTTTAGAATGATTCGAATTATGATCTTATTAAGGCTGAGTCGAGAACAAGACAATGCTCTCATTGTGGCCAAGGCCCTGGGCCCGAGTCCATGCCTTAAGATGTCCCTGCTTAGAGATACTATGCTCCTTATATGCAGTATGTGACAGACTTCAAACCTCTGTCATGCAAGAGAATGGTAGCTGACATACAATAAAAAGCTGTCTTGAAAATAATCATGTTGTATACTACTAAAGTTGAGATGCCAGATGAGTTATGAACCTTGCAACTTGGTGGTTTAAAATTACAAGTATTCATTTAGTTAAGCAGATCTTTGAATGTAGCAAAAAGAAGTACTTTTTTCTAAATTCTGATTCATTTAATGAACAAATTGGTTACAAACCCATGCAATTTTTATACAGTTGTGGGGTAAAGCTAGTCCACATACTTAGTTACAATACACAACCAAGTCAGAAAAGCATAGTTAGGTTTATTAACACATACATGTAAACAAAACAGTAAGATTAATATAGTGGTAATTATTAAATCTGACATTCAGCATGAGCAATATTTATTAAAACAATTGAGTTATAATAACGGAGTTTATAATGTGGCGGCGCTACTTGCAAGTAATAAATGAATAATAGCGATGGCGCCACACAGTCTTTAAAATAATTTCCACTCAAAGTTTTAATCTGTATCTCTGTAATAAATACTGTTTTAAAGTATTTTTTATACATATGAATTTTTCGAATTTAATTTTTTTACTATTTAATCAGAAATGAATGATAAATTTTTGTTCAAAGTAAAGAAAATCAGAATAACATTAATTTTTCACATCATAAAAAAAAAGTCTAATTAATGTTAAAATGCGTAAATGTGGATATAGATTTTTTTGGGTTGTTCTATATATTTTATTAATTTTCTTCTGATTTATTTACAATCTTAATGATATAGCCAAGAGATTCATTTATTATTTTAAGTTCACAATTTTTTCTATGTACAGAAATCTACATGAAGCTGTGTTGAATGGTAATGTTGAAAAAGCTTACAGCATTGTGGAGATTCAGAAAAAGCATCATGGTTCTGTTGAAGGAATAAATACAAGAGATTCTCTGAATAACAAGGTAAGAAAAAATTAAACATATTGAATTTTTTAATGTTTTAAAAAGACATTTAAACTTTTAACTAAGCTGTTATTAAAAATTATTAGCTTATAAGCTGAACATGAATCTATAACTATTGCATTTCTTTTCCTATTAGCTATTAATGAAATTACCTTATATTTTAATTCATAACTTTTTATTTCAGAATTTGTCACTTTTTGTTTTAGAGCCAATAATTTGTTATATTTTTATATCAGTGAAATATTTGCACCAAATTATTATTTAATATCAGTGAAACTTTTAAAATCATTTTTCTAAAGTGTTAATTAGAAAATTTCAATTTATTATTATTTTACAGTTGCAAAAATTGCATTATAAAACATGAAATGCTTAAAATTGGGTTAAGAAAAATTCTTGGTATACTAACTGGATTGAAATTTCTGTGAAACAGCTCTGATAATTATATGTACTAATCATAATTTTGATTTTTCTTTTTGAGCAACAAAAACTAACTTTCTTTAATAACAATTTCATAAAATAAGATTTATTTGAAAAGTGAAAAATTATTATTAGTAATTAATTGTTAAAAATTCAGGATTTATTGCAAATCTACCGATACATTGAAAAAAAAATCTTCAAAATACAAATTTTGTTGTATGCAACACATTATTTTGCTTATAACCAAATAATATTTAAATATTTTTTATCATGATCATTTATGATATAAAGAGATAATGTTGTATAATATGCCAATAATTTTCCTTTTTTCATTCAACAGTAATGTTATTTATTGGAATTGGAAACATTTTTAATTTCTATATGAATTTATGCCAATGAAAATTCGTATATAGCAAAATGCGATTTATCGGAAGTTTTCATATTTCTTTAAAGAGATAATAGTCATAATGAAAGAACTTTTAAAGTAAAGCCCAAAGTAAAAAAAACCCTCATTAATTGTTTTAAGAATATAAATACATCTTATTTGTATAAACTCTTTTAGAAGTTTTGCATTTTAAAAGTTTGGAAAAATGTTATTGTAATATCTATAAAAATCTCCCTAATTTACATCTGCTAAACAATTAATGTATTGTACATTTAGTTCTAAGATTTACTAAATTTAATAAAATTTTTGGAATTTTTCAGACGGCATTAGATTATGCAAACTTGAAAGGTATGGATTTGTTAGCTGATTATTTGAGAGAAAATCTTGGACAGGAATCTGTTATTGTTGAGCCACATTCACCTCTTTCTACTATTGGTGTTTAAAAAGTGGATATGACAAGTTAAAAAATTTTATTTTGCAAATATCTTTTCATGTATTGAAGTATTTTTATGAATGTACAACATTTATTATTAATCACCAATCAGTTCCTATGAACATTTATTTTTCTTTCATGTATATAGATAGTAGAAATTGTACAAAAAAATTTGTTTCATTATATATGAGAAGTTAGATGTATAGATATTTAAATCTGAAGTATTATTAATGAATAGTCATTTTAATGAATTATAAATATAATTTGTTTTATATTGTTTAAAATTGTTTTGTTTATATATACATATATTATTCGTAATATACTCTATTTAAGAGACAAAAATGATTTTAATGTTGAAGATTAAAATAAAGATCATTAAAATTTTGGAAACTATAAAGAGATGGATGTTGCAATATTTATAAACATTGCAAACTGAGGATTACTTTTATACCCCCTTTTTTTTGTAATACTCAGCAAAATCCTACAGAACATAATGGATAGAAGTTCTGAATACATTACTAATAAAAAGGTTATATACTTACAGAAGCATTTAAAATTGCTTAGATCACAATTGAATCAAAGAAGCATAAATTAGTTATTGCCAGTTCTGTGATCTAAATAAAAATTCAAAGTTTGTATAAAGGTTGTTTAGTAACAATTATATATATATATCTTAAGCTTTTCAAAGCCATCCAAAATCAAAACAAGATTTTATACTTTTACTATAGTTGTCTATGTTTACTATTTTATCATATTTTTCTATGCATACATTTATGTTATAATGCTGTTATTTACTGATAAAAATACTTATATACTGACTTGTTTTATATAATTTAAAATTTTTTCTTTATTGTTAATATTCGACATTGACAGCTGAAGTATTTTTATACCCTATGTTGATTTTGTAATGATTTGTTTTAAAATTAAAATATAAATATATTGTATACAAAAATATAGTTCTATTGCATCTGTTATTGAACTTTTATGAATTTTTTAAAAATTTTAAACTATAAAACTGCAAATTTTTAATTGATTTATTTGTAGTTAAAGATTACAGTAAAGTTAAATATAAATATTTTAATAAATTAGTACAAATTAATTAGTATTTATAATCTAATAATAAATAAGATACAAGAACCTTAAAGAGAGAAAAATTATTGGAAAGTTCTTAATTTACTCTTGAATTAAAAAATATAGTTTCTCACATATATTTGATCTTTTTTCAAATGCTAAAAAATTTCAAGCTATATCATATTATTTGATACTAAAAATTCCAACAATTTCCTTTTACACCAGTCAATAAGATAAAACTATTTTTTTGCCCAAGAGCAAAAAAGGTAATGATCTTAATAGAGATTTTTATGCTGAATTCAAATGCGTACCATTAAGTTTGGCGTATAACACGTACCTATACTTCCAAGCCGCATTTTTTAAATTTAAGGTATATTCTCTATACAAACCCCACCTTCCTTATGAAGAAACCTGAAATGTACGTATGCAGAGCTGATTTGAACTAATTTATTTAGGTGTTATAGCTAACTTTAGATAAAGTAGTATAGTTCTAGCACTGCAACCCTTTAAGGAATGTCTTTTCTTTTAAATAAACAGTATTTTGGTATATGTTGAAGCCTGATTTTTTTATGCGTATTACTTTTAAAGCTATTATTTTTATACTCAGCATATAACCATCACACTTGCAAATTTCGATCTTATTTCTGTGTTAAAGGTGCATGTTATATGTCAGATTTTATGGCAATTAGTTTTCCACCAGCATCCATGGTTATTATTTAAAATGTTTAATATTTGCATACAGAAGATATTATTCAACTTTAAACTTGTAGGTGATTTCTTTTGCATCTGGAATATCCTACTTAAGGGTTCAGCAGTAATCAACAAGTATTCTTGCACTCCATGGCAGAAATATCTTGGTGAAAATGTTCCCCATGCTCATCACTGACAGCACCACAATTGTCAGGGAAGAAATGCAATTTTAGGAAACCACAAATGGCTATAACAGTTCACTTAGTGTTATGGGTAATTTGGTACTTCATAATTTTCTGAAAGTTTTGTGTTACACTTTTTAAAGACCTTCATATCGAATTTTCAACTTGGTTTCACGAATCTTCAAATTCTTTATTGACAACCAAAGGCGTTATTTAAGGAACCACAAATGTTCCTTCTTTTATTTTAGGATCATTTGCATTAGGAAATCTTTTTTCAAATAATGAAACCTAGCACCGTTTTTATATTCATTGCTTTAACAAAATTTTTAAGACTTCAAATTCTTTAAAAGATCTTTATTAAATTGACCAATGATGGATGCAAAACATTTTCCCCTCCAGATGCATGCGACTCTTGTTTAGATTATTCCTTTCTTGATTGCGCTATCCTACACACACAAAACAAAATTTAGAACAGCACAACTGTAGACCCATTAATAATACAATGACTTTTAAATCACAACATATTGTCCAACACTTGTTAAACTGAATTTTTTCCTGCAGGATTTTCATATGTTTACTTCATGTTGATTGCAAAAGCTAACAGTACAGAAATTTGTTTCAACTGTGTATAAACACAACCTTCAAACTGGTTTTTGCAGAATCATGTTCATCCATTAAAGCACAAATGTTGTTGCAATACACTAAATCATTTTCTACTGAAGAGAACTCTTAAACTTCTGATGGTTACGAAAAACCTTTAGTGTCCATTTGTAAGAGTTTTCAGCTTAGAACCTAAATGTTTTTGGCCTGAATTTTGAATCCCTTTCAATTAAAAGTTGAGATTGACTGGAGGTTGCACTCTCTTTATAAATACGAGGATTTAGTTCTTGAAAGTTGGTATCTTCCATACTTATCTGTTGGGAGTATCCTTACTGTGAGGTACTGACCTCATAGCAGATGCCAAATTTGGGTACTTTACTATATGCTCGGGCTTACTATTTATTCCTTTTATCTTTGTGATGTAGAAACAACAATGAATGATATTGAGGTTTATCTCACACCGTAGATATGTTAAAGCTCATGTGCCTAACCTGACACCTTGCACACACTAAACAGCAGATATGAAGGGCCCAGTTTTTATCATGATCCCTTACTTTACAGCCAAAATATAGTTAATAACACTAAATGTATAAATCCTCTCTCCCCACATAAGTTGTTTGTATGATGAATGCAAGTTCTTGGTATATTAACTTATGTAACACAGAGCAGAATCCAACTTTATTACGTGCATGACTATCGCATTTATAAAAGGCCAGTAATTAAGATACAGTAGATAACTGTCTTCCTCCATGTTGCAAGGTGGTTCCAGACGAATTCACTCATTCCATTTGCAGCCTGTTGATAAATGAAAAGTTGATACTGGCATAAGATGGTATAGTTTTTGTGTTCTCATGCTGTATACAAATAAATAATTTATGTTATTTTACATAATTAGTTATCCCTGAATAAATCTCTAAAAATTCCATGCAGCAATAATTGAATGTAATTGTACGAAAATTGAGGGTAATATAAGAATCTTGATATCAAATTTGAATTCAGTGTAAAAAGTTACTTTAAAAGCACAGCACGTTTCTCAAACTTACAATCATGTTTAAGAAAGATGAGGGGGATTTTCAAACAGTTAAAATTTTGTAATGTTTTTTTATTTTTATGCAGTTTAATGCTTTAAATATGAGATCAAAATTTATTGATCATTAATGAAATTTACCTCTCAGAAAAGCTATTTGAATATGTTGATGCAGCAAAATTAAAATAATTTCTGAATTTTTTTTTCTGTAATGGGGCTGCGTATTGGTATTTTTACCTTTGCAGATCTAGTACATTCCCCAGGAGCTGGTATCACTTTCTAGTTCATTTAGGTGATACCAATTACCACAAGTAATTTTGACGCCTAGTTTCTTCCTCAGAGCGAGGCACCTGAGCTCTGCCAATGCGAAATTTGTACCTAGGAATTTAATTTTGCTGAGGGCATCCAAGCTAAACGGACACTCAAGGGATTTTTTTCTTGCCGTATATTCATATGACATGGCCGCTGTCGATTTTCTGCATCAGTGAAGTCGGACGAATCCGCAACCTTGGGTACAGACAAACCAACTATGCCACCCAGCCAGCTAGTTTCTGAATTAACTATTACGGTTTTAAATACATTTATAAAATGAACAAATATTTTTTTATGCAGACTATTTTGAGAAATGTTTTAACCAATTTATGAAACTGCACACATAAAATTGCAATCCAGTGTCCACTAGAAAATTAAGATAAGTTTGCTACACATTTAAATATCTATCTGAATTTAAATATTCTGCAAAACACAACTGGATTTGAAAATACTTAAAATCAAAGGAGCCTTTTTAGTCAACTAGATTAAAGGATAGAATTATTTCAGAGGCAACAAAAGGTTCATATTTTATAACTCATTAATTTTAAAGTTTCAAAGCCTTAATTGATAATGAAAGTGATCAAAAAGAAATCTATTAAACTTCTCTATTTATGTTTGACATAATCATCATGAAATATATTGTAAAAAACTTAAGGGAATATAGATTATTTTTAAAATATGTTAGAGATACATTATATAAAACTAGCTGGTATACCCGTTCTTCGCACGGGTGAACTGAAAAATTAAACAACACAGATTGAAGGAAAAAGAAGTTTTTAATGAGTTAATTTTATGTGAATTGAAAATTAAAACAAGCTTTTTGGATATCTCAGCTAAACAAAAAAAGAAAGAAAAAAAAACACCTTTGTTAAATTTTAACTATGTAGATCTAATAGCCGATAAAAAGGATTTTTTAAATTTATAATTCCTCGTAACACTCTTGAGGGTCGATTTTTCAAAATACCTCCCTAAGCTGATCTCTGCTCAGCAAAAGTAACACATTCTTAAAAGTTTTGCGTAATGAACGCTTAAAAAGTAGTGTAAATAATTTATATCTGAAAGTGTAATACATTAATATTACTTTCTGTTGTATTTATTTTATTTTAAACTTGTAATATTCGCAAGCAACGCCGTTTCTTAAATTATAATGGCGATTCAATGAAAAACATAGCGAAATGTTAACGATAGAGTCAAGTTGGCAAATGCCTAGCTACTTTTGTAGCTCGAGCTTTGTAAGACCCGCCGTGTAGGGGAGCGATGCCCGTTAATACTTTATCCAATCGCATATGATTTACTGCAGTTTTTTTCATACAATATTTTTTTTGGATCACTACATGTACAAATTAAGGGATATACATAAACAAAATACTCCACTTTGGAAAATTTAATCCGTTAGAGCTAATAAATTAAAGATATTCCACTGTAAAATTAATTATGTACATCGTTCACTTAAAATAAGTAGTCAAATCATTTTCCAAGGTCTTCATTAACAGACAAAACCATAAGACACTTAAATTTTGACATTAACTATTTTTTTGCGATAAAAATAATAATCTTTGCAATCCGCTGAAAACGCAATATCTGCTACAAAACTGTTCGCCTTCCCCACTAAAATACTCATCATAGAACCCGTGTGCTGCCATATATCTTGGAAGAGTGGATTTCAAAGAATATCACAGCTAAGTATTGGTAGAATATTCCTGCTAAGTTGGTGTGGTGTGGTAGTTAGGAGAAGGGGGTGCCAGCTCAAGTGTCGTTCCCGTCACTTGACCATTGTTCAAAATTACGTGGTTCATCTCCAAAAGCCCTCGTGTAGCTGAACAGTGCGACGTTAATATTCACTCACTCACTCATTGCAAAAAATACAGTGCAGTAGTTATAATTAGTTTTATACTTAAAAATGCAATATCTGCATATTCAATTAAAATTACAGCATTATAATTAACTACTAACCACAAAAAAATTATGAAAGTTTGTCCAAATGATGTAGTGTGAAAGAGAAAGTTTATTTACTATAAGTACCAGAAGCGATAAAAATAGTTATTTTGAAAATAGATCGACTTCTTACTACCAAAGCCGCATAATAAAATCATAAAAAAAGGAGAGATTTATAACATCTCCCTTCAAAACTTAGTTTTATTCTGAAATAAAAAATAGGCATTATTCTGATCACAGGAATTAATTAGAAGCGAGCCCCTTGCGTAGACAAAACAAAAAGTTTTTCACAAACAAAAGATAGATATATGCTGACGTGGGCTTTTTTGCTTGCAGATGGCAGAATTTTTTCCTTCTTACTTGACAAATAGCGTTATATTTTGGACACTTTTTACAAATTATAGCCTATGTGTTATTCTGATGTATAAGCTATATTATTGTAAAGTTTCATTAAAATCCATTCAGTTGTTTTTGCGTGAAAGACCCACAAAGATTTTCACAAACTTTCACATTTATAATATATATTAGACTAGTTTTTCCCTAAAATTTTAATGTATTCATGATTGCAAGTAATGCTATAAACACACATATTTAATGAATAAAAATCCAAATTTGAGAAGCAAAAGACTGTTGGCAGCAGACTACATACTTTGATCAAACAATTATGTGAAATTAGTAGCTAATACCTCTCTCCAAATTTCCACTATACTCCAAGTGAAGACTTAGAAGTATTTTTAATATGGAACTTCATTATTGATCAAACAGAAGTACATTTATAACCTGTGTGACAAATATAAGTTGATCCATTGATAGCTTAATATTGCATCTTTTTAGCTGCAAAAAAGCTATCAAAAATGGACCTGTTAGTTTGAATCTTTGTCAGATGACAAGGACTGCACTTCATTTCCAAACTTTTACATCAATACAATGAGAGAACTTTGAGAAACAAAATATCAGATTTAAGGTACACCAGAATCTTTTACATGACAAGACTTAATGATATCAAGACTCAAACTTGAGACTTGACTCAGAAATAATGCTGGCTACAAAATAGAAGAGGAAAGTCTGTTACAGGGGTGGCCAACCCATGGCATGTGTGCCACAGCAGAGTTTTAACACTGGCATGTGAAGACTTAATAATTTTTTTTAAAAAATTAAAAAGAAAATAAATTATTTTAATTTTATTGAAAGGCAACAAAAAAATTATTTTAAATAAACTTAATAGAGTTACAGTAGAAATTTATCATGTAGAAAATGCACATGCATTGTTGCACGAGTTGGCTTTCCAAAGCTTTTTTCAATCATGAAAATTTGAAGGAGCATATTATAAAATATCTGGAAGAAAACACGGGGCTGCCCAGTGAGTACTTGCTATTCTAGAATGAAGACAGGCTATGTGATTTATCATTTTTTAACAATATTAGGGGACATTAAAATAATTTAAATTTAAGATTACAGATTGTACTTTTTCTACCCTAGTTCAAATACCTTCTTTTGTGAACAAACTTTTGTCTTGATATTGGAGGAAAAAAATTATCATTTTCCACGTTAATGCTGGAACTATCTACCAAAGTTAATAGTGCCCAGAGCTGTGATAGATATAAAAATTCAATATCTATTTTTGCATGATTCTTTTAGGGCTAAGGTTTCATAACTTTCCAAGACGTTAAAAAAATGCAGATCTTTTCACAATTTATCTGCAAAATGGTGATTATTATCCACCTGAAATCAAAATTATTGTATACAGCACCATACTACACCGAAAAGCAAATACAAGGAATTCTGTTAAATTTTGGAAATTTGTACTAACAAGCAATTTTCCAAATTTACACGATTTGGCTGTTGGCTATTGTATTAGATTTCAATCAACACGTTTGTGAACAAATGTTTTTTATTATGAACATAAAATCAAAATATCATTTAAAATTAACTGAACTGATTAATAAGTGCTTTGGTCTCATTTAAAATATTGTTTTTAAATTTCCACTACTTACACTTGTACATTAAAAATGTGCTCTTTGTGTAAAAGTTACATAATAAGCCTTGGAAGTGGCATGCTTAGTTATTTTTCTATCTGAAAGTGGCACTATTCCTAAAAAGGTTGGTCACCCTTGGTCTATATGTAATCCAGACAGTTAAAATATGATATTTTGCTTTAAAGTATCAATATCTTATGTTTAAAAAAAATAGAAATGGATAAAGGCGGAGGGAGGGTAGGCAATCAGAAAAAATTGCAAGTAAATTATGATTAATAAACACAACAAATACATTTAAAAGTTAATATAGATTTTGTGTAAATTTTATTAAAAGACAATACACAATTATTTGCAGTATATAAAACTTTATTATCTAAAATACCTTGTTAACAGAATATTATCTTCAACAAAATTAAAATATATAATAAATAATTAACAAACAAAACAAATTATACATGTAAAAGTCAGTTAAGGAACAATAGAATATACAGTCCACAGAAACAAAAGCAAATGTAAAGTTTTAGATCACTTTGTTATAAATATCCACAATGGCAAGGTAATGCTGTATGTTTACATTGTACTGTAGGCTTAAAAGGCATAAGAAGTCGAACTTTATTTGCATACAAGCTATAACTAACTAGTAGTCCTTCCATAAGTGCTAATTAAGACTGAAGATAAAGCACTTTATTATAATAAACTATTATGAGATGGTAGCATGATATTTTAATGTATCATCAACATAATACTGCATAGAATAGACTAATAATATTCATAGCTCTGCCGTATCAAGAGTAAGACTTTAGAGTTATCGAATGCTAAGGAAATAAATTTATGTTCTGAAAAACCATGATTTCATTTAGTGTTTTAAGGCACATAGTTAAGTGCAAAAAAGAGAAGAAATTTAAGGAAATGCATTTTAAAATGATTATAACTAAGTGCTACATTTTTAAAAATTAAAAAAAGCTATATTTTCTAGAATTAAACTCATTTTATTAAAAACTACTTCATATAAACGAGACATACATCTGGAATATTTAGCATAAAACTACAAATATCTTATAAGTTGAGACAGATACGAACTGTTTATTTATAATCAGAATAAAATAAATGAATACTGTTGTAATTAATTTATCTTAATTAACATGAATTTATAATTTGGGTTTGGGCATACTAAAATTGTTATGACAATGCTTTTCAGTGGCAACATTGTTATGGATACAAACCTCTTAAATAATGAAGAGGTAACAGCATTGTGTTTTCCTGCATTCAAAAGAATTTATTAAATACTATTTAAAATTCATCTTGTTAGACAGGATAATTACTCATAAAAATACTCTAGCTAAGCTTGTTTCTCAAAAAACAACAACAACAGCATGACTAAAGATAAAATATTTGAAAATACCCCAAATACTTAATTATTAAATAAACTTCAAACAATACTTTTTTGGTTATTAAAATCTGATGGAATGTCAATAAATGCAGAATTTATTTTTGTTTAATATGCATTAGCTTTAAATACAGAATATATTAACAGTAATATCAGACGTAGAGACATGTTCAAATAGAATATAAATTGAGGAATGTTTTGAATCTTTAGCAAAATTGGCATGTATTGTAAAACTATATTTTAATGTAAATGATCTAAAGTTACCTTAATAAAGTTAAATGACATATTGCTTATCTTCTTATATAGGAAATATTTTGATACAGAGTTAACTAATCTTGCAGACTGGCAGTGAAATTTCAATGCACAGCAAACTATATTTGTGGAATGATTTCAAAAAGATGTATGGAAGTGCAGTAAACATTATATTAATATCACTTACTATCTGGTTTATAATAAAATGAGCAAGAACTTTTTAAAAAATTGAAATAAAAAAAATAGTTCAATGCTTGATTATAGATGGAGAGAGTGTGAAAAATAATAAAGTGATTAATAAATGATTAAAAAAAAACTTATGCAAACATAAATCAAACACAAACTTTGAAGGTAATAAACAAATATTACTGGTTATTATTCTCTTCAAAAAATTAATTCATCTTGATAAAAAATAAGTTCTATTTAGTAATTACACTAAGATTATTTTTAAAGAAGTACAAGATAATTAGAACTAAGATCTCTTTATGAAAATTGTTTATAATTTTATGGACAAGATCACAAGTATGCAAGTTCTAACGCATCCTTTAGTTAGTAAAATCAGATATATTGAATAAAATGTTTTCTAAGCAACTCAACTCTTTCATACAAAGTAATAAAAACTATTCTTGTAGCAATGAATTACACAGTTTTTGCATAATCATCTCAGTGTCATTCTTATTGCATAACATACATGTACAAGGGAAAAATATCAAAGTTGCAATAAATATTTTTTTTTTTTTTACAAAAATTACATGTGATTGTACTGTTATATTTATTGCATTCTTTAAAAGCTCCTTACAGTTTCTTTTCAATTTCAGTTCATAAATTCAGAGTCATTTCCTTAAAAACACACTCTACAAGAAATTCATTCTATACCCATTTATAAGAATATATAAAATCATTTCTGAGTCATAAAACAAATCCATATCAATTGTTTCAGCAAATAATTGAATAGACTACGATTTCTTTATCTCATACACATAAATAACACAAGGAAAATAAATGATTTATGTAACCTAATTGATCACAATGACTAGTAACTTTCACCTTCAATCGTGCACTTTAAATGGTCTGAGAATCTATTTGATCTAATAAATTATTACTAACTTACAACACAATGGACAAACACATTGTATCACAAAGATTAAAATAAGCAAAATTAAGTAAGATATTGTATTTATGTATGTATATATATATATACACACCCACCTACAATAAAATCTTCAACAAATTTCTATCACATCCAAAGTAAACTGATCACATTAAAATTATAAATTACAACAAACATGAGAGTATTTAATTATGAGATTCACTATAATCTAATTTTTGTTTTCTGTATAAAACTAAATCTATTCAAGAGGTAATATAACTAATTGCTATGAGTTTTTCTTAAAAAATTTAATATATGAGCAATACACATGTATGTTTCACTATCGAGTTCTAAAATATTAAAAAGAGAACTAAAGTAATCCTTTCCGGTTATATTCATGAAGATAAAACAAATGTTCCTTACACGCAGAAAAAATTAGAAGATGCTATTAACTTCTTGAACCCAGAAGTAATTATTCAATAACATAATTCAGCTTGAATAAATAATGAAAGCTAGATTAAAAATGAGCAGTTTACTTATGAATAAAAATACATCAATAACAAATGAAAAATGACTCTAAACATCTAAGTTATCTTTTATATAAAATAAATATTACCATAAATGATACTTTTTTTACTCTGAATTGTGCTCTAGAATAAGCATCGAAAATTAACAATGATATGTGAAACAGTGTCATCTTTTTTTTTTTTTTACATAAATACTTTTTTATAACTCTATCATCAAAATATACAATTAACAATTTTTAACAAAGTTGTTTAAAAACATAATGAAATAAATATACAAAGATAGAATTGAGAAAAATATTCTGTTTTAAGAAACAGAATTGATATTCAGTTCACACAATATAAAAAAAAATGATACTGAATATATATTTGTGCTTTTTTTTTCATATATAATTGTACTGATTACAAGAAATACTAAATTAAAATAAAATATAGAAATGATTTGAAAATAATGATTTTTTACAAGATAATTTTATCACCATGCAATATATCAATATGCACTGCTTTGCACATCACTTTCCCTTATTTTAAGCCATTAAAATTAGAAGAGCAAATAACAAAATATAAAAATAATTTTAATAACTAAATAACAATTTAATATAATATTTTTGTGAATAAAATCAAATTTTCTGTACCAATTATTTTAAATAAGGATTGCAAATAAACTATTCATCTTAAAACTAATCAGTATAACAATAATAAAAACATACAAATCAACTAAGTGTGAGTGATTTCTTTGACACATATAAAACAATTCTAGATATCTAAGCTAGTTTCATAATCATATTTCAACAATCACAGAGACCCCAAATCTTGATTTTGAGAAAATTAAACAAGTAATATTTAACTATCAGTTGCAATTGACATCATATTATGCTTGGAAAAAATATTAAATATTTGTGTTTTCTTTGCAAACTTGAATCACAGGAATTAGTTTTGAAAATACATGAACAAAAAACTATCACTATTTGAACTTGGGCCAAGTATGTAAAAATAGCTTTGAAATAACTGCAGAATCATTAAATGATGCATGCAATATGTGATCAAATGAGAGTAAAAATTTTGTTAAAAGAAACCCTTTACCTGTGTTGTGTAAATTGACAATGTATACTAGAAACACATAAAAGTTTTATTTTCATAAAAAAAGGACGAAGTTTGTGTCCCTATTGAATACATTTAAATATGTAGTTCATTATTTCTATAGCAAATAGTATAGTTATGTATTTAATTTCTTTTAGTAGAGAGAGAAAGGGCAAGTGTAATCCGTTACAAATTCAGATAATGAAAGTGCCTCCAAGACCAGATTCTACCATTTCTATTGAACAGCTCAAAAAAGTGACAAAAACATTTCTTCATGCAGAACTTGGATGCAGTTGTTTTCATGTGTTTAATATAGTTAAAAACATTAAATTATATATGGCTGTGATCTTTTAATCTTTCACAAGTATGTTGAAATAATATTTACAATAGCTTTATATATAAATTTTACTTTTTTATGAACCAAAATAGGATACTTTTATTTTTATCTATTTCGAACATAGTTTTTAGAAATATAAGCCACAGTCAAGGGGTTGAACTAATACATTTGATAATTATTCATCTTAAATTCTACACAGTTTCTTAAAAAAGAAAAGTGAATCAAAGACTACAATTTAGTTAAATGAATGCTTATTTACTATAAACTATTCTTAACTATTTTGAGCACTTTTCTACATATTTATAATCGATTTTCTTTTTCTTATAATATATCAAATGTATTTTAGAAAAATTCTTTGCTAACAAAATAAATTGATTTTTGATTAACCATATTGCATGCATAAATGGCAGATTAGCTATTTACATATATTACAAAGAAACCTATGTTATTAACATACATAACAGAAAACTAAGATAAATTACTAGCATAGTAAAAAATAAATATCTAAAACACAAATGTGTGCTTAGTGTATATGGAAGGATTTGATTTACATCGTGGGCCCGTGATAGTTGAATTTCTCATAAAATATGAATTATACTATATATATGTATATACTCTTGTGCAATAATTTAAATGCAGAGTTTGAAATTAACAGCTTCACACTTAAGACAGTCAGTTAATATCTTATTTGACAACTAAAACAAAATTTTGAAATTTGTTATAATTGCCAAACATTTGCAGGAAGATTGAAATTTTTTGAAAAACAAAATTACCCGTTTCTTTATTATTAAATTTTGCTATTATTTGCAAGTTTACAGTAAATATTTATTACAAAATTTAATTTTACTTATGCTAAAGGAACTGATTTTGATTGGTATTGTATAACAGTACACAATAGGAAGTAATGTAAAAAAAAAATGACAATTAATTTGCACTATATGTTAAGAAAACTGAAATAAGAAATGCAAGAAAAATACAATAACAAAATTACCACATTATTATTATTTCATCATCAAATATGTAATGAGCCTTGAATCTGATTAAAAAAAGGAATTAGTGAAACAAAAATTCTAACTTTTTTTTATAAATACAGTAGTAATTTAGGGGAAAAAAATAAAGCAAAAGGATTAAACAAGATTTATTAAACTTCTATACTAGGCTTCCTATTGTGCATGCATTTTTTAAATTTAAATGTTATAATGGAGCTGATAACACTGCTTCATTCAGTATATTTAAAAAAAATAATGATCTATTTAATGTTAATGTGTTTGTACTATTAACATTTCTATATTGATTGATACACAGCAATCATTCATTCTTTTAGAAAAATGAATCACTTAATACAGAAGTGTAAAGGTTAACTTGAAACTCTGCAATAAGGCATGCTTTATTTAGGACACTGGCTTTTAGCAACCCAAAGGAAGTCCTTTTGCACAGCCCAGTGCATATGAAGACCTCCTAATACTACCAATACATGCATAATATTATGACTGTTAAATGCATAGTCAAACTTTCCTGGCAACCATCTCTCTGGTATTTGTGTTGCACTTATTACAGCACCAACCAGTGACCAGAAGTCTTGCATGAAAACATGATATAAGGCCTGCAGATAAAAGAAATATTCGTTAATTATTTTAAAAACTTAGAAGTTACAAGTACATATATCAATTGCTTTAACAAAACAAATAGTGCCATTTTTTCAATGTCCTATTTTATAGAGATAAAAAATATTTATACTTACAACATAATGGAAGACGAATTTTCAAAATAAAGTTATGAAATTTTATTTAGTTAAAATAAATACTTCAAAACACAATTTACAAGAGAGGATACTAGTAAATAATACAAAAACACATTTGCACTGTTTTCTTAATGAATCTTTTCAATTTCAACAAAACTATCAAATGTGCTTTAAAACAGAAATCATTTACATAAGTATGTATTTTCAGATTTCAACTAGAGTTCAGTCTGCTCTGTTGTGTATTTGCAACAGCTAAGTAACTGTGGAATGATATTAACATTTATAAGAGGCAGGATTTGTTACTTTCTATGATAAATTTGCTACAAAAGGAAAATTCAGCCTTCCTCAAGTTTCACCATTAAAAAAAAATCAAGAAATAATTCTTTAAAAAATAACCATCCCCATTATGAAGGCATGTAAAAGAAAAGGACTGTACACTTTGGAATATGAAAAGCATACAAAACTACAACCATAGTTGGGAAGAATATGAAAGAGAGGGAAGAAAACGAGATACACAGACATAAAGGGAGAAACACACTTTTAAATGGATTATTTAGGGATTAAAAGAAAAACAACAGATTTCAACATCATATCAAAATAATGGAAGAAAAAGCTGAAAAAATCAGTATAAATCTGAATGCGAGTGAGTGAACATTAACGTTGCACTGTTCAGGTACACAAGGGCTTTTGGAAATGGACCTCGTAATTTTGAATCAAGGTTAAGTGATGAGAACGACATCTGAGCTGACACCCCCTCTCCTAACTATCACACCACACCAACGGGAAGACATTTGAGCTCTCAACAGATTAAAAATGCATCGCTCCCCTACACGGCGGGTCTTTAGTGGTACCAGGCTCGAACTCAAAACAAGCCAGCCACAATCCGATACCTCAACCACTAGACTACTGTGGCCACAGTATAAATCTGAAAACTACACGATATTTAAAGTTGATTCTATGGCTAGATTTTCTGTTAAAGTAAATGTTTCTTTTTAACTTATGAAATACAGTACATTCATCATCTTCTGAAAGATGGGGGGAATACATGAGAATCTCACACCATTCGTAATTTATTCAATTATGTATCATAAACCAAATTTAATTTGAATTCTATTAAAAATTAAGAAACATCCCTACTTTTAAAAATAAAAGCATATTACTCAAATTAAGAAAAGGAATTTTTTTTATAACAATCTTCCTTCAAATTTACAATATGAACTCTTTATTCCTTAAATACGAAATTGATAAGAAAATGTAATTATATATAATAATACAGTCAATGCAACATAAAGAAACAATTATAACTGACATAGAGACATGATTATCATATTATTAAGAAGAATTGTTATCAATAAGACATATATTTTAACACATAGATAATCAACTTAAGGTCCAACATGAAAAAATTGATATATCAGTAAATCTTTGGTATTTTGTTTAAGTAAAACATTCATTAATAACTAATGAAAATGCTGTTCTGTTATTTAATTAAAACAAAAGTTTTCAAAAATTTCAATTGAAGTACATTGAAGAGTCCTCAAAAATAATGGTGGTATTTCAGACATGAGTAAAGCTTCTTTTTAACGTTAGGAAATGTACTAATTTTATTCTTATTGACTAGTTTGATTCTTTCCTTTCTTTTAATTTCAAGAAAGAGCTCAATCTATTAAAAAGTCTCAAAAATTTCAAAGTCAATAATTATTTTAAATTTGAACAGCAGTTCAATTACACTTACTATTCTTTTATGAGTACAATGAAACTTGCTTTTTTTTACTTCAAAGTTTTTTAAAATAAAAAAAAGTAGTGATATTTAATAAAAGTAATAAGAGGAAAAAGGAGTAATAAAAATAAATGAATGAATTATGATCAAGTTAAAATGATCTAATTTTTAACAAAACATATTTCAACTAAAAAATGTTGATGTATGAAGACATCTTAGCATAATAATTAACTGATGAAATTAAGTATTTTAAATAATCCATACATTTTTGTACTGTTCATAACTGTGCCAAAATAAAATCAGATGCTCAAACTAATAGCAAATAATTAAGTGCAATCACAAAATAATTATGAAAGAATTTTTCAACAGAAATATCCTATGAAATTTTTCTGAACAAAGCTTGAAAAATCATACATGTAAAAAGGCAGAAAAGAACTAGATAAGATTTATAATTTTAATCTTCTGTACAATACAAAATTTTAAAAACATTTATGAAACACTTCATGAAATTCTTTAAAAAAATGAATTAAATATTAACAATTATATAATAAAAAAAAACATGCACTTATATAACTTCAACATTGCTTATATTGCTATGATTTCATAATTTATATGAAGATTAGTTTTGAGTTTATTTTGTTAGTTTCAAAGCATTAGCACTTTTATAAAGACACAAGCATTCTTTAATATAACAGATCCAATAGTACTTTGTCCCATCACTTAAACTGAAAATAAACAATTCATAGATTCAAATAACTTGGGCTCCTTTTCTTGTTTGCTATAAAAATAATTTAAGCTTGAATGCAATGAAGTTCAAAACACTCGACACCACAGCTGATGTTAATTCACAAGAAAATTAGTTTGAAAGAAAAAGGTCATTAAATAGATATAACCAATTCTAAGCGATTATTAATATATCCTGAAGTCATGATTTCAGAAAGTTATCAGCAAAAACACCACTAAAATGCCTAATTTGATGCAAGGAATTAATACGTAGCACTAAGCTTAAGGTAGATGTATTATCTTTTTAAGTAGTACAGACAAAAATTAATAGAACACAATTTAGTTTTTGTACCTTGGTCTTCAGTTCTGCAAGAAAATTATCATGGCATAAATATCATGATATCTCAGGTTCTATATTTCAGTTGTATAAATGAAGAGAATGCTACATGTCTTGTAAATCAAACAATGAAGTCTAAAAATAATAAAAACAAACTAAATAAAAAATAAATCATATTTATGTTGTGAAAGTAAGATACATTAGAATCTTATGTTATGAGAAGCAAGTAAATATAGAGATAAACAATTCAGGAATGAAATTAATATTTATGAAAAAAAGTTTTTAGAGATGTTTAAAATATATAGAATTGGTAGATATAATCTACAACTGAACACAGTATCTGGAATTTTATAATGCTAAATTAATTAGAAATAATAACATACTTTTAAAAAACCCTACTTTATATTTATTTTGTGCTCAAAGTTCTGCAGAAATAAATACTCCTTCAAAAACTTCAAGAGAGCAACATATAAATCTATTGTTCGGTATCCCACCCCAATCCACAAAGAATATAGAGGTTTTCAAGAATATAACATTTTTTCATGTTGATACCTTTTTAGTTTTTCAAAACATTCAAAATTTCTGGTGTTTCGAACATTCTAAAAAATTCTTATGTTTTTAAGTTTTGAACAAAGGCTGTCAAGATGACATTTTGATTTAAAAAACATTTAGATAATCCAACTTGTAAGAGATTCTAAGATTCAATATGTAAGCTATAATTTATTCATATTTTTATAACAAAATCTTTATATTGGAAAAGCAGTATATCTATACATAATCGAACAAACCTATTGCATGTGCAATAATCTTTTGCATTTGCTGGCAATTAAGATTTTTTTATCTTTCCAGTAATTAAATTAAAGATTTGTTTTGAAAATTAAAGTACCTGATTATTTTAATAAAGTTAAACATTTCAGATCTTTGATTATCCATTTGCATTAGTAAATGAAAACAAGAAAATGCATTTGAATAATAATATAAGCAAAGTATTTAGTTATTTCAAAGGGATCCTTGAAAACATGCATACAAAAATATTTAATAAACTCCGGTGAAGAAAAATATTGCATGATGTAAAATAATTATCATAATTTTGAATCATTTTTAGGCAAGAAATATTAAATTTTAAAGGGACTCTGTACAATTCATTTGACAAATATTGGTCAAAAATTCAAACAAAATTTTTAAGACTAAATTATTTATATAATTTTCTATAAACTCACAAAATAAGCTCCAAGTTATAAAAATCCAGAGTCATGATAAGTTTTATGCTCCTTTTTAATCACTTCCCAACATCAAAAAAAGTTTAAACTGATTTATTTCTGAAAAGAAAAATAACTAGTCTATCTTTGTATAAAATACTAAGGCTTTTTTTTCTATTGAGCCAAATGCTTTGACATTTTTTGTACTTATTGCTATTAATACATGTAGCAAAAGCTGTATGCATTTTTAAATCAAAGCAATACTTAACTTTTTTTTTTTTTTTTAAAGTTGAATTTAGAATTTATACATTTTACAAGAAATTTTCAATAAGCATTCATGAAAAAAGCATGTTATGAATATCAATGGTTAGCAAAAAACCTATACCACTTTTCTCTATATGCATAGTTTGCACTTAAAAATCAAGTTTTATATGTGTATGTCATTTATAATAAGAGAGGAGTAGTATTTTAAAAAATCTCTTCATAAATTTTAAAATTTTTCTTTAACAATTAAATGATTAAATTTTTGTAGTACTTTGAGCACAAAAACTGTTTTATGTAATATTATATAGATTACAAGCAAAAAAAAAAATTATAAAAACCATTAAATCCAATATTTTTTTTATAAATCGTACCATGTCCTCTTAAAAGAAAAGGGAGAAAAATACAAAATGAATAAATAATTATAAAATCTGAAATAAAAGTGGCTAAAGAATGTTTCATACTTCGTAATTAAGTAAAAAATACATAATACTCTTTAATTTCTAAGAAATATAAAATTATGCTTAATATACTGGGGAAAAAGTTATATTTTATAACCAATCTATTCAAAGTGTTTAAAGCATCTGATACAATTATTCATATACATGTAATTTTGTAGATCTATTAAGTTAACAAGTAAAGGGATAAAAGGAGGTATAAGCTTTTTGTTAGCTATTAGTTTTTGAATAAAATCCGAATGTGATTTGAGCTATTTTACAAAAATTCTACAACCTTATAAGTAATCTTTTCTTATATCCAAACTAGGAAGAAAGGATTTCCTTTTAGACATCTACTATCTGCTCTTTGCTACAGGAAACACACAAGGAAATCAGAGTCACTATTGTTTAGATATTTTCATCTAACCTTTTCAGGCAATTTCCTGTTGATTTTTTTTTCAGCATATATCATAGACTGTAAATCTTTACTAGAACACAGTATTAAAAACTTTGTAAATAATATTTTCCAATCAAGCCAACTATTATTAAGTAGTAATTTTTTCACTTTTAAATTCAATTGAATTAAATGTACCTATTACTCATTAGTTATATATTAACTAAAATAATTATCCTAAGTAGCAATAATTATTTTGTCTTTTTATGTATATAAAAAGGAAGAATATTTAGATATTTTTTGAATGCCATGATATATTTATTAGAATCTGTATCACGACAATAAAAAATAACTAAATATTTATCCTTATACATACAGCAGGACAAATATCGTAAATTTGCACTATGAATAACGATATTACATTCATAGAACAAAGCATATATTTTCTCAAAATAATTCATAACTCTTTTAAATATAAATCTTAAAATTATTCACAAGTTTAAAATAATGTGAAATAACAAAAGGACAAAATTAAAATCAATTAACAAGTAAAAAAACTTTATTCGCCAGAAATTTTTATATTGAAAGTAAATTTTTTAGTACAAACTATCGAAAATTAAAATTTTTAGTAAAGTCCGATAAAATTACCTTAGAACAACATATCACTTCTTACACATATGCATTACACATAAACACATTCTTTGGTATATCATATTACATATATTATCAGTTTTGGTGCATCATTTCATATCTTTAAATTTCAAAGAAAAACATACATTTACGAGAAAATAAGTATGACTCTAATTGGGTATAACACTGAAAAGAAAATATGTTATGACATATATTATGAGAGCCACAAAGTGATATCAAAAAGCATATATATGAATATGAGAATAAATAGCTTTATATAACAATGCTTCAGAGCTGAAAAAAAGATAAGCTGTATCAATTAAAAACTTCAAGTGCATAAAATACTTTGATACCAAACCAAATATGTTGTCAATAATACATAAATGCAAACATTTTATTAGGGATATATCAAGATACGAATACATTATAATTACCTCAGGGTGTCCACCACCATATGGTGTATAACGTAAACACAGGATACATAGACGCATGATAAACATGGCAGCGAAACTCATTCTCCGCTCCCAGGGTCCCGTAGAATACACTGCAGCATGTAGAGCTTTCATTGCAAATGACAAATAGATAAGTAACAATAAATATCTTATAGGCCATGGTAAGCACATGGTGCCAACAAATATTGAAGAAAATCCTCCTAGAAAATTAAACATAGTAAATTTATGTCTGTAACAGATAAATATTTTTAATATTTAATTAGGTATGAGATGCAGTATTGATACTATTGGTAATAATTTCTGCTTTGGTAAATTTTGACAAATATATAAAACTTTATGGCAACCTTTGCTAAAAACTTGTACAATGAATTATGAACTAAATCTATAGCGATTATTATATTAGCCAACATTGGTTGTACTTTATGTATAGTAGTAAAGGGATTGTTGAAGTAATTGTCTTTAGCTACTTTTAAAAAATTTCGAATTTTGTCTAAAGGTTTCCACAATGCCTTTTGTATTAAGTGTTGAGATTTTTCAAGAAATATCCAAGGCAAAATTATGAAAAATAAAATTTTTGACATCAATGATTTCTGGATAATAGTGTAGAGAATGTTGAGAAAGTTATTTTCAAATACTTAAAAGAATTTTTTTTATTGTTCTTTTTAAAAATAATACTTAATGTTAAAAAATTTCTAGGAATGTTTATGGGAAATTATAAAAATTAAGGTTTGAATTTCTAAAAACAAGCCCGTTTAAGGTCAAAATGAAAACTATAAAAGGCATCAATTATAAAATGTAATTTATGCCCCAGCACCAAGAATATTTTTAAATAGGTATATTACAGAAAACACAGTTTTCACAAGGTTATTTCCTAAATCAAACAGTAAAAATAATTTTTCAAATTCCAAACTTATTTATCAGTTGCACACAAGAATGAAGAGCATTTCATCACTTAAGAACAAGTTTAACGAGTTTTCTGGAATTCAATTTTTAATTAAAAAAGATCAAATGTATGAATTTTGAAATGTTTCATCAAGTGCAAGCAATATGAGTAAAATATGTTCCAACAGTTTTGATTATAAGAATAAATTGTTCAAAACATCCAACGACAACTGGCAATGATAAATACATTATATAGCTTAATACATGGTAAAATAATACAAAATCTAAGAAATTTTTATGCACACTCACCACAACTTTGAGTAACCCAAACACCTGCAACATCCCATTGTAGTAAACGCTCATAAGTTTTAACCCCAGAATAATGATTCATAAATAAATGATAAATTGAACTTCCAAGCCAAGGACATACTGTTGCTGCAGCATGAAAATAAGGTAAGATTGGCAGTGGCATTTCATTCCATGGCAACAATCTTGGCAGGCTCCAAATTGCATACAGTAGCGGTAGTCCTAAAAAGAGAAAATAAAATTTAAATGAAGTAATTTAACAAAATTCACATTAATTTTTCATAAAAGGAAAAATGTCTCATAAAAGAATACATCTACATTGATTGGTGAATGTAACTTGGAGAGAGGGAAAAATGATTTAACTACTTTACATGTTTTTTAAAAAAGGAAATATGAATTTATAGTTTAATTGAAAAAATTTATATTTCATTAACACAATATATAATTAATGTTAAACATTCTAATAATGAAAGTCCCTTAGACCAATAACAGTTCATTCATAATTTTACAACGGTTGAATACTGATTTCAAAATTAGAAATATAGATTTCATTTATTTGCAATTTTGCATTACAAAGAGGAAAGGGGTCTTTACAAGAAAGTATTTCTCTCATTAATGTAAATTCTTCCAAAAAGATTAAATTTGTTTCCTGTTGCAAAAATTTGACAAGATTTTTTCTTGCTCAGTGGTAAATTTTTTAGATTTTCAGATTGGTGCAATGTCCTGTTTGTAATTTGCCTATTACTCATTTGAGTATTTAAAGCTCAGCAGGGAACACAGCAAATATAATCAGAACAAGAAAATCATACATCCAGATAATTTCAGTATTATAGTATGGGTTAATTGATTAACCTCCTAACTTCCACACCATTCCAATATGAGAACTTGGAGCATTGTGTATGACAAATAAAAGAAATAGCGCCAGGAATCAAACCTACAACTAGGTAGAAACAATGCTAGCTATAAGTTTGCCATTCGACCATTATCACGGAATTTCAATGGAATATTGCACTAAGATAGACATCTTGAAATGTGATTATGTAAAGGCTGTGGGATTCTGGAACAAAGTTCCAGATCCTGCTGTGATATTGTGCTTTACAGGATTGATACTCATTTCTCCCATTGCATACTTAAAAAGTGCTCATTCACACTATGTCAACACCATTGTGAAGTTTCTTGAGTGTAGATGGCATAAGCCACCGACCTTAATTATTAATTACCTGTAGTTAAATCCTTAGACATGTTGTGTCGGCATGGTTACCTTCTTCAATGCGTTAGAAACTGCCATAACTGAGAAATGGTCTTTGTTAGTATCTGCAATGGTTGATCACCTCATCAAAAATTTGAATTTCTGTTAAGTTTGTATGAAGATTAGGAAAAATCACATATCTTATTTATTCAATTTTTTAAATATATTTTTTTAGCTTTAAACATCATTCTCATGACCCAAATGTGACATTATCACATAATTTACAGAAAAATATTTCCATCTTTCTACACAATTCTTGTTTTTATTCAATGCACAAACATGTTTTGGTACTTACGTATTATCACAATCTATTGGCGACATTATATGAATCGAAGCACATGATTGCCAATTCAGCACATACTACACATGCAAAATTGGGGTTGCCAACTTGGCAAGTTGTCTTGAAAGTTGGTGATTGTTGTGATAATACGCAAGTACCCATATCTCTTTATTTTATGTGCAATTTTACATTAATAAAAGCTTTACTTTTGCATTTTTAAAATTTTACTTAGTTCCTAAGTGTGTGAGATTGTGAGTTACACACATTTATTTGTTACGGATTACCATTAGTACAAGTATTTAACAGTGTCTACATTCAATGGTCACATGTGGGACCTATTTTTGCATAAGCATCCAGGACCTCAAGACATTACTGTATACAGCTGGAATTTATACAGCACAACCTCCTTAATTAATGATTAACCTCATTTAATCCAAGCATCTAACTTAAAGTACATAATTAACAAATGCAAATACTGAGTACACATACTATGGAATTTTTTTGACCTAATATATACTGTGTAGATGAAGTATTAATTTCAATCTTCAAATGCAATTATTTACCACATTTTGCTTTTTGTTACAAAATATATCTTTCCTTAAAGAAAATTTTACAAAATGCTTAGCTATATACTTTGGCATATTTCTATGTTTTGTTTAAATTAAATGACCTAGATCCCAATATTTAAGATTAATGAGATTCTATTAAAGTATATTCTTTAAGCTAAAAATCATATTATAATAAACTATAAAGATATGATGTTAATATTAGGATCATATTAATCATTTTTTAGGATTATACAGTAATCTATTTTATTAAAATATATAAATAATTTGTCAGTAAAATAAGAAATATATTTGGTAAAAACAGTAAATATCAAGAAAACATGATAATGCTTAAAATGTAAAAGATCATTCTTGTACACATTTTCACTTGATTGTGACTGATTTGTGTGTGAAGTTATTTAATTGGCTAAGAAAATCTACAAAACTTTAAGAAAAGTATACATGAAGGAAAAGATAAGCTGCAACTAAAGAAACTAATGTTCCGTAAATTTTAAAAATTTTGTCACTATATTCCAAGAGGCAGTGCTTGAACATGCAAGGAAGTTAGTCTAGAACACTAAAAAATTTAACCTTAATATTCTATGAATTTTAATGACGATTGCTTAATATACATCACATGCCATTTTAATACAAACGCTAACAGATGATTAAAAAGATAATCTAGGGACAAAATTATTACACTTGAATAGTAGCAACAGGTAAAAATCTAAATTTCGAAACTAAATCATTATCATTTAATGGAATTCACCGGTTTCTACACGCAAGAAAGCTTACAAGAAGTATTAATTCACGAGAATGTTTTTAGAAACACACAGCATTAAAAGACTTTGAAGGAAAAGGGTCGATAAATCATTACTTTATGAAAAATACAGCCATTTCTGAATAAAACGATCGTTAAAGAAATGAACTTACCATGTGTTAGAATGTTGAGAGTTTCATTATGTAAATAAGTAAGGCTCATAATGCATTCCCAAGAATTCATTTGAGGTCTGTAGCCTGTATATACGAAGGGATTAAATTGCAAATGTTTGGGCATTACAGTAAATTTTAGTAATTCAGAAGGCATTTTATTTTTAGTCGGTTCAGCACCAGTTTTAATTTTATCACCCGTATCATTTTCATTACAATTTACGGTATTTTCACCATTGGTATACCGCGAATTTAAATTAGAACCCATTTTCATAAATATTTACAGAATATTACATAAAATACAAAAGAATACATGGACATTTAATTTCAAGTCTCACACGAGATTTCACCTTAAAGCCAATAAATTGATTGATAAACAAGAAAAAAAAGAAAGCGGTAGTTACAGTCACGAATCTCATACACTGCTCTCATTATTACCATTTAATTTTTACACATTTTAAATTTTTAACCATTTAAAGTTTATATTGAGAATATTTGATATAAAATACATGAACAATAATTTTAAAAAATAGAAGGACTTTTTTTCAATAGAAAGAAATAGTTTGTTCAGTAACCTTTATCACCGAGACGTTTTATCAGCCCAAATGCGATATCAATAAAATTGAAAAACATTCTTAAGTAAAACTTTAAAATTTTCTAAATTAAATTATGAATTATCTGTCTTTTGATATAACTATCTATGCAAACTTTTAAAAAATTGAGCTGAATTTAAATTGAGGACATAGAAAAACGTAAATTTCTTGTGGTGTGATGATATAAATGTTAGGTTCTGTTTTTCATATTATTTTACTATGATTCTTTAATCAATAAAAAGCCTTGTATCTGTTTGTTAGAACCATGATAGTTGAAAAGAATATGATCCTTGATTTCCTTATATTTATTCTTATTTAACTACATAAAAGTTCTCTAGATCAATATGTTTTCTCTAAAGTTATCAAATAATTCATTGAGGATCAATGGCGAATTAGTATCTGTGATCTATTAAGCTCAAAAATGAAGTACTATCAGTGAAACTAAATTAATTTAGAACATGGCAATTATGAATCGAAAAATTACGTTGAAAATTTTCACACATTTGAAGCCAATGGAATACATCTAAATGCGACTGTGCTATATATGCAGGAAAAATTTAGTCAAACGTATTGGCATTAGATAAGTTGTAATTTATTCAACTGGTACTACTACGGTCAGTACTGTTTTGTATTTGTTAATTATTAAAATGACAGACAAAGAGAGAACGTTATATTGTGGTAATCTTTCTGAAAAAGTGACAGAAGATTTATTGTACGAATTATTTCTTCAGGTAAAATCTTTCAAAAATGCTAATAATTATATTTCCAGTTTTGTGTGTATTGCTGAACGCTTTGCTTCAGGCAAATAAAAATAACGTAATTAAATGTAATAAATGTGCATTAAATGCTTATCTGGCATTCTTTATTGATAACAGGATTTAATTAACCATCTTCAAAATCATTTCAATTTACTTAGCTTGCTGTTTGCTGGTTTGAGGCGATTATCATTAACATGCAATTATTTTTTCATATTGTTTACTTACGGAACTTCTGTGACAAAGCTATGTAAACTTCGCAGCATATTAACAGTAATATTTCATTTAATTCTTTAACCAGAACTGGCTATATTTTTTTCTTATTTTATTAAATCTTTAATCCCCGTTTACTTAAGAAATAATTAAAAAAATCAGTGACTTATTTGAGTGAAATATGCATGTTCCATATTTTAATTTATAAAGATGAATGTTTAGTGGTATGAATGTTTATTTGGTATGTGTATTGTGACTTGTGTGCGACTGGAAAAGTTAATTTATAAATTTGTGATTGAAGATTGTTTTTAATTACATTTTTTTAAACCTTGTGATTTTGTTTTTGAAGGGATTTATTGTACATCAGACTTTTTCCCAAAAGGATTAAAAATTATTTAAATTTACAATTAATAGTTTCATTGTTCTTGTAACCTGAACTTAAAAAGTTCCAAAATATTTTAAATATTTTGTTGTATTTACGAATTCTCAATTTGTCTAAATAATTTAAAATGTATTTTCGGTAAACTCTAGGAGAGCCCCCACCCTTGGCGCCAAACCTAGAAAAAGCGCCAAGCGAAGACAAAAATGGCGCCGAGCAAACCCGACAACGGTGACAAGTAAACATAGCAGTATAAGATGGATGCGCAATGAAAATACATGTAAACAATACAGAAATTTAACATTTAAGATAAAAAAATATAAAGCACTTACTTTCTTATTGTTGATCCTTCCCAAGTGGAAATGTAATAACAGCTTTAAAAATCCCGGAATAGTGATTACTCTGCGATCGAACATGCCTTCTGCGTGGCTGGTGTGATAGCGAAGAAAACGTTTTATTGCCGACCAACCCTCAATTGAATTGGTATGAGCACCGGTATCAGGATCTTTAAAACATACACTGTGATTCACTTCCAAATGTTTAAAACCCTCATCAGACAAACATTTATACACCTTCCAACAATCAGAAACAATCGTACTTCCAGGCAGGACCCATTCTTTAATCACACACAGCAATTCCTCTTTAGTCCGTCGTTGAAAAAAACATCTATTCGTTCCTCTTTCTATACCTCCAAACACCCACTTTCCATCCACAGGCTTGCCTTTTCCATACTTCATTTTACCAAATTTACTTTCATCAATTTCAACAATAACATTTACTCCTCCAATTTTAACGCTTTCGTTCACAACCGCATTCATACAAACCTCTCGACAAAACATAAACCAATCAATAACTGTATTTTTATTCAATTTCAATTCATTCACAACGTAATCATTCATACACCTTCCAAACCACATTTTAGTTACACGCAAAACATCATACATACTTAACTTACTATTGGAAAACCACGAATTCTTTCTTTGCAAACATCATGCATTCACACCTTTTTCACATCTCCATTCAAATCCATCCAAAACAACACGTTCATTTAATCGCATTTGCTCATTACAATTAGGACATTCATAACTTGAAGCAATTAATCCTTCTTTCATACACCATTCAATCAATTCTTTCTTGCCTCTAGCATTCAATAACGTAAAAAATTCTAACGTGTATTCACTCACAAGTGCAGCCATGCTTTCAACCCGGTGCCCAACAACAAAATGAAATTTGAAATGCGCGCCCACAAATGACGAGAATTCTAGAAAAATTTAGGGTTGCCATATGTTGTATTTAAAAAAGCAAGGTTACCATGACGGCACAATTATCGCCAACCAAAGTTTCGCGCCAAGGGTGGGGGCTCTCCTAGGTGTGAACCATGTAAGAAGCATTTTCATATATATACATAAATTTCTATGCCAAGAAATGACTTTTATGGAGCAAGAACTATTTAATTGTTTTATTTTGGAAGGATATGAGATGTTTTCTATAATTATAGAAGTGTTATTTATGTAGCTATTTAAACATTCAATTTAGCAGTATGTAAATTACAAAACTACATTGTTGCTCAATAATATGAAAAATTAAAAGTGCTTTCATATTATACTGTCTAATAATTTTGTCAAATCAAAAGACATCACCAAATGCCACAATAGACGGCCTATAGTAGAAACCAAACCGACATATGTTTGAACTCAGTCATGGCTATACTTTTACAAGGACAAATAAAGATTTATATTTCCAATTTATTTTACTTTTCTTTTGAGGTATGTATAATAAAACTATGAAAAAGGATTCAGAATTTATTAGCTTACCTATATGCAGGAAAGATATTACTTATATAAGTATAATCTGTGTGAAATTTGACCATTTAATTTAAATGTCTTATAAAATTTTGAAAGTTCTACTATTGTCTTTTATTTTCAAATTTGGGTAATTTATTTCTAAGTGTTATTCTTGTTCTTATGCATCCATTTTGTATTTCATTACAACATACTCTGGTTGCTGGTTATAAAACTAATTTGGGAACTAGTTTGTTATCCAGGGTAATGGCGCTAAGCGCTGCTTGGCACAATAAAGATCACGCCAAGCTGTGCTTCTTGTTGCTGGAATGGAATCCAATATGGCAGCCTAGCGGTAATTTAATGATACACAATAATTTTAAAGAATTACTTTGAAATACATTAAATGTATTTCAAATGAAGGATGCAGGAAGAGATTGAGAATAAACTAGATCAATCAATAAATAATGAATATCAACATAAATATAAAAAAGTAATGTGTACTAATAATAGTATTATAAGCAGCGTATAATAAACTTATAATATAATTTTGTCATAAATATGTATAATATTCATATAGTACGATTTAATAACAATTATTAGAAATAATCATGTGATATAATTTAATAGTAATTATAAAAAAGAATAATCATCCTATTGTAAAAAAAATTAAAAGAATGCATAAGAATACTCGGATAACATAATTATAAAGAATAGCATAATTATAAATAAATAACATAAGAATAGCTATAAATGAATAACAAAAATAGTTGTAAATAAATTACATAATAATTATAAATGAATATTAAAGAAACAATTATGAATAACGAATACTATACGATTATTGCATATAGTAATAATGGCATTTTTATATTACATTATTAATAAAATAATTGCACAATATATGTTAAAATTAATAATGAATATCAATTAAAAATTACTGAAAGCTTGCAATGTAAAACTTGCACTGCAAGTTCCTTCAATGAATTTCTTCGGAAAAGAACGTAAAAAAAACATTTTTAAAACTTAAAATAAAACTGAAATAAACTATTAACAGCGGTAATTAATAGCACAACACTTATTATTTTAAGAAAAAAATATTCTAGAACTCACTCGTATTAGAAATATCCATATTCAAAAATAGCACAAAATAAAAGAGAATACGGATACAATTGAACAATTACACTGAAAATGGTTAAATTTTTAAAGAAATCGTCTGAAATTAATAGGGTTACCGCGGGGAAAAACCAATAAAAGTTATTTCTAATATACGTTATCCCCGTGGCAATCACATCGACAGACGATAAAAATATCAAGGTATTGTAATGTTATCGCCCATCTTGGCAAACGTAAACAACTTGACGCTATTACCCCGGATATCAAACTTGCACCCTAATTTGAAGTTTTCTACTGCTTGTGAATGGTATTGAAATATCAAAATATCAAATTTGGGGATATCTGAAATGATCACCCTAAGTTTACTATCAGAATTGTGTGGATACTGTAAGATATCGGGTACTTATTCAATTAATGTAATTGCGATGTGTGTGTGTGTGTGTCAGTTGGTCAGATCAATATAATCTGCTTTGTAATGAAATGGAATGAAATTTGAAGGGATATTTTAAATTCTTAAACATTTTATACTACTTTAGTTGTCTATCTACATTTTAAAATTCTTTAAAAGCTCATATCTGAAGCATTTTTTGGCTGTGTTGGGCAACATCGCCTATAGAATATTTTGGTGTATAAAATATGCATTTTTTTCAACATTCAATTATTACGCTTTACTTTTCAGGTAGAAACTAAGATTTATTGACTAGACTGTAAAAGTTTTGATTTTCAGTTAGCAAAATGATCAAGGTTTAGTGCGCTTGCTTTTATGACATACTCGATTAAACATTTTAAGCTCAATGACTCTCGTGGAAAATGTAATAAAATTTTGTTTAAATTTCTGTGTACATTTTCTATGGAAAATTGACAACTACAGATACATGCATGGTGCTTGCATGTTAAACTGCTGAATAATTTTGTCAAATCAAAAGATATTACCAGTTAAAAAAATCCACCAAATACTGTTATCTTTATTATTGTGTTTCAGCATGCGCAAGAATGGTTTTTCATTATTGGCTGCATATCATGGCATTCAGCTATTTATTTATTGGAATAAATTAGTTGAAAGTATGATACACATAAGCACATATTGTACTTATTGTTGCATATTGACTACTATACTACTACATACTGAATTTTTTTTACTTTATCATAATACGTAATAATCTCTTGTGAAGATATGCATTCTATAATGATTTATTATTACATCTACATTTTCTGAAAATTCATTACTGTGGTATTTTTACATTAAGATAGCCTTTCTTTTAAAAAAGTTAAATAAGTATTTAGTAATTTATATTTTGTTAACTTGACTTAATATCAAAATTTTTCATGAATGTCAAAATCAGTTTGTACACTCTTTTTTTTCCAGTTGTGTTTTTAAGGCATTTGATTCTTTTTATAGAACTCTTATGACATTTCAGGTGAATTCTAAATTAATAAAACAAATCAAAATCCAACAGTTGAAAAAGAAGGGGGGAGGTATTAATTTGATTCATTTTTTAAAAATGGAACGCCAAGTTTAAGGTATAAGAATCTTTATAAACAAATATTTAGGTGCATAGATGTGAAGATCAGTAAAATCTTGAATACATTTAATGTGAAGATTACTTAAATGTTTTGCTGTTTATGCAAATACATGAAATGAAAAACAGAGTAATGAGTGAAATGGGTACTTACGTATTACACCATTGACCAATTGTCTAATCAAAAGATGTTGATAAAGCCCTTGATGTGTAGCCAGTAGTGGTATATGTTCAAGCATAATAATAATGACAGAATTTGGCTTCATTTTTTGAATTAGCATTGTCTTTTAATTGGGCAAACTTGTTTAAGTGTAGCATAGAGCCTTTGGATTTGGCGATTTTTATCTAGATATCAAGGTGAGATAACGATTTCATTCTGGCTTTTGGACGTCTATTGCTAAATGAAGTAGCTTGACCGATTTTGGTTGCCAAAAGAATTGGCATCGCCAAGGCCCCCCATACTACACTTTAACCGAGCAAATTGGTCAAGGATATAATATATAAGTAGCGTAAAATGACAAATTTAGTTCAGGTTTGTATTTATATGTTTAGTGGAAGATGGTAAATTTCGACTAAGATCATTGTGATTATAATCCAAATTGCTACATATTAAATTAATTGAATCTCGGATCTGTTGTAAAATGATTTGACTGTTTGAAGAGTAAGCTTTTGTGTTATCATGACTTTATACTCATTCAAAATCATGAAATGCATTTTCAGCTGTTTATTATGATGCTACAGACATTTTAGCAGCCCACCGAAATATTGGCACACAGTAATCTATACATTTAAATAAAAAGAAGTGTCTGTTTGTAATTTGAAGTTAGCAGCTTTTTACTAAATGCATTTAAAAGTATATATGGTACTTATATGAAAAATTAGTTTTTAAAATTTTTGTCTGTTTGTTCTGGCTAATCTATGAAACAGCTGAACCAATTTTGACTGAACTTCCACTGGCAGATAGCTAATGTTATAAGAAGTAACTTAGGCTACTTTTATTTTAGAAGAAAAAAATTAGGGTTCCGAGAAAATTAAATTAAAACCAATGAAATAGTGCGCAATATCTGATTCAAATAGGGATTATTTTTATTCAACAGGGATTATTTTTATTCAATAGGGATTATTTTATTTCATGAGCCTTCTGTCTCAATGATTTCTAGCAGTTTTGTCAAACTTTTTTGTTTGATTAGGTTGCTGCCATTCGCGACGTTTTCCGTTCATGTCCTTTGATCCTAATGATTTTACAGTCCTTAACTGCATTGTCAAAGGTCATGCGTCCCTTTTACCCCTTCCTTGCGGCTTCGTTTGTGTTCGCGTTTCACCCTACTGCTACTTGGACCTATTTTGATCCTAATGATTTTAGTCTTCACCCCATCAACAGTGTCAAAGGTCATGCATCCCTTTCACCCCTTACTCAACTAAAAACAAAGGGAAAAAAATAAAACAAAAAAAGAAACATAGAATCACAAAGTAGAAGAATGACTTACTATAGGATAGGTATTTCTTTGCGTAGAATACATAACTATTAAGATTTTGTAAACTCTGCGAAGGGAATAAACACTTTTTTGTTAAATTTCACGGTGACAAAGTCGCGGGTAACAGCTATTGAGCTTTTTTTTTTTTGTTTAATTTACAATTCACATAAAATTAACTCATTGAAAACTTCTTTATCCTTCAGTCTGTATTATTTAATTTTTGAATTCACCCGTGCGAAGAACGGGTATACCAGCTAGTATATGATAAAATTGGTTGGATTGTCGTATCGGCCACTTATCCTGCCAAGTTTTTTTCTCGCCAAATCGATAAATTGTTAAAATCACCAAATCGTAGGGTTGCTACTCCAAAATACAACACGCAAAAAGCTCCAAATTGGTGATTTTTCAAAATTTGGCAGACCGGTGGCCAATTCGACAGTTTCACCATAAAATTTAAAAAATTCTCCCCATATAGGAAAGATTGCTTAGGACACAAAACATTACCTTTTTCTTTTTTCTTTTATATATGTTTATATAATAAAGTATTATTTAAAATAAACCTATTTTTCTATGAATATTGATTTTTTTTTGTGGTCCACCTAAAGCTAAACTTTTGTTTGGATCAAATTAGCCTTTAAGTTTGACACCCTCGCTCTTTAATTTAAATGGTGGTCTTCGAAGACTACATTTATTAATTATCTTATTTATCCCTGGCTTTACAATTTGATTCACTATATTTAATCTTATTAGTCACACAGAAACTTTGTTGTATTGCTGATATGTATATATTTGAAATTAATTTTTTCATAGAAAAATTCTAAATATTTTCACTGAAAGAATTACCATATTTACTTGAATCTAAGCAGCATCCGAAATTCTCAACAAGTTTTCGTGGAAAATGAAAAATAGTGTAAAATAGTTCAGAACCTCTAATTGCCTCCTCCAATAATTTTTTCAAAATTAGATTCTAAGCTACACCCGATTTTTGGTAGCTTTAATATTGGGAAAAAGTGCAGCTTAGAATTGAGTAAATGAGGTATTTAAAAATAGCAAGATCAGCATTAAAAAAAATAATTCATTATACAAAAAAAATTATTTATCAAAAGTTGTGTAAAGTTATCATTAATTAGGTTACTTTTAATGGATTTTAAATATTTTGTTCTACCTTGTTTTTCTTTGAACCTACTAGCCTTTTCTAAGTAAATATTTTACAATTTTAAATTCTGCAATTCACCTGTACTTAAGAAAAACAAACAAGCCTTAAAGAGTGTAAAAGAAATCTTAATGTTTTATGAAACAAACTTTTTTGTTGTTATACTGAAAAGAAATCTTGAATTAAAGAGATTGCTATGCACTAAAGGGCAAATTGTAACTTTTAATACTGGTTGTTATAACTTACAATAGAAAATTCATTAGGGCTAAATTTTTAAGCATAAAACTTTGTCATGTATAGTTTTTCTAATATCACATGGAGTTAAGCTACTCATGTTCATTAAAAATTCCTTTTGTTTTGCCGAATTATTAATAAACATTTTTTTACTGTTAAAATTTCCTTATATTTGATGTTTTAAATGTACATATAAATTACCAAATGATAAAATCTGATTTTTTTCTGAAGTTTTTTTTTCTGAGACATTTCTTTTTCTAAGAATGTGTAATATAACTTCTAAAAGGAATATTTCCTTTTGAGAGAATATTCTTAATATTTTTCACTTTTGGATATATATGTATAAATATTAGTGAAACTATATTTTAATACATTTTATTTATCTCTGAAAGAATTCAAAATCGGTTTACAATGCATTATCCTTAGGAATTTCCCTGTACATTAAAACATGTCGATAGTTTAGTTGCATTTCCTTTAAAAAGTACTATTTTGAACAGTATTTCGTTTTAGGTAGTGTTATTTTTTATAATGAAGTTTTCTTTTCTATTTTGAAATAGGCAATCTGTGTTAATTTTGTAATGAATTTTTTCCTATTTTGCACATTATGAAATTAAAACAATTGTTTTGTTCCAGAGTGGAAGTTTTATCTACTTATACTTATTTCTTTTTTAAAAAAATAGCTGTGTTTTAGCTCTCCTTTTATGTTAAAAACTGTGTTTTAAGTTTTGTATGATTATCTACTCTGATATAGTTTTCTCGTTGAAATACAAGCTAGCTAAAATGTAATTAAGATTAAATTTGTTGAATTATATTGTTTTCTGTAAATCTTTTGGACTGTTTACAATTTATCAATAATATTCCATATAAAAAAATTTAATTGGAATGTGTTTGAATCTTAAATTATTTATTATACATCTATATCAATGTTTTTGAGATTTTTTTAATATAAGATTAAATTTTTAATTTTTTTTGGAAATACATAAACTAAAATATCAAACAAAAGAAATTTTTAACATTGTTAAAACATTAATAAATCCTTTTTGTTTCAGGCTGGACCATTGGAATGTGTAAAAATTCCCAAAGATAAAGACGGTCGACAAAGGAATTTCGGTTTTGTCACTTTTAAGCATGCAATTTCAGTTCCTTATTCAGTAGCTCTTATGGGTGGTCTTTCATTATATGGAAAGCCTATTCGTTTAGATGCTAGGAGTGGCATGGAATCTGTTCCTAATCCTTATTTAGAACAGCTCAAGCAATATGAATATTCTTTAAACCGACAGTCGTATCATCAAAATGATAGTAGAAGGCACGATAACCGATCAAGGCGACACGATTCAAGAAGGTATGATTCAAGAGCTGAAACCAACCAAAATAAATTTGAATCTATGAGTGTACCATCATCTTTTAACCCCCCTGTTTTACACTCTGGATATAATCAGCAATTTATACATCAAAATTTTCCACCTGAAACATCATACTATTCAAGATTTGATAAGCATCAGAATCAATGGCCAGGTCACAGATAATTGTACCCACAGATATATTGTTATTATGGAAGGAAAATGTAGCCTAATACTATGATTCGTTTTGAGTTTTAAAGCTGAATGATATTTTTTTATGCCTTTAAACTATGTAAATATCAGTGGGAGAATAACTTCTATGGAAGTAAACATGGTTTACTTAGCTCTGTATGTTATTTATGAGAATAGACCTTCGGAAAAGATTAAAATGATAATTTAATAGAAATGAGCAATTTTAATTGTATTGTAAAAGGAATATTTAACATATTTTTCTTAATTTTATTACCTTTTCTGTACATACATAAAATTGTATATATTTTTTGTAAATGTTTTCATTACATTTTTTATTGTTTCGCAAGGACAAATATTTGTTCACTGTTAAGAAAATATGCACAATGAGGAACTATTATAAGTTTACGCTTTTATACAAGTTAATTTATAGCTATCATGAATTTGAAAAGAATGAACATGAGGTTATTTTTTTTCTGTTTGGAATATTAAAAATTCTCTAAATTGTATATATTTTTAATTGTTACATTTTGTATTATTACTATTAGTACCAAAATTACAATTGTTTAATTGTAATTTTTGTGTTTGTTAAAATATTTGTTTCTTTTTCTTTATCAAAAAAAAAAAATTAACTTAAATTTATTTAAAGTAGTATTTGTATTAGTTTCTCTCGTTATAATTTTACTTCTAAAAGTTTTTTTTATTGTTTAGGCTTCATTTAAGATGGTAAATTCACTTGCTGGGAATTTATTCCTATCAAATTTTTTATTTGTAATAGTTATAAAAGTATTCTTTAAGTATTTACATATAAGTTTTTATAAAGCTGGGATTCATTCGTTGTATTGTATGTTAATGTGTTTAAAATAATATGTTACAAAAAGTTGTTTATGTAATTTAGTCTGAGAATAGTTTCTTCTTTGGATATCAAGAAATACATCATAACTCAATTCTATATGCAGGTTATGTGAAGATTCATTTTTTAAATATCACTAAGCATTTTGATTATCAATTCACTATAGCTACCTAAACACAATTTCACATTTTAGAATTATTCATTATGTGTGTAACTATGTTATTTTTAATAAACCATTAACATATTGCAAATGCACTATCGCAGATATACTTTCCTTATATTTATAATATAGAATGTAAAATAATTATGTAAAAGAAGACGGGAGATATGTACATAAATTTCGCTTGAAAATATCCATCCTCTTGACATTTTTATTTATTGAATGAATTAACTCTAGCTTTAATATTAATCTATGATTACCTTTATTATAATTTCAGTTAGAATTTTTGTCAAATGTGGGGTTATGTGATTTAAAGTGACATTGTATCCAATTTTCACTGTTTATTAGTAAAGATCTTCCTTTATGGTTAAAGTGGAAAGTTGCTACTTTTTAGTAAAGTATATTTTAAAATATCGCAAAATTTTCAAATAGCATTGGAATCATGGAAATCTGTCAATTAAGGAGTTGCACATGTTTTTATTAAGTTAGTCCAGCATAATTTTTTCTGTAACAAATGCTGTGTTTAATATTAAAGTAAGATTCATCACTTTTGCATTTTAAAAAATCAAATTAAAGTAATATGTCATCCAGCAATGAAATTTATAGTTTATAAGAATGGATATTTTCGAAAAGTACATTTTTATTTTTCAACAAATTCATGATATAACAAGGTTGATGAACATTGAGTCTATTGGGGCTGAATGCCCTTATGTTAGTGTGGAAGGTAGTGATTTGTGTGCCATTCTTGTCTTCAAAGCTTAGTTGAAGACAGTGGCGCACACAAGGGGTTGTCCTCGGTCTGGATCCCCCTCCCTGTAACCCTTGATTTTTTCGGTTGATTATAATCCTACATATATAGTACATAAAATTGAACTATTAATAACCAATATTTAATTAATTTTATTGATTAATGCTAATTATTTATTCAATAAATTGTTTTGTACTGTTTTCTGTGCCCTACAATTGACAAAACCAAAAGAATATATTGGGCGGCATATTGGGGTATGATATGAAAATGGTGGACTTTTGACTCTGAACAGCTCCCCACCCTACCAACTAGAAAGATTCATTTGTGTGCTACTGTTTCGAGATTACAAGATTTATTGTAAAAAAGAGGCATTACTTCTAAGTGTGATGCTAATAATTAAACAAATAATGGATTAGGTATACATCTTGGATTAAAGATTAACTCTTGATAACTTCAATTTATTGTTCATTGTATTTCAGCTCCTTGTATTATAGTTAGGTAGTATAATGGGAATATATATATTTTGGGTAATGTAGTGGGAATATATATAAAAGTAACTTGGATTTATTTGATTATGCTACTTGGTTCTATGATGATAAGAATGATAAAACACATTACTAAAAAGACTTATAAAATACCCTAATGGACTGTAAGATGTGGATTTGAAAGCATCTAAAAATAACAATTTATGAGCAGATTACTATTTTATGAATAAAATCATAAATCATCAATTCTTTTTAATTTACAATTAAAATCTTGTAATACACATTATTATGAGAAGTAAACTCTGAATAGTAATTCATTTTGATATTCATCCCTCTGAAAGTGTTGTGTAGTCAAAGTATTCAAAATTACCCGGAAATAAAAGTGAAACTATTAGCTGTTGCAAATGCCCTCTGTCTAAAAAAAATGTAAAAGACAGATTCCATAAAATGTGCATTTTATGTCAGTGATAATTAACCTGTGCTAACGACCATTATCACATGGGATCACTTCAGGGCCCACAGTATCGTTTGAGATTGCATTTTCCCCATTCTGAGGTCCATGATCACACCGGTGGGATCTGAATTTGGAATGATTATGAACTACGAATTTTTTTTTTAAAATTACAGTAGTGATTTTATATGAATTCTTAACTGGAGGTAGTTTTTTCAGGAAAAATCAGGCCCTGAATGGGTTAATTTATAAGTTATTTTTGAAACTGTTTGATCTATAATTCCTTTTCCTCAGAGCAGTTTACCCTCGACCTATAATTTGGTTATTGAGCTAAAATTTTGACTTAGGATAGCTATTAAAGTAGATTTTCTGATTCTGTGTGCGGCAGTCGTCACTTTGTATTTTCAGCAATTTTTAGTATATTTAAAAGAGCAGAAGCTGGCTGCTTTCATTATTTGCGATGATCCAATTTTATTGATTTTTGACTCCTGTTGTTCAACTAGAAGCGAATTGTGTTTATATTTCGTCCCCCCCTTTTCTTTACTAATGGAAAATTTTAAACATCTTTAGTGAATGCCAGTGCCTTACCTAAAGTTAGACAAACATTTGGCTGAAAATTGTAGCGCATAATAGGCACTGAAATATATAATTTTTGTCGTTCATTCTTCAATTTATATGATAAATTTATTATAAAAACATTAATTTTTTTGAGAAAAGATACTTTTTCTGTGAAATCCAAAAATTATCTTGTTAGTCATTGAAATTTCGAAGAGCTTTTGTAGTTTATTTTTTTTATGCTACACAAAGAATTTTTCATTTTAATTATCTGATAGTGAAATGGTTATTAAATACTTATTATTGTATAGCAATTTTAGTTATTCTATAGTGGACCACATCTCTCATTTGGTATAAAAAAGATTTTATCATTAAAACTGATAGTTGCCATACAAAGTGTTAAATAATTTATGTAAAGAAAATGTTTTTATTTGATTTTAGACTATTGAAAATGACAGATTTATGCTATCCTGAACAAAAATTAAAAAGTTCAGAAACTGAAAGCTCATGCGTTTATATTAGGATATTGTTCATCAACATTATTAAAAAAAATTAACTCAGAGAAACTGGAAAAAGGAGCATTGTATTAAAAATATTTATAGGATTTTTTAAAGTGTTCTATTAAATGAATTTCCGACTGGAGTCCCTTTTTTTTGTTAAATATCAGATTAAATAAAAAAAGTTTTAAAATCTGTGTGTTGGATTTAAAAAAATTAGTCAATACAAAATTTGAAGTTACTTTTTTTTTCTGTATATACTGGTATATTATAGTATCAGACGTAACTTATAACTGAATAACTAATCCAGTGTGCATTAAGCGCCCGCAACAACCAAATACTCAAGGTCGTTAACTTGTAGCTGGCACCATTTAGTCGTAAGTTCTGATACCACTGAAAACTCAAGGTGATGAGGGGCTGTAAGTCACGTTGGCGTGGTGTAAAAGTTAGGAGAGGGGAGCGTTGCCGCGGTAGCCGAGTGGTATTGGTATCGGATCGTGCCTTGCCTTGTCACGAGTTCGAGCCCAGTACCACTAAAGACCCGCCGTGTAGGGTAGCGATGCATGTTAAATCTGTCGAGAGCTGAAATGTCCTCCCGTTGGTGTGGTAGTTAGGAGAGGGAGGTGCCAGCTCAGGTGTCGTCCACGTCACTTGACCGTGGTTCAAAATTACGTGGTCCGTCGCCAAAAGCCCTCGTGTAGCTGAACAGTGCGACGTTATTAATCAATCACTCAATCAATTGGAGAGGGGAGCCAAAAGTCTTCGCCCTCGTCTCTTGATCAAGGTTTAGAATTATGAAGTCTGTCGCCAATAACCATCATTAAGTCAAAATGCAACTTTATTAAAAAAAATAAATACATACTAAAAGTTGTATATAAGCAATTATATTTTTAGATATGTTTTAAGTTACATAAAATTTCAAGACAGAACACACACACACATTAGTCACTATTATTATTGAGAGTGCTAGATTCCCCTTTAATATAATTGGGATGAAAGCTCAGGTGTCGTCCTCGTCATTTGATCGTGTTTCAGAATTACGAACTTGGTTGCCAATAGCCCTCTTGTGCTTCTGCGATTTTAATAAATAATCAATCTTTTTTTTTTATTTCAGGCATATATATATTCGAATTCTGATTGTAAACATTTGTTTTCTTTTAAAATAGGACATTATTTTAATTGAATTGAATTATAGATCGATTTGAATTTCGATGATTTTTTTCGTACAAAAAAAAATTATTTTGTATGAAAGAACAAAATAGGCAATTATTTTGGGGATCGTAGAAAAAGCTTACTTATTTTTTGTTCACTTTCAAGGTAGGGAATTTTAAGGTACGGTGATTTTTTTTTTACAAATGAATGGCCTTTTTATTATTATGTTACCTTATTAAAATTTTTTGCTTTAATATTCCTGCTAGATGAAGTTTTTTAAATGTATTTCATTAAAATTATTATTGAAAACGACTCAAGCAAAGATATATTTAGTTGTTAAAGTCTCTCTTACCGGATGAAAAAGAGACTTATTGATAAAAATTTTATGTCGAGACCAAAAGGAGTCTTAAGTTATGAATGTGTGTAAGATTTTTTAAAACTCCAGGTCGGAGGTAGGAAACGATAACTCATAAAATAATCCTGTTTATTTTTACCCGTTTTATTCATGTGATCAAATTATTACAGTAAATACTCATATCATTAAAGATAGAAACATACCTAGGAAAAATTGAAAAAGAAATATATTTTACATTAGTGATCGCCATCTATCAGCCATTTTGTGTGGCCGTGGTAGCCTAGTGGTCAAGGTAACGGACTCGTGGCCACGGCGTGTCATGAGTTCGAACCTAGTACTCTGAAGATCCGGCGTGTAGGGGAGCGATGCGCGTTATATCTGTCGAAGCTCAAACGTTTTCCCGTTGGTGTGGGATTAAAGTTAAGAGAGGGTGTGCGGCCAGCTTAGGTGTTGCCCTCGTCAATGACCATGGTTCAAAATTACAAGGTCTGTCGCCAAAAGCTCTCGAGTAGCTGAATATAGTGCGACGGTAATATTCACTCGCACATTGGCCATTTTGGATTCGTGGTGTAAATCTGTCGAGAGCTCAAACGTCTTCCCGTTGGTGTGGTGTGGTAGTTAGGAGAAGGGGATGCCAGCGCAGGTGTCGGCTCGTCACTTGACCATGGTTCAAAATTACTAGGTCCGTCACCTTTTGCCCTCGTGTTGCTGTAGAGTGCGATATTAATAGACACTCACTCATATGTTTTTTTTATTTTCATGAATTCAAAATGGTCGGTATAGCCTTAATATAGAATGGCATTTAAAAAAAAATTAAAAGAAGGCACCGTTAAGGGAAAAGCTGGAATATATATATATATATATATATAAGCTTTTTTATGCATTAAAATTTTTTTTTTTTATTAAAAGAAGTATAAACTCTGCGTGTGGAATCTTTCTTTACTTTGTGTGATGGTACAGTTAAAGAAAAATAAGAATCATGTGAATTGAATAAGAATTATTTTAAAAAGAAATTATTATTTTTTATATTAATTTCAGAATTATAAAGAAAAAGAAATATTCCAAAGGAAATAATTTTTTTTTTTCATTGTTTGTTTTATGAATACATTTTTCCATAAGTAAAAAAAATGGTAATATATAAGTAAGGTAAGAGATTTCAATCTTTACCATCATTAATTACATCTTAACTGCTACTCAAAAAATAATAAAAAAAACGTCGAATTTTTTAAATTTGTTTTTCAAACTGCGTAGAAATATTTGAGGTATTTTTAAGTATATACATATATATTACATATGAAGAAATATTCTACACTTTTAACTTTGAGCCACCTTATTCAGTATAATTTTAAAATCAATGAATTATAAATTTTCGCGTGAGTTTAGATGATTGTTAAAATATTTCTAATAATTCACAGCTATTTTTATATCGAAGCATGTTGCAGGCTTTTGTGTTTTCATGCGTTGCTAGACATAGTTAAATGCAATTTTCTTCATAGCTGTTGCTAACACTGTTGTCACACCTGTAGAACAGTTGCCTTTTGATTATTGTTTTTGAGTATTAAAAAAAACATTTGTTTAATGTGTGAACTATACTAAAAGAGAACACGAATATTTATTTTTATAATCAGTATGATTGCTCCATGTTTGTAATGTGCATTTTAGAATTTTCCCTTTTATATTTGATTTTAAGAAGTTATCTAATTTTCGAATCATAATTCAAAGAGTGCATGTCAAGTATGCCTAGGCCCAAAGTCCTCACGTTGGTATGGTGTTGTGGTTTAGAGAGGGGGTGCCGACTCAGGTATCGTCCTTGTCTATTGACCATGTTTTAGAATTTCGATTGGGATTGCGACCAGTGGCGTAACGTACACCCCCTCTTCGCGGGGGAGGTGCAGGATTCTAGGGGGCCCCAAACGTATGTTATATTATGGTTTTGCAGTTTTTTTGTAGGATCCGGCTTAGTGTCCAAAACCTGACTTAACAGGGGAGTCCTAATATTCTCCGTTACACCACTGATTGAGACGTTAGTAAACAAATGACCAGTCCGATAAGACAAATATCCGAATAGAAAAGAAGGTTCTGCATAGTCTGTCTCTTTTAGAAAAGGAAAACAATATTTGAAATTCTCATAATATGCTGAATTTTATAAATGTCTTACAGTATATATAAGAGTGTGTCTACATTTTTTTTCTTGTGAAGTAACTTTATTCTTATCCGTTGTTTTTGGACTTGGTTGCTTTCAGCTGATAATTTAAGGAACGACTATTGTTTGAAACTTCCAAAAATGAAATTACTAAAAAAAAAAATGTCCGGTCTATTTTTATACAAATTTTTACTCCAGAACTTTGACCTCACTTGGGTGTTATTGTGAATAATTCTTTTTATGTTAATGCATAATTAAAAGTATATGAAACTATATTCAAGGTGTGACACACACACAAACAAACCGAGACTAGATGTGTAGCTTGAAAAAAAGAGTCGAGTTGGCAGCAACTGTTTTGGTGACGTCAACCCACACACCTCTTCTATTCATGTGACTAGTTTCACCTTAATCGATCGCTCCAGTTGGGAGTACTGCGTCATTGAGTGAACACGTGCAACTGTATTTTGTCGAAAAAAATGTCGAATCAACAGAAAGTTTCTTTTGAAACTTATGAAATCAGCCGCGAAAACATTTCAAATATTCACCGAGGCGTATGGAATTTGTCTCATGCACATGGGTTTGAATGGTATAGAAGATTTTCAGAAGAAGGGTCAGTGTGGAAGATGATGAAGCTGCTGAGTGCACAAGGTCAGCGATTACAGACCAAAACATAGCAAAATTCGTGATATGATTGGGTCCTCCCTCACATCAGGGGTCAGACTGTTAATTAACACTACTACATTGAAATACTTAAAAAGACCGTGAAAAAATTAGGAGAAAAATGCCAGAATTCGGAAGTGATGGATGGCTGTTGCAACAAGACATGGCCCCGCTCACACGGCCTTATCTGTCAAGCAGTTTCTGAACAGCAAAAGCATTATTGTGATGGTGCATCCTCCTTAATCCCCTGATTTGCCTCCACCAGACTTTTTCCTACAATTAAATCTTGCTGAAAGGGAACCTATTTTACCTCAGTTGAAGAGGTTCAGGGAAAAATGGAAAATCTAAAAGGACTTCCAAAAGCCTCGTTCCAGAGCTGTTACCAGCAATGGCAGCACCGAATGCTGAAAGGAACTACTTTGAATGTGATACTGTCTCGGAGAATTGATTTTGTAAGTACAATGATTTATTGAACCAGTCTCGTTTTTTTTGTGTGTGTCACACCCCGTATATATTGCGTTAAGGGTATATTATGCTGTAAAATAATCACAGTTCCTAATTCTCCCTCCCTATTTGTTTTCTTTTTTTTCAGAGTTTGTCAACATTGCGACATGTTTTCTTACATGTATATTTGTTAACGATATTTGGCAAAGCCTATCGAAATGAGGCCTTCGCAGTGGCGCACACAAGGGGGGTCCGGACCTCCCCCCCAAAGCCCTTGATTTTTTTCCGATTGATTATAATTCTAAGTATATAGTACGTAAAATTTAATTAATTATTTGTTATTAATGATGAATTTTATTAATTAATGCTAATTATTTATTCAATAATTATTTTTTTTACTGTGTTTTGTTCCCGATAATCGACAAAATCAAAAGGAACTTGATAGAAGAATGATAAACTTTCGACCCCGGACCCCACCCCCCTTGAAAAATTCCTGTGTGCGCCACTGGGCCTTCGCGTCAGTTAAACCAACATGAACAGAGATTTGATAACTTCCTTATGGTCGTTAATTTTCGCTGTTACATAATTTTATTGTTTAAATTCTGGATCATATTTCAGGAGAAGGATCTATCTTAAATTATACCTTTTTATTACACGCAAATTTTCGCATTATTTCGTCCGGTTATGTTTTCACGTCTTGTGTTTCATTGATTATTTATTGGATAAATCTGTGCTATTTCTAGAGATTAAATTCATGTAAATTTTCTATTGGAATACATTTTTGAATATCATCATTTTGTAGTAATTGAAGCTTAAAATGGCAACACTAAGTGCCCGTAAGTTTTGTTTTAGATGATGTTTTTACTACATTTCTGATTAGAACAGTGTTTCTCTCAAACTGTGGGCCGCGCCCCCTCTAGAGGGCATGATAACCCTACGCGGGGGGTGCGAGCATATCAAAAAGCCGATAATAGAAGATTATTTTTAAAAAATTATAAGAATTTACTTAAAGGAAGCAAAACAAAATACATTCTGACATAATAAAAATACACGTTGCACTCTTTTATTGTTATCTGTTCCAATTAGAAAATTAAGAAAAGCAACATAATAATTTTCTTATTACTTAAATGCAATTTACTTCAAATATCTATTGTTTAAAAATAACTTACTTAAAATATTAATAATTAAAATATGAATATTAATATAAATAATTAATTGAAAGTAACATGTACAAAGTTTAATACTGATCTTGGTAATTTGAGTGGTTTATAATTAAGAAGATTTTGTAGTTTTAGCATCAAAGTACATTATTATTGCATTCAATACATTGTTTTGAAAAAAGTAACATATACAAAATTTAATATTTATCTTGATAATTTGAGTGGTTTATAATTAAGATCGTATTGTAATTTTTGCATCAAAGTACATTATTATTGCATCCAATACATTGTTGAAAGTAACATATACAAAATTTAATATTTATCTTGATAAATTCAGTGGTTTAAAATTAAGATCGTATTGTAGTTTTAGCATCTCGAAGTACATTATTATTGCATTCAATACATTGTTATTGTATGAGGTGGGGGGGGAAGTGCAATGAAAATTATGATTGAAAATTGAGTCACAAGCATTGAAAGTTTGAGAAGCACAGGATTAGAATAAAAATAGATTCGATATTAGTTTATTTTGCCAAAATATGTACTACTGTAAGATAAAATTAATAATGAAACTGAAATTGCAATACAATTTTTAGTTAGTGAATGTACATTAACATCGCAGATTGTAAAGGAACACGAGGGCTGCTGGCGATGGACCTCTTAATATAGAACCATGATCAAGACATGAAGACGATGCCTGAACTGGTAATCCCCACTCCGAACTTCCACATCGCGAGAAGAGGGGGCGTTGAGTCTCGACAGGGCTCATAAGGCCCTCTACTCGGCAGGTATTATACGGTTCCAGGCTCTCGAAATCAATGACCACGAGTCGGTGACCATGACCATTAGGGTACCGTGACCACAAATACATTTTCCAACTTGAGAGTGTTTAAAAAATACCTAAATAAAATTATAAAAAAATGCGGTATTGCAAGAAATAGTATGCTTTAAAACTACGTATGCTTAATATTTGTATTAAAAAAAAATCTTGTTTTTGATTGGTTATGTATTTCTGGACCAACTAATTAGGATTTTTAATCAAAATGTCGGTTATAAGAGATTTTTGCTTTTGTGGCAAACTGTAAGTGGTTTTTATGTATTTTAATAAGTGTTTTTGATAACATGATAATCTAAAAAGAATTTTAGCCTGAAAATTTCATAAATGTGACAATTTTTATACAATACAACCTTTTTTTCTAGCTTTGTCCCAAGAGAAAGTTCCCATCGCTACCAACATTGCTAGTGATAGAAGAGCTGCCATCTCTCTCAAACACTGGATTGGCAATACTCAATCTATTCCAATGGGTCACTCTGCTGTATTACGGCTGCTCTGGAAAAGTACATGAACTACGGCATGATTGGAGAAATTGTAAAAAAAGAAAAGCCTCAAAATATTTTTGATTTAGATTTAAGTCCTCCGTCCAGTGGCTCACACGAAGTAAAAATTCCCCCGTATAACGTTTATTTGGGGAAAGGAGCTGCTATAGAGCTAAAAGTTTCGCAAAAGTTATTACATAGCTTTTAGCAAAACTGTTGTCGGAGAAATTCGGAACAGGTTTAATTTACCATTGGATCAATTAAATGTTTTAATGAAAGGTGTGGAGGCGATACACGAATATGTAAAGGATTATAATTAGAAAAATATTTTTTATCAGTTTCATCAATTTTAAAATGAGGTTTAACATTATTAGATCAGCTTTTAGAGGCTATATTCGAAGTTTTAGATCAGAAATAAACTATATTGACCCAGACTCTTTACATACTGCTGCAAGGAATTTAATTTATCAATTAATTAATGATTCAGTGTCATTAAGGTTACGATTAATTATATGCTTAAGTGTTATTTTTACACGTGAAGTTGAGAATGAAGAAGTAACGCAAAAATTTTATTTCTGCTCACATGCAGAACGTATACTTTCGCGTTATCAAATATTTAAAGCAATCGATAATGCTTTTAAAAAAATAAAACTAGACGTAGAAAATTTTATACAAAGTGGAAGTGGATGGACTATAAAAAATATCCAACATATTGATGTTCATCTCGGTAATTACAGAGGAAATCGAGGTGGTTGCGCAAATGTTATTTTACCTGATAAGTTAAGAAATAAAAAAGCACTTTTAGTCATAAAATGCACTCAGAATCGATGTTTCATATATTGCATTGCTGCAGCGCTATATCCATCCAAAACTAATTCTAATTTTCCTCAAAAATACAATCAATTTTTATGTCGCTTAAAATATGACTTTTTAAATTTCCCTGTAGAAGTTAAGTCAAATAAAAAAATTCGAAAAATCCAATCACTTATATATTAATGTATATAGTTTCAATGAAGATGTTTTTCCGATTTATACAAGTATAAACATACACAAAAAAACAATAAACTTATTATTGTATAAACAACATTATTTTTTGATTAAAAATTTTAATAGTCTTTTAACCAAAAAGAAAGGAATTCACAAGTATTGTGAAAACTGTTTGTGTGGTTTTCAAAGAGAATCTGCACACAAAATCTTGTGTCTTAAAAATAGCGCACAGAAGGTAACCACGCCTACAATCTATGATAGTAAAATAAAATTTACTAACTTTTCAAAATCTTTTTATCATCCGTTCGTAGTTTTTACAGATTTTGAATGTATGTTATCACCACTTTCAAATGCTTTACACAGCACAAGTCTTACAATTCCACTCGAAAAACACATTCCATATAGTTATATTATGATATGTTTAGATATTGAAAATAAAATAATTTTTAAAAGGTTTTATTATGGCGAAACCGCCGTTGAAAACTTTCTTTATCATTTAAAAAAACTTTGCAGTGATTTAATAGAAAAAATGCATAATATAAAACCTATTGTTTCTACTACTAGATTATTAAAAGACCGATGTCACATTTGTGATCAGGTACTTAAAGAAACCGATATAATAGTTCGAGATCATTGCCACTTCGCGGGGATATTTAGAGGTTTTTCCCACACACAATGCCTGCAATTTACAATATCAAAAAAAAAAAAAATTTCATTCCCGTAATAATCCATAATCTTAGAGGATATGATAGTCATTTGATATTAAAACAATTAAGTGAAAAATATACAAATTCAATTCGCATAATTCCAGTTAATTCCAATAAATTTACATGTTTTCAATTAGATGAAATTAAATTTCTTGATAGTTATCAATTTCTAAACACTTCTTTATCCACACTAGTTGAAAATTTACAAAAATCAAATCATCATTTTCCAATTTTTAAGCAATTTTATTCAAATGAAAAAAACAAATTTTTACTGAAGAGAAAAGGCGTTTTCCCTTATTCTTACTTTTCTAATCCTGAAATCTTAAAGGAAACATGTTTACCACCTAAAGCTGCATTTTTAAACAATTTATCAAGTACTCCTGTTAATGATGAAGATTATGACTTTGCTTTATTGGTGTTTCGAACGTTTAAATGTAAAAAATTTGCAGACTATTTACAACCTTATCAGCAATTATATGTAATTTTACTTGCAGAAGTTTTCACTTCCTTTCGTCAAAAGTGCTTACAATTTTACAAACTTGACCCATGTCATTTTATAACAGCAGCTGATCTAACTTGGAACGCAGGACTTAAATATACAAAAGTAGAATTAGAATTGTTTAGTGATATAAATATGTATCTTTGGATCGAAAATAGTATAAGAGGAGGCATTTGTTTTGTAGGTAAACGGTATGCTTTAGCAAATAATCCTTTATTCCCGGATTTAACAAACACGAAGAAGAGAGCTATATTATTGCTGTTGATGCAAATAATTTATATGGATATGCGATGTCACAACCTCTTCCCATTGGACATTTTTTCTGGTTAACCAAAGATGAAGTAAGAAATTTGGATGTCTTTACATTGTCATCTACAGATACCGTAGGATATTTTTAGAGGTAGACATATTATACCCTGCTTCCTTGCACGACCTTCATGATTTCCGCTAGCGGCTGACCATTTAACAATTACATATGATATGCTTTCTCCATATCAAAAAAATTAATAGAAGAAGGGGATATACATTTTCCCACACAAAACCGAAAACTTACACCAAGCTTTTCCTTTAAAACTAATTTTGTTGTTCATTACCTAAACCTAAAATTTTACGTGCAAAAAGGATTAATCGTTAAGAAGATACATCGTGTATTAGGATTTAAACAAGAGAATTGGCTCGAATCGTATGTGCGGTTCAATAATGAAAAAAGAATGTCTACAAGAAATAAATTTGAAAAAGATCTTTTTAAACTAATGAATAATGCATGGTTTGGAAAGAGCTTACAAAATCCTAGAAAACGAATTAATATTGAGGGAGCATTTAATTTAAATCAATGTAAAAAAAGACTTTAAAGCCCATTACTAGAGTACTTTGAAATTGTTAATGAAAATTTTGTAATATTTAAAATAATGAAAAAAAAATTACATTTAGACAAACCAATTTATATCGGGTTTACAATTTTAGAACTTTCCAAACTTCGAATGTATGAAATGTATTATAACTATTTTAAACAATATTATGGCACAAAATGCACCTTACTTTACACAGACACCGATAGTTTGTATTTAGAAATTAAAGCACCTAGTGTTTATACTAATATTAAAAAAAACCTTTCTGATATAATGGACTATAGTAACTACCCTAAAGACCATGATTTGTTTAATGTAAGCAATGAGGGTCGCTTAGGGGCTCTAAAAAATGAAACATGTGAACCCATAAAAGAATTTATAGGATTAAAATGTAAAATGTACTGCATGGTATTCGGAAACAATTCCAAAAAAAAAAAAAAAAAAACAGCTAAAGGTATAAAAAAATCCTGCGTTGAAAATTTTGATGCTGAGTTATATAAATCTGTTTTAAGTGGAAGACTATTTTTACGACATAAGCAAAATATCTTAGTTACCAAAAATCATGATATCAAAACAGTAGCTCAAAATAAAATTGGGCTCACACCATTTTATGATAAAAAATATATGTTAGATGATGGGATTAATTGTTATCCCTTTGGACATTATGCAATTGATGAAGAACATTTTTTAATATAATCCTATTGGTATAATGTACTTATCATTTATGTATTTTTTTTTTCTGAATGTGTCTCCATGTAAAACACAGGAATCCTTTGCACGGTGTTGGTATAATGTAATTATTTTGTTTTCCTGAATGTGTCTCCATGTAAAACACAGGAATACTTTGCACGGTGTTTATAATGTACTTATTTTGTTTTTCCTGAATGTGTCTTCATGTAAAACACAGGAATACTTTGCACGGTGTTGGTATAATGTACTTATTTTGTTTTCCTGAATGTGTCTCCATGTAAAACACAGGAATACTTTGCACGGTGTTTATAATGTACTTATTTTGTTTTCCTGAATGTGTCTCCATGTAAAACAGAGGAATACTTTGCACGGTGTTTATAATGTACTTATTTTGTTTTTCCTGAATGTGTCTTCATGTAAAACACAGGAATACTTTGCACGGTGTTGGTATAATGTACTTATTTTGTTTTCCTGAATGTGTCTCCATGTAAAACACAGGAATACTTTGCACGGTGTTTATAATGTACTTATTTTGTTTTCCCTGAATGTGTCTTCATGTAAAACACAGGAATACTTTGCACGGTGTTGGTATAATGTACTTGTGTCTTCATGTAATTATATTTTAAATAAAAAATTTTTAGCACACGCTTGTTCTTTTTTTTGCATTTTTTCAAAATTTTATCATACATCGTAACAAAGTCAACTTTTTACTATCGTAATGATAAAATGTTTTCCCTTCTTCTATTGAAGCTTCTAATCGGTGAAGTGAAAATGTTCGCGGTGTTATACAGGTACATCATTTCCTACTACTAACAGCATGTATAGAAATTCGGTTATCTGGTTACAAAATTTATTACTACTAGACTAAACCTAGAAAATTGTGATTTTCTAGATTCTGAATGGAATTGACAGAACTCTGACAATTTTCAAAACGTTTGAAGAGAGATTTGAATCTTTCTTCTTTAAGGAGATTTAAACGTACTCTAGAAAATGGTTTAAAAGGAAACAGAAGTTTATAAAATATGCACGTATAAAAAAAGTATCCAAACTAAAACTGAATCAACTTGGTCATTTTCTATCAAAACTGACAATATTATAGAAATTATTGAAATTTTAAAAATTATCTTGGCTTTTTTTTGTTTGATAAAATCAAATTTTCTATTCCTAAAATGACATGAAATAAATTTTTCATTCCTTTTGTCATTATCTCAAGTTAGAAATTCAATTTCAGGAGAAAATTGATGATAAAAAACATATTTGCTTAGAACTAAACTAAAAACTAAACTCAGTGGGGTAATGGGCTATTGCACCACTGAGTTGGGCCAAAGCCTACTGTGCCCATCTCAGTTTACGTGACCTTGAATGTTGAGGTGCACCATTAGATGTTCTGGTCAGGTGATCAGTCTGACGTGAAAATCCCCAGTGTTTAATTTCCAAGCCAGCTTGGCCCACATTTATCAACCCACTGAAGAGATGAAAGCCCGAGTCGACCTTGGCCAACCCGGGGTTTGAACCTTGTACCTGTGGCATGAAAGCGTGATACACTATCACAGCTTAGAGCTAGAAATATAAAAGAAAAGTGTCTCAATATTAAAATACAAAAAAATGTAAGTTCTTTTATTACTGAATATTGACTAGAATTGCATTGGACTTTTCTCATTTATGAAGTAACAGGAATCAGTTTCGGAATCCCCAGTGTTTAATTTCCAAGCCAGCTTGGCCCACATTTATCAACCCACTGAAGAGATGAAAGCCGAGTCGACCTTGGCCAACCCGGGGTTTGAACCTTGGACCTGTGGCATGAAAGCGTGATACACTATCACAGCTTAGAGCTAGAAATATAAAAGAAAAGTGTCTCAATATTAAAATACAAAAAAATGTAAGTTCTTTTATTACTGAATATTGACTAGAATTGCATTGGACTTTTCTCATTTATGAAGTAACAGGAATCAGTTTCGGAATTTTTAAAGGATGGTTACTAATTTATTTCGTTGATCAGCCTATGTTTTAATTCTTTGAATCAGAATCAGAAAATTGTCAATAATTATAATAATAAAGGCAACAATTTATTATATTTTCTTAATTGATATTAATAGTAGTTTTTATTCAAATGTTCTTGCAAACAGGGGCTCAAACGATAAAATTTTGGCTGTGTGGAATTTGCCGAAATACTGCAAAGAAAATCAAACTATCTGATAAATACTCACTAAAATACGAAATCTTATGGACACAAATGGGGGGAAATTAATTACAAATCTTTTAAATGAATTGAAAAAAAAATAATTTGTAATAATATCTAATTGAAATAATTTGAAAAAAATAAAAATAACAAGCAAACCAAGATCAAGTTTCCCCCCTATTCTCAGATCGTCATATATTTCCTAAGTCGTAATCTAATTCACATAACTAACGTGAAATTATGGAAAGAAACTTTTAATGCTAAAACTTTTTTATGCAGTAAAATACGTTTAACACGAAAACACAATATGAAACATCGGTTAGCACGAAATAATACACAACGGTCCCAACAAACTACTATGCATTTTTTTTCTCTTAAGACGAAAAGATTTCACTTCTGGGAATGAACAAAATACTGAAAGCGCCAATTGAATTGGATATTCCTACTGTATCATCGAAAGAATTTGTTTAAGTTAATAATGATAATATATGTACATCCCCAATTATTGCAGACAAAGACATTTTGGAGTTTGATTAAAGCTCAAAAACATTGATGCAGAATTACGACGTTGAAAATGAAATGAATAATGCAGCTCCTGATGCCACGTCATTCGAAATGAGCAAACATCATGAAAAGTATGTTCATTTATTTAGACGCACATTCCAATGGTGAAATTAATAACGGAATGAATGACATCGAACAATTTTATGCTAAAAAAGACAATGCAAAAGAAAATATCAGATTATTTTCAAACATTCAATAAATGTTTTGTTTTTCATAAAAACTTGATCATTTTGTTTTAAATTTGATAAAGTTCTTGCGAATGGTTTTGTTCCATTGATTTTATTAAATACATGCATATATACATATCTCTGTAAATAAATTTTTTTTTATAAAAATTTTGCTAAATGCATGTTTTTTTTTTTAAATGTCCTTTAACACGATAAAATATTTCAGTTCCCTCAATTTAGTGTTAAGGTATCCGACTACGTTCGGAACCGTGATTTTGCAAAGCGCATAAATGCATAATTTTCATGATATTTAGGGTCACTTAGATTAGAATATATGCATAAAATTGTTTTAAGGACATTTTGACAAAAAAAATTATTGAAATATAATATTTTGGCAAAAAATTAACTTAGAATAATCTTTTTCCAAATGTTCTCCTTTTGTGAAAAATGCTTCTATTATACTAATATTTTGCTTGTATATAGCTCTCTACAGAGGCTCAAGTAGAATTTTTGAAATATATATTTTAGAAGTAGGTTTATTCATATTTTATGACAACAGAGAGGAGCAATTTTAAGAAAAAAAACGCCAATAGTTATTTCAATTGGTGGTAACTCTGTAAATAATATGAATTTTTCAAAAACTCTAGTTGAACCTCTGTAGAGAGGTCTGAGCTATATACAGGCAAAATATTATTCTAATAGAACCATTTTTCACAAAAGGAGAACATTTGGAAAAAAGATTATTCTAAGTTAATTTTTTGCCAAAATATTATATTTAAATAAACTTTTTTTTATCAAATTCTCCTTAAAACAATTTTATGCATATATTCTAATCTAAGTGACACTAAATATCATGAAAATTATCCATTTATGCGCTTTTTTAAAATCACGGTTCCGAACGTAGTCGTATACCTTAAACGATTTTTATTGTATTGGAAATAGTTATACACCGATTTTAATAATATACTTGGAGAAAAAAACACTTGTACATTTGTATAACATTTATTAGAGCTTAGAATACAGATTTAAATTAGAATTTAAAGTTATTCTTCAGTAAATTTATATTTATTTGTTTTACATTCCTGAATTATTACACTTTTAATACTTACATTAAGTTGTTCAATCAAAATGAAAATAAAATAAAAGAGTAAAATCTAAAAAAAGAAACCTCTGGTGGGAGGGAATAAAAAAAAGCACATTTTTTTATAACGTCATGGAATGAATCTAAGAAAGAAAAAGAAAACGAACAATGAATTAGATTTCAGGGTTCTCGTCTTCTCGAGCGATTCCCTTTTCGAACTCATTCATGAAATTTCTGCTTCATTTGCAGTCTTCTCAAGCCTAATTTAAAAGATAAGAAACTTTTTCGGTTTTTGGAAATAAAGAAAAAAAAAAGAAATCGTTATCTTTTAAGTTAAAAGTACTTTCCGAATACATGAAGAAGGTTGAAGAAAAACTGGTTCACAATAGAATTGGGAAGTTGATTGCAGAGATTCTTTATATCAGTTATTTTATTAACATTTCCATTTATTTACTCGTCTCATCTTGCTTTTATTCATATGAAAATTTATTATATATGTTATTGCAAATATATCTGTTATTTTTAATTCTTAGTTATATTTGCCGCCATTATTGCTACTGAAAAATGTGCTCTATGAATTTAAAGTGATTGAATATTCTATTATTGTTATTTCTGTTATTGATGATTTGTAAATGCAAAGTATAGAGCAGGGGGGGCGAACCTTAAAGGATTAATGCGCCATTTTTTCTATAGAAGTGCTTAGTGAGGTAAAGGCGTGCCGTGTCAAATAATTTTGACTTGCGATAAGTGGAAAAATAATAAAACTAAATACTAACAACTCCAAACTCGTTATTTACTACGAAAAAATACCTTTTGCACTGTATAGTTGTAAATGTTTTAGTTATACCTGTAGTGTTCGAATTAAAGTAACATTAGTGTAACTTCTGTTGTTGCAGATTGGATGATGAAAACTTATAATAAGATTGTAAGATATGTTGCTTTTAATAGAATGTATGTTGAATTAGAGTCATCTGCCAAATGGTTTCTAAGCAATTAATTATTTTTGGTGGGATTCACTTTTTTGACAAGAGGATTTGTGATTTGCTTTAAAATGCTGTTCTACAGACGATGTTATGCATATCATTGTTCCAGAACACAAAACACACACCGCTTTGTCGCCTTTACTAATAATGCCATGTTTCTTGATTCACCAAGTTTGAAATTCTTTGCAGCTACACTTACTATTTTGTACTTTTTGTTTTATTGATGAACCAGCCATGTTAAATAACAGTTTAAAATCGTAAATATAACCCAAATAAACTTTTAACTACATTATTTTCAACGAAATTGACTATGCTATGCGTAGACAAATTTTGCATCATAAGCAACTGTTTTCCACGACGCAACTAAGGCAGGACAATAACAAACAAGTGTGCTCTTGGGTGCATTTGTTCGTAGTACTTCATAGTGAACCTTGTTATTTTGAAAAAAAAATGCAAATCATTTTGATTGCTGGCGTGCCCCAAATATTGTGTCGCGTGCCATCAATGGCACGCGTGCCACTGGTTCACCATCCCTGGTATAGAGCGACATAAATTGTTTTGTTTGACGTTTAGTTAATATTGATTTTACTCTTTTATGAATATGGTTTTAAGCCAGCGTTTTTCGAATTGTGGGGCACGCCCCACTAGAGGGGCTTGATAACAGTACAACAGGAGCGCGAGCATATTGAAAAGTCTAAAACAAAAGATTATTTAAAAAATATATTAATATACCGAAATTATTAAACAAACAAAATACATTCTGACATAGTAAAATATAAAATACACATTTACACTGATATAATACACTTATAAATTTATCAGTACTCTGCACAATATTTAATTTAACACTTTATAATTAATTTACCAATGCTAACTTAAGAACAAGTTTATAATTACCAGTGTTCCCATGGGCTTGTTATATATAAAATTTTTATAAAAACTAACACTTACCTCAATAATTTGTACGGTTTATAATTAATCCCTTAACTGCCGGTTAAAAGTTACGGGATTCGTTCCGCAATGCCACCGTTTTCATGTATGGGCGCGTATGAGATGTATTGGGGGGGGATGAAATGGAATAAATAAGTAAACCTTTTCTCTCTGAAATAAGTAAATCCTTCGCAAACGCTGTCAAAGCCCTTTTATTGCATTTCAAAGCCTTCGGAATAATTTTATGGATAGCAGCGCACAGAGAAGATCGTATTTCAGAAATACGAATATATACGTCCGGGGCAGTTAACGCTTTGGTTGAGTGATTTATTTATACACGTCAGTGGCACTTAAGAGGTTGAAGTCGTTTTGTAGCTTTAGCGTCAAAGTATAGTATTATTGAATTTAATACATTGTTTTTGTATGAAGGGCGATGGCGATGAAAGTTATGATCGAAAATTGGGTCACAAATATTGAAAGAACTGTTTTATGCTGTTGGCAATTTAAATTGCAACTTCAGTGAGGAAAAGGAGTAATAAAACTTACTCATTATACGCATACAGAGATAGATGAAATGACAAAAATGAGGGAGGTGGATGGGGCAATTTATATTTTTTCTTTCTCTCTCACTTTCTTTTCATTCTTTCATTTGATATGCAATTCTAGACTTCAATATATTAATAGCAGAGCTTCTATGCATGAAATTTAAAGAAATTTTAAATATAGAACTTTCAATTTATAGGAACGAGAACTTAAATATATTCATGTCTTAAGATTAATTCTTTAGAATTAAGGTATCCGACTACGTACGGAACTGTGATTTTAAAAAAGCGCATAAATGGATAATTTTCATGATATTTAGTGTCACTCAGATTAGAATACATGTATAAAACTATTTTAAGGATATTTTGACAAAAAAAATTTATTTAAATACAATATTTTGGCAAAAAATTAACTTAGAATAATCTTTTTTTTCAAAATTTTCTGCTTTTATAAAAAATGCTTCTAAAGTAATAATATTTCACTTATATAAAGTAAAGACTTCTCCAGAGAGTCTGAACTAGGACTTTTGAAAAGTTCACATTATTTTCAGAGTTACCCCCAATTGAAATTTATCGGCGTTTTTTTCTTAAAATTGCTTCCCTCTGTTGTCGTAAAATATTGATAAACCCACTTCTAAGTAATATATTTCAAAAAGTCTAGTTGAGCCTCTGTACATAGGTCTGAGCTATATACAGGGAAAATATTATTATAATAGAAGCATTTTTCACAAAAAGAGAATATTTTGAAAATGGATCATTCTATGTTCATTTTTTGTCAAAATATTGTACTTAAATTTTTTTTTATTGTGATAATATTCTTAAAACAATTTTCTATACATTTTCTAATCTAAGTGATACTAAATATTATCCAAAATCATGGTTCCGAACGTAGTCGGATACCTTAAGTCATTGGTATACTCTTCCTTTCAAACAAGCAATTGAAATTCGTAGTACATTGCATTCAGGCTTAAGTAATAAGCCATAATCTTTGAAAAAATATAAGTATATCAGTGATGCACACAGGACATTTTCAAGGAGGGGGAGGGGGGTGAGTCGAAAGGTCGAAAGTCCCCTATTTTTGTATCATCATACCCCAATTCGCGGCACCAAACACATTATTTTGATTTATCCATCGTCGAGAACAAAAAGCAGTAATAAAAATAATTGAATAAATAAATAGCATTAGTTAATAAAAATAAATTATTCATAAAAAATACTTAATTAAATAGCCTGAAAGTACAAAAATTCATGCAATTAATTTTTTCAAGAAAGGGAAAAAAAATCTCACTTTAATCCGTTACTATTAAACTAAAAACATGATGATTACAATGTTTTCATTTGCAGTCACCATTCTGCTTCTAAAGGCTTACAAATAGCCATAAAATAAAATCCAGTTTTTTTTTTTGATTTTTTTCCCGATTTCGATCAAAACAAGTTTTAAAGGAGAATTAAAAACAAGTAATATAAATTTTTTTTTTTAAAGTTAATTCCTACTTAGATCGACAAAGAAAAATTTTATTTTAGCTACTTTTTATTAAATAGTTACAACTAATATAAATATGTAGATACATATGATAGAATCACAGCCCTAAGCGGTAATGAATTTTTATTAATTATCATTAAAGTATCGTATTGTCATCCAAAACAATCGTGTATATAAAATTTCAGTTCAACTGAATACTTTAAAACGTAAGAAGAATAAAACCTTTTCATATTTTGACATAAGTCACCACAATGGTCACTAAGTCGCCAAAAATGGTGCCAACGTGGCTGTATTTGTAATTCCTTAAATAATTAGTTTTAATCAATTAATTTTTATTAATTATAGTTAAATTGTTGTATTGTCATCCAAAATAATTATGTAAATAATATAAAATTTAAGCTCAATTGAACGGTTTCAAATCGGTGGCAAGGGTACTGGACATCTGTACGTGGTTAAAGGTATGATGCGGCAAGACCAGTATAAAGAAGTCCTGCAAAATCCCTTGATTCCGCAGCTGGAAGAATAGTTTCCAAATGGAGAACCATACCTTTTTATGCAAGATTGAGCTCCCTGCCATACAGCTCGGTCTATCAAAGCTTTTTTGGCAGAGCAAAATATCCCTCTGTTGGATTGGCCGGGTAATAGCCCTGAAATGAACACAATCGAAAACGTTTGGGAGTTAATGAAAAGAGAAGTGGCTAAAGATGTGATTACAAATAAAACGCAGCTCTTAGGAAGAATAATTCACGTGTGGAATCATCATCCTCAAATGCAGGAGACAGTACAGTCTCGTATTGATAGCATGCCGCGCAAAATTGAAGCTCTCATAGCGGCTAAAGGTGACACAACAAATTATTAATATTTAATTATATTTTTTCCTGTTTTCTTTGAAGAGTCAATAAATACATATTTTTCTTTAATGATGATGTTTTATTTGCGATAATAATAGATTATTAAATGGGCAATCAAAAAACATACACTGTATCTGATAAATACAAAAACCCTGTATAGTATCACATGATGATTAATATTTTTCATAAAATCTTATAGTGCGACTAATAATTTGGACAGGGACTGTATATAAATATATGTACAATACTCTTATATTACATTTTTGAATGATTTCTTTAAAAAGATTAAGTTTTCAAACATGAACTTTTGTTTCCATAATCTCGATTAAATCCTTTTTTCAATTCTTATTATTATAGTCCACTCTCTCCTTATATATATATATATATATATATATATATATATATATATATATATATATATATATATGTGTGTGTGTGTGTGTGTGTGTGTATCGTTTCAATCTTTTACGCCATTTCTCGTAGGATTTCATTGCAGTAGGTTGTATTATTGACCTCAGGATTTTTGTTTTACAAGTAAGTTTTTCCTTATATATTTTCTATTAAAATTTTTTTTATTATTCCTTTCCTTTATAAATTCATTATTGTTCTCTTTTCTCAATTTCTTTTTACGATTTTATTAGGATCTACAACCACGTGTTGTAATAGGCTTAACTTTTGAACTTGTTTTTTTTTCTATTATGTCGAAATTTTCTGCTGTACGGGGAAGGTTGGATCCACAAAGCACTGCTTAACCCTAATTCACCAGCCTAATTCAGCGACAGCTTTAGAAATCATAATAGGTCTCCAGTTCAATCCAATGACTTTTTTGTATCTACATTTGTTGTGTCTGCTGAATTCCAATTTCTTACTTCTTTAGCGCTGTGGGTTCTAGTTATTCTTCACTTTTTTTTTTATATATATATATATATATATATATATCTTTTTCAAATTTTCAATCGTTAATAAAATACTTTCTATTCATCCATTCAAGTTCAAATATATTTTTTCAAACTTGTAGAGGATGATATTGCATGTTAATACAGTTTTTTAAATATTAACTCATTAATTAAATTTTGTTTTTTAATTTTAAGTTTATTCTGCGTTATTTCTGTCGAGGTTACAACTGGCTGCAACAGCAAACACCAGTACGCTTTTCTAACGAAGTAGGAATTGACTTGAAAAAAAAATTACATAACTTGTTATCTTAAGGAAGTTTGCAGTTTCTTAAGGAAAAGGCAGAAGAAAAATGTATTATCGGGATTTTATACAATATACATTAAATTAGATCATGTATTATATGTATCGAATCTTACATATTTACTTGAATACTTATTTGGCAAAATATTAGCCTTTAAATGAGCTCCTCAAACTTTCAATATTTGCGACCCAATTTTCAATAATAATTTTCATCATGCACCCCCCTTTTTTTTTTGCAATAAAAATGTATTTTGACTAAAGCTACAATACGACATTAATTATAAACAGTACACATTGTCAAAGTAAGTATTAAGTTTTGCATATGGAAAGCCCTTGCGAGTCACTAGTAATTATTAACTTGTTTTTAATTAAGTATTGATAAATTAATTATCAAAAACATTGTTCAGTACTGATACATTTATAAGTATATTACATCAGTGTAAATGTGTATTTAATTTTTATTATGTTCGAATGTATTTTGTGTTTTGTTTCCTTTCAGTAAGTTAATAATTATTTTAAATCTTTTATTCTCGACTTTTTAATATATTCCCCCTTTCCCTTGAGGAGCGCA
>BMAU01021365.1:95000-248803 GCA_019973935.1 Trichonephila clavipes
ACATCCTGCAACCAAATGTGTTGCCACTCATGCAACGGCTCCTAGGAGCCCTTTTTCAACAAGACAATGCTCGGCCTCACACGGCAAGGGTGTCACAAGTCTGTCTCCGCACTGTTACTACCCTTCCTTGGTCAGATTTGTCTCCAATCGAGCATATCTGGGATCATTTGGGACGGCGAGTAGGGCATCCCGTGAGTTTGAATAAACTGCAGGCGAGGTTACAGCAAATATGAAACGAAATGTCTCAAGACATCATACAGAACTTGTATGCCTCAATGCCCGATGATATCGCATCGTGCATTCGCGCTAGGGGTTCAACAGGGTATTAAATCCTTCGTTCTTTTGTCTTTTTCTCTGAAATAAATGATTCTTTTCCTTTGATTTTCTAATCATTTACTTATATCAAAGTAGTTATTACATATGTAACATTTCGTTTCATTTTGACGACTCCTTCTTGATGCGACAATTTTTTTTGTCCATGAGTGTATTTCACTGTACTTTAAACATAAGAATGTTTGAAGGTGTTACTACATAGCAGAGCCATCCTGAATTGGTATTGCTTCTGTCGAGTCATGTGTTCGAGTCCTGGTGCTTCTAAAGACTCGCCGTAGATGCGCTAATGCTCATTACTTTTGTCGAAGTTCTCACATTAGCGTGGTGTGGGAGAGTGGTATGCCAATTTAGATGTGAACATTTTCATTTAATTATGGGTCAAAGTTACGGAGTTCATTTCCAATAGCCTTTGCGTTACTTCAGAAAGCGATGCCGGTAACAATCAAACATCAATCAAATTATAATATTATATGAATGCAAAATTACATTAAAAAATGAGAATTTAATAAATTGATTAAGTTTTTTAGAGAGCCATAGAACTTTCTTCCTGATTAACTACCACAAAATAAATAAATAATACATTGGTAGGACAGCAGTAAATATACATTGAAGTACATATAGTGCATTTTTTAAAAAATTTATGTGCAATACTATACATATATAGATTAAACGTTTGTGTTTAATACCATTTTTCTAACCTTTTTAAATGAATATAATATGTATACAATCAGTGGCATGCATAAGGGGCGGTCCCCGGGACAGGCCCCCCCATAATACTTGATTTTTTTTCGATTGATTATAATCCTATATGTATTGAACGCGCGCGCGCGTAAAATGTAATTAAGTATTTGTTATTAATAGTAAATTTTATTAATTAATGCTGCTTATTAATCCAATAATTACTTTTCAATTGTTTAATCTATTTTTCTTGCTCCCGAAAATCAACAAAATCAAAGGAATATGTTAGATGGCGTATAGGGGTTTCACCCTAAACCCCCTTCTTAGAAAAATTCCTGCGTTCACCACTATATACACTCGGTTTTAGCACCTGTTACTCGGAACGGAGCTCAAATGTAGATGTTTCAAGATTCAAAGCCCACACGTTGGTATAATGTGAAAATTTAGAAAATGAGGTTCCAGCTGAAGAGCCCTCCTTTTTTGTAAAAAAACATATTTCAAAATTTTCTGTGGATCTCTACACCGTAAAATAAACATGCGTGCCAAAGTTCAAGTCTAAACCTAATAGAGCAAAAACAGAATTTTTATTATCAATACGTAACCCCGTTGACAGTCGATATACAAAATAACCGTTTTTAGCGGATTTCAAATCAACCAAAGAATAAGACAAAACAAATTTCCTTATTATAGTCCTAGTACATTGAAAAAGTGAATTTTTTTTGTCAATATACCCCAGTAACCACCCCCTGCTTCTCCAAGGAGTCGATTTCCGTAAAATCCATTCTTAGTGGATCTCTATCCAACCAAAGAAACATGCTTAACAAATTTCAAGTATGCGGGTCTAACAAATCAAAAACAGGAATTTTTTTTCTATAACTCCTCTTGACCCCTTGGGAGTTGATTTTAGCAAAACTCTTTATTAGAGGAACTCTATTTATATAGTGCATTTTTTTAAAGTATGTGCAATACTATACATATATAGATTAAACGTTTGTGTTTAATACCATTTTTCTAACCTTTTTAAATGAATATAATATGTATACAATTAGTGGCGTGCATAAGGGGCGGTCCCCGGGACAGGCCCTCCCCCCATAATACTTGATTTTTTCCCGATTGATTATAATCCTATATGTATTGAACGCGCGCGCGCGTAAAATGTAATTAAGTATTTGTTATTAATAGTAAATTTTATTAATTAATGCTCCTTATTAATCCAATAATTACTTTTCAATTGTTTAATCTATTTTTCTTGCTCCCGAAAATCAACAAAATTAAAGGAATATGTTAGATGGCGTATAGGGGTTTCCCCCTAAACCCCCTTCTTAGAAAAATTCCTGCGTTCAACACTATATACACTCGGTTTTAGCACCTGTTACTCGGAATGGAGCTCAAATGTAGATGTTTCAAGATTCAAAGCCCACACGTTGGTATAATGTGAAAATTTAGAAAATGAGGTTCCAGCTGAAGAGCCCTCCTTTTTTGTAAAAAAACATATTTCAAAATTTTCTGTGGATCTCTACACCGTAAAATAAACATGCGTGCCAAAGTTCAAGTCTAAACCTAATAGAGCAAAAACAGAATTTTTATTATCAATACGTAACCCCGTTGACAGTCGATATACAAAATAACCGTTTTTAGCGGATTTCAAATCAACCAAAGAAAAAGACAAAACAAATTTCATTATTACAGTCCTAGTACATTGAAAAAGTGAATTTTTTTTGTCAATATACCCCAGTAACCACCCCCTGCTTCTCCAAGGAGTCGATTTCCGTAAAATCCATTCTTAGTGGATCTCTATCCAACCAAAGAAACATGCTTAACAAATTTCAAGTATGCGGGTCTAACAAATCAAAAACAGGAATTTTTTTTCTATAACTCCTCTTGACCCCTTGGGAGTTGATTTTAGCAAAACTCTTTATTAGAGGAACTCTATTTATATAGTGCATTTTTTTAAATTATGTGCAATACTATACATATATAGATTAAACGTTTGTGTTTAATACCATTTTTCTAACCTTTTTAAATGAATATAATATGTATACAATTAGTGGCGTGGATAAGGGGCGGTCCCCGGGGCAGGCCCTCCCCCCATAATACTTGATTTTTTTCCGATTGATTATAATCCTATATGTATTGAACGCGCGCGCGCGTAAAATGTAATTAAGTATTTGTTATTAATAGTAAATTTTATTAATTAATGCTGCTTATTAATCCAATAATTACTTTTCAATTGTTTAATCTATTTTTCTTGCTCCCGAAAATCAACAAAATCAAAGGAATATGTTAGATGGCGTATAGGGGTTTCACCCTAAACCCCCTTCTTAGAAAAATTCCTGCGTTCACCACTATATACACTCGGTTTTAGCACCTGCTACTCGGAACGGAGCTCAAATGTAGATGTTTCAAGATTCAAAGCCCACACGTTGGTATAATGTGAAAATTTAGAAAATGAGGTTCCAGCTGAAGAGCCCTCCTTTTTTGTAAAAAAACATATTTCAAAATTTTCTGTGGATCTCTACACCGTAAAATAAACATGCGTGCCAAAGTTCAAGTCTAAACCTAATAGAGCAAAAACAGAATTTTTATTATCAATACGTAACCCCGTTGACAGTCGATATACAAAATAACCGTTTTTAGCGGATTTCAAATCAACCAAAGAATAAGACAAAACAAATTTCCTTATTATAGTCCTAGTACATTGAAAAAGTGAATTTTTTTTGTCAATATACCCCAGTAACCACCCCCTGCTTCTCCAAGGAGTCGATTTCCGTAAAATCCATTCTTAGTGGATCTCTATCCAACCAAAGAAACATGCTTAACAAATTTCAAGTATGCGGGTCTAACAAATCAAAAACAGGAATTTTTTTTCTATAACTCCTCTTGACCCCTTGGGAGTTGATTTTAGCAAAACTCTTTATTAGAGGAACTCTATTTCAAGAAAGAAGCATATGTCTATCAATTTTCAAGCAGGTAGGTCTAATAGTTTAAAAACGGAAATGTCTATCTTTTACGCCCCATAATCTCTCGTAACTCCTCTAGGGCGTCGATTTTCGCGAAAGCTATTTAGTAGCGGATATCTGCTCCATGAAAGGAATCTGCTTATACCAAATTTCAAGACTCTGTCTAATATTTTAAAAATGGAAATAATTATCTATAGAGTCCCTTTAGCCCGTGAAATGCCACTTGGGGGTCGATTTTCACGAAACCCATTTTGTAGTGGATCTCTGCTCTATAAAAGTTATCTTCTTACCAAATTTCAAAATTGTACCTCCAGTAGTTTAAAAATGAAAATAATTATTTATAACGCCCCTTTGGGGTTTGATTTTCGCAAAATCCGTTCTTAGTGGATCTCTACTATTTGAAAGAATCATGCCAACCAAATTTCAAGTCTGTAGGCTTAATAGTTCCGGAGATATCGTGATGAGTGAGTGAGTGAATGAGTGAGTCGCTTTTCTCCTTTCTATGCATAGATTTTAATTCAACTGAACTTAAATATTAAAGCAATTATTCTTTTATATGCTTTTAAAATCACATCGTCCGATCGTAGTCCTTACTGCAGTACTTCTGAAACTTTCGATATTAGCGACCCAATATTCAATCATAATTTTCATCGCGTTTCCCCCCTCTATCCCTCCATACAATAACAATGTATTGAATTCAGCTATACTATACTTTGACGTTAAACCTACAATACGACTTTAACCTCTTGAGTGCCTTTGGCGTATATAAACGTCCTACTCAGCGTGTGCGTTGATTGCCTCAGGCGTATATATATACGTTTTTTCGAAGTATGATATTTTCTGTGAGCTGCTATCCATAAATTATTCCGAAGGCTTTGGAATGCAAAAAAAAAATGAACGTGACAGTGTTTGCGAAGAATTTACTTATTTCAAAGGATTTGCTTATTTTTATTCCTTTTCTACCTCACCTCCAATACACCGCATATACTCGCTTGCGTATTAAACGGTGGCATTGTGGAGCGATTTACGTAATTTTTAATCGGCATTTAAGGGATTTATTATAAACCGTAGAAATTATCAAGATAAGTTTTGATTTCTGCATATAATTTTATAGATAACAAGCCCATGGGATCACTGGTAATTATTAAACTGGTTCTCAGTATTGTTAAATTAATTATAAAATACTTTGTGCAGTGCTGATATATTGATAAGTGTATTGTATATCAATGCAAATGTGTATTTTACTTTTTACTATGTGAGAGAGAATGTATTTTATTTGTTTTCTTTCAGTAAATTAATATATTTTTTTAAATAATTCTTTTGTTTTCCTCTTTTTAAAAGGCTCGCGCCTCCCTCGCGCCTCCCCCCCTAGGAGGCGCGCCTCACAGTTTGAGAGGCACTGCCTTACTGTGTAAAATCTATGCATTTTGCACGAACTAGGAGCAGATTTTTTGAAGCACATAGGCTGAAAGAGAAAACTTAGTAACTATGAAACTTTAAAAATGTAAACGTAACAGACATAAATTTTCTACATTGTGAAAATGTAACCTTTTATATTTTAATCTAAGGTAATTATGCATCCAGAGAGCTTATAAGACTCATTTTTCATTCACTAGATCCTATTTTACTGTATTTATTCCTTTTTGTTAGACAGCAAACTTCGAATTAAGAGTAATTTATCTTCCAACATTTTTCCATCAATTGTGCTTCCCAAATGAGGATAAACGAAGCTCATTACCTCTGCAAATAATATTAATCCTTATTAGTTCTAATGAAGAATTCTAGTCATTTTGTTCGTGGTTATTTACTTATTTACGTCGTAATAGCATCTAGCCAGCTTTCGGAATGCAAATTTAGTATTTTAAAAACATTTTTTAAGTGTTTGGATACGCTTGTTTCAAACTTTTCGAAATTTAAAGATGGCGTGTCAATGATGTAGTATGAAAGGAATTGAAATTGTGTACATTACTTGAATTAGAATTCTTTTATTAACAAAAGGAATATTTCAAGCACAAATTAAAGAGTGGGCGTATGAATGGAACTGTTGATTTATCGTTTTAAGTGGGAATAAACTTAGCGAGAGAGAAATAGTCGGAGTGAAGGCTTTTAAAGTTCACATAAAATGGATGGTGAAATTTTTATTTATTTTCATTGAAGCTATTTGATTGAAATCGCTTTCGAAAGCTCTTGAATTCAAAAGTTAAAAAGTTATTTGCTTGAGAACGTCTTAAATTTCGCGATGATTTCCAATTTTAGAATTTGAAAACTTGTTCCTCTTGTAAATAAATGGGAATTTTCTTCTTTAGTTTTACATTGAAATTTTTTTTAGGGAGAAGCTGAAATTCGTTTTAAAAAATTAAAATTCTACTTATTTAATCATTCTTTAAGTTTTTTAAAACATTTCTTTTTTAAAAAGTTTGTGATAATTTTTTTTCTTCAACTAATATTTTTATATTTTGAAGCTACAAAATATTTCATCTTGCATTAATATTCTTGCGGAAATTCAAAAGAATCCTTAAAATTCTTAAGGATTCAAATATTCTACTGTTTTTTGCTTTTGCTCGTGGGAACACCGGAACATTTGGAAATGAAAGGCCTGATTTCTTGGCAAAATCCGCAACTAAACGGGGGATTGAAATTCCAGTTAATATTTCGAAATCGTTCTGCAAGAAAAAAACTGAAGAGAACGTTGTCTATATTTGGAACGCTCAATACACGAAATAAGATAACTCTTTTCTAGCAAAGAATGTTTTTTCAATCATTTCACAAAAACTATCTCTGGTGATAATTTTTTTACAAACTATAAAACACGCAACTCCTTATCACGGTAATTTTAAAGTACACCTCAATAGATTTAAACTGCGACCTTCCAAACTTTGAGACTGTTGTGCTGGTAGGGAGCAAAGTGTGGAGCACATTTTATCATTCTTTGTTCAAAATTTAAAAAAGAAAGAAAATGCCCGAAAGCCATACTACATGCTCATTTTTTTAAAACTTGTTTCAAGTAAAGCTTCTTTCACTTATTTTGTATCTTCATTGATTTGATTTTGTAATTATTTAGAATTTTTCATGTATCTATTTTAGTAACGTTGTATTGGTAGTACATTGTATTGGAATTGTTTCGTAATTGTTTTATTTTGTAATGTAGTTTTGTCTTTGTTACGTATTTGTTTGTGTTATTTCATTGTGTGTGTGTTTCGTACCTTTTGTTTTGTTATCTACTTTTTATTTTATTTATCTTATTTTGTTTGTTTTACTTCTGTAAGAGCCTTTTGACACTTGTCGCGCGCGGGATTTATTTTATCTGTCTTCAATATATTAGGTTGGGGAAAAAGAAATCTATTATTTTTGCATGAAATTCAAAACTTTATTTAACATGTTTTGGTTTCTCCGATTTGGGTCAAATATGCACCGTTTTGTTGCATAATTTGTTGCCATTTTTAAAGGTAGCGTCACAATTCCTCTCTCATAGAAATCTTTGCCCTTATTGGCGAAAACATCTAGTAATCGAGTTTCCCAATCTCTCTTGATCTCAATTTCTTATCTCTCAGGAAGTTTTGCAATGTGAGAAAAAGGTGGTAATCGCTTGGTTCCAGGTCCGGACTATATGGTAAATGCATTGAAACTTCCCAACCTTGCTCCCAGAGATTCTGGCGAGTCACTACAGAATTGTATAGCCTGGCATTGTCCAGATAGAACACATCACCTCTTCTGTTGACAAATTCTGGCCATTTCTGGTCAATCGATAGCTTCAAACGGTCCAGTTGTTGACAGCAGAGATCTAAATTTAGTGTTTGGCCATGCGGAAGCAACTCCTACTAAATGATTCCTTTCCAGTTCCACCAAATACACAGTAGAATCTTCCTGGTCGTTAGTCCTGGTTTGGTCACCTTTTGAGCTGCTTCACCGCACTTTGACCACGATCGTTTTCGCACAATATTGTAGTACGTGACCCATTTCTCATCACCAGTCACCATGCGTTAAAGAAATGGGTCGATTTCATTCCGTTTGGCCAAGACTTCACAGATGGAAATTCGATCCATCATGTTTTTTGGTGTTAATTGGTGTGGCACTCAAACATGGAGCTTCTTGTTGAATTTAACTTTGCGCAAATGGCTTAAAACTGTTTTATGGCCGATCTTTAGCTCCTGGATGATGCTACGACTACTAGCATGCCGGTCAATTTCGATTATTTCTGTGATTTTATCGACATTTTCGACGACGGACTTGCCTGTGCAAGGTGCATCTTTAACATAAAAAATACCTGAACGGAATCGACGAAACCAAAACTGCATGTAATTAGTAGTTACAGCATCGGCATCGTAAACACCATTCGCAATTTCAGCCACCTGGCTTACCTTTTCGCCTTTATCAAAGAAAAACTGTAAAAAGTCCCGAATTTTCTCTTTGTTGACTTTCATTTTTAACACCCTGTAACTCACAACTGAATGGACCAAACAAAAAACGCAAAATAATTTTTTTAGTGTGAAATGTCATCTTGACAACGAGCATAAATTTGAAATTGTTTGATCGACACTACAGTCATCTACCAAAAAAATAATGGATTTCTTTTTCTCCAACCTAATATAAAAAAATTATAACATCTTTAGCGCTAGGGTAGCGTAGTTGGCTAGGCACTGGTCTTGTATACCCCTGTTTGAGGGTTCGACACCGGCCCGAGTCGGTTGATTTTCACTGTAAAAAATCGACAGCGTCCATGTCGTACGATTATGCGGCTTGTTGGAGATCCCTATAGAGTACCTTTTTGGTTTGAGGTCTCAACAAATCTAAACTCATAGGACGATTTCGAATCTTCAGATCACAGGTGCCACCATCTAGGAAGGAAACTGGGAAAATTATATTGTGGCAATTGTAATCCACCTATATGGTTCCCCGCTAAAATGTTATACCAGCTCTAGGGAAGTATACTTGGTCTGCTACGGTAATTATACCAATTCGTAACCCTATTTCAAAGAAAAAAATGTTTTTATATTAAACTTATTACTGGATAAAAAAACATATTTTATAACAATCCATGTTGTCAATTTGTTTGTATTTTAATTTGCCTCTTACTGTGAAGCAACATGAGAGCTACTGGTGGCGGATCTTGAATTATTGAATCAATGTCAAGAAACGAGGAAGACACCTGAGCTCTGAGGCACCATCCTTTCCAAATTTCTACACCATACCTACAAAAGAACTTTGAGCTTCGTCAGATTTAAGTGCCTTGACCCTTCAACACACTTCTGTAACAATTCAATAAATTCTTCTGTAATCAATTTTCAGTGAAAATATAAGGATATATTTTCACTATAGTTACCTACAATAGACTGAATCATAAACACATATCATGAACCTGCGCTTGAAAAACGTGGACGGAAGAGCAGTAGAGCCACCTCTTCTCTGTAACTCATAAAATCGTTTTTACCTTCTAGACTCCCACTTCTAAGCCAGTTGGCTAGAATCTTTACTCACGGTGTTCCCTCCCCCCTCCAACGCGTAATATCTCTGGGAGTGCGAACAATGATCGTATATCAGACCCATTTGTAAACTCCACTACAATTTCGGGGAGAATATTTGTTCGCTCTTTTCCTTTGGATTTCAAATTGTTCGAGTTTTAGAGCATTGGATTCAGAAGGTCTTCTGTATAATGTGTAACGTTTGAAAGAATAACGGTAGCGTATTCTTGGTTAATTAAAATATGGAATTTATTTACGTCACAACTATTGAAAATTATTTACTAAATGATACATTAAAGTTATTAAATTTAATTATAGATTGTTAGAGTCCAATATTTTGTGAGAGGAGGATCCGTTGGTCACCGCTCTCGTGCAAGTTCAAAGTATCTCTCCCCTCATCTTCCGGTCGACGAGCTAGATTCCTCGAGGGGGGTCAAACAGGGGTTGCGCTGCACCTGCAGATGCACGTGTGGGTGTCGGGTCCACAAAGAAAGCCGACTAGATGTTGATGTTTTCGAGAAGTGACGTTACAAATGTAAACTTTTAAGAAAAAGTTGAATCTGTTATTTATTATTCTTAAATTGTTTTGGAGATTTAATATAATTACCGTAAAATCCGACGTATAATGGGCACGTATACTTTCCAGCTGCCTTTATCAATTTTTAGATGTATTCGTAGTATAACGCTCACCCCCTTTTTATTATGAAGAAACCCCGAAATGTATTTGTGAACTTCTATTATGTTTTGAAGTCATTTATTCGAAGTATTATCCCTGGATTTTGAAAAAAATAATATGCATCTTGAACAATAATCTTTCAAATTCATTAGGAATGTCATTTCTGTTAAATAAACAGTATTCCGATCTACACTGGTGTGCAAAAATTAAGGACGAGACGGTTTTTTCAATATAACTTTGTACAAAAGCTTTCCAAATCAGCACATTTAATACCGTAAGATACCCAATACGTAAGGACGTGTAATATGTAAGCAACACGTACTAAAAGAGAAATCAGAGAGATAAAAAGAAGCTAGATTGAAAAAGTAGCATGGAGCGCAATGCGACTGAAGGCCGAAACATCCCTGTGATGGGTGTCCAGCGAGAAACATCCGGTCTTTAGTAGGGAATATGATCTTCCCTGACTGCTAGGCAGGTTTCACAGCGTCTGCCCATGCTGAGAATGAGGGTGTCAATGAGTTGTTGAGGCATTGCTGCCCATTCGTCTTGCAGCGCCAATCGAAGCTCCCGAATCGTTACTGGTGGTAAGGTACGAGCTGCCAAGCATCTGGCTAGAAAATCCCATACATGCTCGATGGGATTGCGATCCGGAGATCGTGCCGGCCAATCCATACGTTCAATATCCTCACTCTGTAAGAGCTGTTCGGCAGCTACTGTGTGATGACATGGTGCATTGTCGTCCATGAAAAGGAACTGCAGACCCATAGCGCCTCTAAAAAGACGCACATATGGAAGAAGAATCTCGTTACAATAACGGGTCCCGTTGACTGAACCTGCGTCGAAGATGTGAAGGTCTGTACGACTACCAAGCATGATGCCTCCCCAAACGAGAACACCGTGACCTCCATACCTGTCCCTTTCAATGATGTTCGAGGGATGATTGCGGCTTCCCCGCTCTCTCCAGATAAGTATGCGATGAGAATCGCTACTCAAACTGAATCTGCTCTCATCTGTAAAGAGTACTCGTCCCCATTCATTGTCTCTCCAATTCCGGTGTTCCCGGCACCACAGAGAACGCCTTCTCCGATGGGCAGGCGTTAAAGGTACACACCGTACAGGGCATCGTGCAAACAGACCACCACCGTGCAGTCTTCTGGCCACGGTAAAACGCGATATCGGTCGTCCAGTCGCCTGTGTCGTGTGTCTAGCGATTTCTCCCGCTGTCTGCCGCCTGTTTCTTCTGGCTTGTAAGACAATGTACCGGTCATCTGCGGGTGTGGTTTCTCGTGGACGACCACTACTGAACCCCCGGATAGCTGTTCCTGTAGTTTGAAATTGTCTCCAAAGTCGTGAAACGATGCTGTGAGCAATTCTGAACTCTGCAGCTACACTTGTCACACTGCGGCCTTCCTCCAACTTCCCAATGATTCGACCTCGGGTAAAAGCATCCAGATGTCGTCGAACATATTGATTATTCGCCATTTCTCGCTGAGGCAGCAACTCGGTGTGATTTTAACTGCTATACGGCGTGCAATCTCTTTGCCAGAAATACTGATCTTACACCGACAACATGCTTTATACTACTCAGACACTCCCCCATTACGTCTACCTGCATATCTGCGCATGTGCTACCGTACATCACCTTACTTAATCTCCTGATTGGTCTTTCTGTCCGCTCTGCCTCTTCGTTCAGCTGATATGCTAATTTTTCGACTTCGTCCTTAATTTTTGCACACCAGTGTATGTAGAAGCCTAATGTTGTTATGCTCTTTTTAATTTTTAAAGTTGCCCTTTTTTATATCCGGTGTATAATGCGCACCTGTGCATTTTGACTATTAGCTCACACTCTTTTTATATTTACCTTGGTGAAATTTTCAATCGTTAATAAAGTACATTTTAAAGCGCTCAATTGAGCTGAAATTTTATATACATGATTATTTTGGATGACAATACAGTAATTTAATTATAATTAATAACAAATTAATTGATTAAAACTAATTATTTAAAAATTACAAGTACAGTAACTTTGGCATCATTTTGTGTCAAAACTTGAAAAGGGTTTTTTTTTATCACATTTCAGAGTATTTGAGCTGAAATTTTCTATACAATATTGTTTTGGGTAAAAATACGACAATTTAATTATAATTAATTAAAATTATTGACAGAAACTAATTTTTTGAACAATTACAGATACAGCCACGTTGGTTTCAATTTTAGCGACTTGGTTCAAAACTTTAAAAGATTTTTTTCCCTCACGTTTTAAAGCATTCAGTTGAACTGAAATTTTATATACAGGATTGTTTTGGATGACAATACCTTACTTTAATCAGAATTAATAAAAATTAATTAACACTTAATGTGATTCTGTCATATGTATCTACATATTTATATTAGTTGTAACTATTTAATAAAAAGTAGCTAAAATAAAATTTTTCTTTGTTGATCTAAGTAGGAATTGACTTAATTTTTTTATATTACTTGTTTTTATGTTAAAAGTGCACGTTATACGCCGAATTTTATGGTGTATTCTTAATTTAAAAAAAAATAACTTTTTTTGAAAACAAAGTAATAAAAAATAAAAATGTAAGCAAGAATACGAAAAATAATGAAGATTCTTCGTATTTTTCAAATATATTGGCATATAATTTTTCTCCTTTTCTGATATATCTCTTTCTGGATCGATTTTAGTGTGCGTATCTTTTAGCAGATGTTTTATCAGTTAGTGAATTATTTACGTACGTGTTATCGTAGTCAGAATGGCCGAGCGGTCTAAGGCGCCAGATTTAAGCTCTGGTTCTCGCAAGAGAGCGTGGGTTCGAACCCCACTTCTGACAATAGATTTTTAATTTCTTCAGAAAGGTCAAAGAGCGTCTTTACTTTTTGATGTATTGATTGTTTATTAATGTAATAGGGACATCGTATACTTTGAAAAAATGATTTTTTAATTTTAGTTCTAAAAAATAGTGCTTATTTTTCTGAATCTAAAAATGTATAATACTTATATGTTTGTTAATAAAATAGCCCTAAAATATGAAAAATAAAAATGTAAACAAATGACCACGCCCTTTTTGACATTCCCCTTTGAACTTTAAATATGTAGTTTCCCCTGTGTTTGATCTATATAAACGTTCTACATAGTGAACAAAATATCTTTTAGTATGTAATGTCTAATTTTTTAAAAAATAAATTTATACGTGCAAAAGGAAAATTAAGATTTTCATAATTTTAAGGTTTTATGATTATTTTAAAGAAACCATGCAATTAATTCGTTATAAAAAGCCGATTCATTATGTTTGATATGTTGCTGTATATATATGTGTAAATTTTCTTGTTTATTCAAAGAATATTTTTGTCAGAAATGGTACCTATACATGAAAATATGTATTACAAAATCTCGAAAATTATTCATGTTAACTAAAACAAAGGGAAAAAAACATATATAAAATTACTTTTGTAACTCTAGAAAATGATTAAGGATTATTATTAGTCATATAAAAATAGGCAAGCAAATACTAATCAAGTGTATAATATGTAAAAATATTGTTTTTTTTTAGTTTTTTCACTTTTTCTCAAAATCATATTTTTTTGCATTTTGGTACATTTTTTTTAAAAAAAAACTACTGCACTATATGATTCCAGATTTTTTATACTTCTATACAAGAGACCTATGCATATAGTGAACATATTTTTTTCTACTAATATAGTGCCTAATTTTTAAAAAATTGTTTTATGCATAAAAAAAGCAGAAAAATAAAAAAAATTTCAAATTTCAAATTTCAAAGTTTCATAATTTTTTTAAAGAAATTATACTAACATTTTACTAAAAAAAGGGATTCATTGTATTTTATGTATTGTTTTATATATGTGTAAAAAATATTTTGCATAAAAAAAGGATACTTTTTTAAAAAATGGTACCTAAACATAAGTATATATTACGAGTTCTCAAAAATTATGTATTACTTAAATTAAGTAGTAAAAAAAAACTTTTGGAGTAAAAAGTTATTTTTGTAGTTCTACAGAATAATTAAACTATCTTTATTAAGAACGTAAAAACTCTAAACTCTATTGGAAATTGTAAATGATATATGTGTCATAAACAAAGGGTCTTAATTTTGGCTTTTTACTCTTTCGAGCATGTCCTGGTTCCCTTAACATCATACAGAGAAACGATATCATACCTTGGATGTCGTATTTTGTAATTTCAAACCACGGACAAGTGTGGAGGATTATACGTCAGCTATAGTGACTCATTCTCCAAACTTTCCCGCACCGCCAACATGAGGTCTTCGACAGATTTAATATTAACTTTGCCAAACGAGAGATCTTTGTCCCGTCCTTACTTTTTTAAAAGAAAATAAACAATGAAAATAGCCTATTAGAGAAGATAGATTTATTTTTCACATGAAACTGAGCTTTTGGGCACTCTTACGTACTAGCTCATTGACCAATAAATTGGCGAAGCTTTTGATAAATATGTAGAAAATTTTGGTCCCATAAGTAATCATATTTAAAGGCTTTTGAAAAGCTAAAATTTTATTTTTTTGACAATTTGAAATTTTTGCATTTTTAAATTGTAAGGATTTTAACCTTTTTAAAAATATCTTTTTTTAACCTCTAGGGTAATTAGAAGTCCTTAAAACCTATTTTTACATAATCGTTGAAACTGGGCCATGCCCATTTGAATGGTGAAAAGTGTAAACCAATACTTAGTTTTTGCTTAAAGGTCTCACTGTATACATTAAAATCTATTTAATATGTCAAAATATAAATTTTGATGTTCGTTGTACCTTTTCTGAGAAACTACTGTTCACAGGCATGTACATTTTGGATGATATATTTATAATGATGGCTAATATATACTGAAATGAGCATTTTGTAAAAAACTCAAAAATTCATTTTTTACAAATAATTTTATGTGAAAAATGGGTCAAATTTTGCAATATTTGATAAAATATTTCATAAATTATTAAAAAATTCAAAATTAGGTAAAAGCCCATTTCAGTATAATGAGAAAGGTGTACTTTAATTGTATGAGAAATTTAAAAAAGGTACATGTAACAGATTTTTAGAAAAGGTACATCGAAAACAGCCAATTTAACATTGTCGTTATATATAAAGGGTGTTTTTTAGAGGTATAGAACTTTAAATTGCAATAAAACGACGATGTATTATTCGATTGACATGAATTTTTTTTATTCGGAAGATAATCTTGTGGCATTACATTTTAAATATGATCAAGCAAGGCATAGATTCGTCGAATTGGCCCAAAACGAGATTGCCGTTGTTCCCGATTTTCATAAGCGAATTTTGTTTAGCGATGAAGCGCACTTCTGGTTGAATGGCTACGTCAACAAAAAAAACTGCCGCATTTGGAGTGAAGCTAATCCACAAGTATATGTCGAAACACCGTTACATCCAAAAAACTAACTGTTTGGTGCGCTTTATGGGCTGGTGGAATCCTTCTTCAAAAACGATGAAGGCCACAACGTTACAGTCAATGGTGATCGGTATAGAGCCATGATTACTAACTTTTTCATTCCTGAATTGAACAATCATGATGTCCAGGAGCTGTGGTTCCAACAAGACGGCGCAACATGTCACACAGCTCGTGCCACAATCGATTTATTGAAAGACAGGTTTGGTGACCGCCTAATTTCACGTTTTGGACCTGTGAATTGGCCTCCAAGATCTTGTGATTTAACACCGCTAGACTATTTTCTGTGGGGCTATGTAAAGTCATTGGTCTATGCGGATAAGCCACAAACGCTTGACCATTTGGAAGTAAATATTCGCCGTGTTATTGCCGATATACGGCCACAAGTGTTGGAAAAAGTCATCGAAAATTGGACGTCCAGATTGGACTACATCCGAGCCAGCCGTGGCAGTCCAATGCCAGAAATCATATTTAAAATGTAATGCCACAAGATTATCTTTCGAATAAAAAAAATTCATGTCAATCGAATAATACATCGTTGTTTTATTGCAATTTAAAGTTCTATACCTCTAAAAAACACCCTTATATATATATATATATATATATATATATATATATATATATATATATATATATATATATATAGAGAGAGAGAGAGAGAGAGAGAGAGAGAGAGAGAGAGAGAGAGAGAGGTTTCCGACTCTTCTTAATTATTTAAACAATAAATCCCAATTAAATTTTAAATAAATGAAATGTCTAACAGTTACAATATTCAGAGGCAGGGACATCTTAAGACTGCTTGAGGCCCTGGGACCCTACACAAATGTAGGCCCCACCTATTATTCTTAAAAGTAGACAGTACATAGCACACGTTGTCAAATACTCGTACAAGCAATAACCCGAAACAAAAAAAATATGCATGACTTACAATTGCACAAACCTGCTCGACCAACTTCCACCTTTTAACTGAAGATGGTGTATGGTGGTAGGCCTATACATGGACGACAGTCATCGCATGTAGTCAGTTGACATATCGTCCGAAATTCCTAGTTTTTCGGAGAATACAACTGGAAAAAACATTTGATCGTTGAAATGATTCAAATCATTATTTTAATAAGTCTGAGTCGAGAACGAGACTAGATCCCCATTGTGGCTGAGGCCCTAGGCTCGGGCCCTGTCGGCCCATGCCTTAAGATATCCCTGTTCAGAGGGCCAAAATTATTATGTGGCGGCTTGTTTGTTTTTAAATAAGTAGATGTATTGTGTATCCGTTAACTTTGAACGAATTATCCTCTAACTTTGGTAGCATTGCTCTGTTTTCTCTTCTTTAGAAGGTATGAGATTCCTAAATTTTAATAATTTTTCTAAAAAGCCACTGAAAGAAATTGTGACGAATCTATACGGCCCTTTATCTCTAATACTCTTGGGCGTCTTTGGGGATTGTAAATTCGCGTATATTTCCAACCAGCTCTAAAAGGAGGAAACGGGATATGCATAAGAATCAAAGTATATAAGGAGAGTGTTGTAGGTTAGCGGAGAAGGCTATTGAGCCAAGAGATACATAGACGGAGCGCTAAGAAGATTCAAGTTGATTGTGTGATTAGCTTCTGGCTGATTATCAGGCAGCGATCTACATTCGGAAAGTTGAGCCGACAGGAAAGGAGTGAAGTAGTAAAAGTCAGGTGATATTTAAACTTCATTTATCGGATAATAAGAGTAAATAAATAATAGAGTTAGTGGAAAGTTAATGATTGTTAGTAATTCAAATTGCGTATATCTCTCGGTCCTCTTATTCCGGTAAATCCATTCGATATTGAATTTAATAGTTGATTAGTATCATATTTTTCGTGATTTTTAATTTAATACACTGGTGTGCAAAACTTAAGCAACAGGTGGGTTTATTGCCATAACTTCACGAAAATTCATCTGAGAGACATGAAATTCAGAAATGAGGCAGAGTATTATGTACGTAAAGGGTGACAAAAGCATCGGCGCTGAAAAAGGAATACAATGCATACGGTATGGAATCAAACAAAAACAAGCTTTATTGAACGCATATTATCGTGACTCATGATTGTCTATCCAACAGGAAGAACAACAAGCAGATGTTCCTTAATATGGTACATGCCCTCCCCTTACTGCAATGGTTGCTTCGCACCGTCTCCGCATACTCAAAACCAGCTAGTGCAACATTTCTTGCGGCAGGAGTGCCCATTCCTCAATCAGCATCTGTTTGAGTTGTTGGGTGTTCTCCGGATGATGTAAGCGTGCTGCAATACGTCTCCCCAAAGCATCCCACACATGTTCGATGGGATTTAAATCTGGGGAGTACGCTGGCCAATCCATTCGAGTGATATCTTCACATTCCAGCAGCTCCTCAACAGCAAGAGTCCGATGTGGCCGTGCATTGTCATCCATAAAAATGTAGTCTGGGCCAATGGCACCTCGGAACAGACGCACATGTGGAAGAAGTACCTCCTCACAATAGCGATCCCCGATTACAGACCCTCTGTCGAAAATGTGGAGCTCAGTTTGCCCGTTCAGTATAATGGCTCCCCAGACAAGAACTCTAGGACCACCGTAACGGTGTCTTTCCTTGATGCTACTGGGATAAAACCGGGTCCCGATCTCTCTCCAAATCAAAACGCGTTGAGAATCGCTTCTGGTCCTAAACCGACTCTCATCCGTAAAGAGGACACAACTCCATTGATCAGTTGTCCAGTTTTTGTGCTCTCTGCACCACTGTAAACGGTGGCGTCGGTGGCCCACTTTCAACGGGAGGCAGCGTTCAGGACGGCGGGCAAATAGGCCTCCTTTGTGAAGGCGTCTGGCCACAGTAAACCGCGACACTTGTCACCCCGTTGCTGAACAGAGTTGCTGAGCAATGGCGCTTGCTGACTGCTGTCGGCCTCTTTTACCCTGCAGAATGGTATATCGGTCATCCCCTGCAGTTGTCGTCCTCGGGCGGACACCACCAACCTTTCTAACAGCTGTACATGTGGTTTGGAACGCTTTCCAAGCGCGCGAAACGACACTTTTGTTGATTCCGAACTCTGCAGCTACACTGGTGACAATACGCCCCTCCTCCAGCTTTCCGATCATTGTTCCACGTGTTAAGTCATCCAGGTGATTTCTTCTAGCCATATTTCACAAAACTGCGAATATGTTGAATTGCGTCTCCGTCCTTCATTTTATTCTATTGTTGAGCAGCGCGCGTCGACATCACGCGTTTTGCGTACGCTCACGTCGCTTCTGACGTTTCGTTCCTGATATTTTCATACACATGACGTTTCTGCTGACTTACGTGTTCAATGTACTGATCTCCAGACATCCTTTTCTGCAATTTCATGGCTTTCTGCTAAATTTTTACATTGTTGCTTAAGTTTTGCACACCAGTGTTGTAAAGTTCAATCCCATTGACGTAGACATATTGATTCATATTTGTATTTAGAAGGTTGATAATTGATTCAAGTGAATAAAAATTATTTGTTATTGTAAAAATGTCGTCTGGTAATTCTTTGCCTCAATTTAATCTTGGGGTCCAGGGTGGAACCCAGGGGAGTTCCCACAAAATATAAAACGGCTTGTTAAAAGAAGGTTATTGTGTTGTTGTATTCGAAGGGAACCGGTTTTTCACTATTGGTTTTATATCACAGCATTTGGCGAAAAAGCAGTTTTTCTTGAATCTATGTTTTATTCGAAGTCAATACGATCACATAGGAATTCGTAACTTTGAATGATGTAATTATTGGTAAAGATAAATTTGATTTACTCATTATATTTGGGGATAAAACTCATTTTCTAGCTATTGTTTAAAAAAATTTGCAAACTTTCTTTTTTTTTTATTTTAGAGCGATAATAAATTGCATATTGTAATTATTATTTATCATTTAACATCTAATACTTCTAAATTAATTGTCTACTTACCACTCGCTTTCAAGATACTCCAGAGCTATTGGCAACGGACCTCGCAATTATGATCCTCGGTTAAATGGCGAGGACGAGATAATACCGAGTATGAATCAAGAGCTATTCGTTGATTTGATCATTTTATTTTTACAAAACTGACAAATTGTGTTTTCACTTAAAAAGATACAATTCAACAATTAAGAAGTTTTATTATTTTAAAAAATAAAAACTTTAAACCACACCTTTCCGACTTTCACCAGAAAACCCAGATTTGAGGGGGGCTGGAGTGAGGACGAGATATGGATGCAGATATCTGTGTAGCGCAGGAGTGGGCAAACTTTTCGAGGGCACGGGCTACTTTTAATTTTTTTCAAGGTGTTGTGGTCCATCCAGTGACGTAGATGTAGTGAACTCAAAGAAAATATACAGCACAGTCGGACCTCCATTTTACGAAATTCTCTATTTAGCGAACTTTTTTCTGAAACCAATAACATTTTACGAATTTCTTCGTAAAACAACCTCCAATTAGCGAAGTGCATTTCCTATTCAACGGAATTTCCTCTTATGATTCTATTTTTCCCTCCATATTTTTTAAAATACCGTATTTACTCGAATCTAAGCAACACTCCCCCAATGTTAATGCTACTAAAAATTGGGCACGGCTTAGAATCGAAGGGAAAGAATTTGTTGGAGGGGGGTATTTAGAGCAATTGCAGTTTCATGCCTGTGCTTAAAAGTTTATAATACTGATAAAATGACTGATTATTCACTTCTTATTAGTTTTCCTTTTAAATTTGTTTTAATTTCATAAAATTGGATACCGATAAACCGTCTTAGACTATTTTTCAATTTTCATAAAATCTTGTTGAGAATTTGGAACACGGCTTAGATTTGAATAAATACGGTATTTCTAGACCTTCGAATGATGGAATGATTACTAGGTCTTAGTGAAGGAGGTCCCCTCAAAATGTCTTGGCGGTCCACAGGTCGATCGCGATCGACTTAATGCCCACCCCGGGTGTAGAGGGTAAATGCTGTTTCCCTCTACCAATGTATCAAAGAAAAACTAATTGCAAAAAAAAAAAAGAAAGAAGAGGAAGAGAAAGAAAAAAAGAGACTCGTCCATGTCAAACCCTAAGAAAATAAGGTATTAATAATGTAATAATATTTCATTTTTATTTAGGCTTCCATCTAAATTATTGAAACAGAAAAGAAAACTCCCATAGCAAGCATTTACCTTTATAGCTGCAGTGACTCAAGTAACGCCCAACTCGCTCGATCGTGCGGGGGACGAAATCCTGGGTACTACAAGCAATAGTAATAAGGTATAATTATTATTTTTACTATTTTACAGTTGTTTAAGCATTATAAGACAAAAATGTGTATTAAAGTAATTACAAATATATTGATAACAACCTTTTTTACGACTGATAAAAAGAAGATGAGTTTTCATTGTATTTGTAAACAAAGCTAGATTTGCCAGCTGAAAGTAAAACATGCACTATAACCACCGTCTGTTGAAAAAAGTGATACTTTCCACTTTCCACAAACCTGCTCAATCATTCGCGATCCCGGCTTTTCTTACATACGACTATTCCAGAAGCAAAAACGTATAAGAATATCTAACCCACACGATCGTGCGGGTTGGGTCTGTGAGAGGTTCGCACCTTTTTCTCGGGCAACTAGGCGAGTGGGAGGTAGGGAAGAAACACTCGACATGATCCAATCAATCAATTTATTTACCCCACAAAGAACAGGCACAATTTCAACTAATAGTGTGGTGTCCCCTCCGTTGGGGATACCCTCTCTCCAATATCCACGCAACCTACACCTAAGGGAATGAAAGATGCACCACTTAACTCAGTCATAATAAAATCAGTTTATTCTGATCTTAATTTATATATACTACAACAACAATACTAGTCTAGGATGATATTGATCAAGAGTGAGTAGACGCTAAACGTATTACTGATAATTAGCGCAATTAACAACTGAATTTATACTTATATATTAATTCCTAACTTAATAGTATCCGCACTATCTTTATAGTTCAGATGAACTAGCTTACCGCTTTTTCCTGGGTAAACAGCTACGGTCCGTAAAACGTCAATTCAACCTTTAATCTGGAACTGTTAGGCCAACTTCCAGAATAAAGACTCCTCTTCTAGAATTTATCTCACTTCACTTAGCTTACTGGCACTCAGAGTTTCACTTAGCGATCCTCGCGAATGCTAACCTTCCAATATATATGATTCCTGATTTGCATAATCACTTTCTCTTCTTGAGTTGGTTGGAAGTTCATTATGGCCCCAAAGAATCCCAAAAGGATGATTAGTGTAGTTGCGATAAAGCCCCGTCACAATAGTAGTAAGAGAATGTCTCCATTATAACCCCGAAAGCGGAACAATGACGGTAAAACGCGAACGATTAGGAGACTATCAAACTTGATTCTTACCTTAATAAAGGATCTAACCTATCATCTAATTTAATCTAATATCAATTCAATCTTAGTGAACAATCGTCACTTTAAAGTTTCCTCCTAATAAGTCTCAAATCACAATATTTCTAATATTATACCTTCAGTAGCAATCTCACCTGACTCGAGAATATCTTCTCTCCTACTCTCTCTTCAAGCTAGAAAACCTCGACTATATGTAGTAAGCTAATTTAAATATCACGATTTTCTTCTTCCGAAGGGTTGGTTGTGAATAACGAGAATTGATAGCTCTAAAATTTCCCAAGAGGATTAATTGAAGGAATGCGTATAGATCCGTCACAGGTGTTCAAGGGGTATACGACTCTAGACAAACAATGATTAAGATTTTTGTGATAAGGACTATTCATTGATTTAATACTAAATATTTTTAGAGGATAATGGAATTGACATTAAATTTCGATAGTTGTTATTAATTATCTGAAAATTTTCATTGCAATTTAGAAAGTATTTTGTTGTATTTTAGAACTTGAATAAATTATATATATACACCTTTTATCACAATGTATATGACATAATTCACAAAATCCCCAAAATTTATCCTATTTCTATGAAATAAATGCAGTAAAACATAAGAAAGACGTATAGCAATTGTTATAATTTCTTACTGGTTCTATTCCGAAATGCTGAGTTATTGTAAACATTTAGTACAAAGCACCCCACGCATTTACCCCAATGACATTAATTTTCTAGTAAATCATTTTATTCTTTTATTAAGAATTATTTTTTTTTACTTTTTAGTTCGATTAACAATAAAAACGTGTTTTTTAGTTTTTTTTTAAAACTATAATTTATTCTTCATTTTTTAATTCGATGTACAGTAAAAGCATGTATTTTTAGCTTTTTTAACTGTCATTTATTCACACACTATAAAAAATTTTGTTTGGCCCGCGACAGAAAAGGCTTGCTTATCCCTGAGTTATAAGAAATTATTTTTTTTTCACATGCACGAATCTTTTCTCCCCCCCCATGGGCCGCGGTAGCCGAGTGGTATAGGTATCGGATCGTGGCTTGCTTGGTCACGAGTTCGATCCCAGTACCACTAAAGACCCGCCGTGTAGGGCAGCGATGCACGTTAAATCTGTCGAGAGCTGAAACGTCCTCCCGTTGGTGTGGTGTGGTAGTTAGGAGAGGGGGGTGCCAGCTCAGGTGTCGTCCACGTCACTTGACCATGGTTCAAAATTACGTGGTCCGTCGCCAAAAGCCCTCGTGTAGCTGAACAGTGCGACGTTAATATTCAATCAATCAATCAATCAACCCCCCCCATTTTCAGAAAGACTGGTCAAATTCTTATATTATGGTAAGAAATTAATAAGGCAAAAAACGTTTTCGCTTTTAGGGTTACTTTTAATCTTTTATTAGCCAAATCTAGAAATGGGATCTAGAATTAGTCGCCAAACCTGCAAATGGTTTATAGAATTAGACGCTAAATCTGGCAATGGTACATGGAATTAGACACCAAATCTGGAAATGGTATAATGAATTAGTCGCCAAATTTTTGGATTATCCTGTCTCCTGATTATCCTATTCAGGACAATGGAACAAAATTATGGAATTATTGTATTGTCATTGTTCCTTGACAAGTGTGCGAAATTTCGAATTATTCTGACCTTTTAAAGTGGGTAAAAATCCAGTTCAAAGATTCCGTTACAAACTTTTAAAAGCGTATTAAAATACTAAACATTATATACTATTTTGAAACTTACAAGGGGAGGCTACGATGCATGGATCACCGATTCGATCCATTTTTAGTACACGTGTAGGGCATAACCAGGAGTACAACGGATGCAAGTAGTAAGGTGCGCTTCTCAGCCGTTTCCGAGAAATTAATTAATCGAAATTCGAGTTGCGTGTGTTCATATGCGTTTTACGTTAGCCAAAATTCAACGAGCGCGTAGTGTAGCGGTAAGAGCCCTGCTTCGTAAACGCGGGATCGTTGGATCGAATCCCGCCAGTGAATTCGTTTTTTTTCTAATATTTCATATTTTTTACAAATTTAGGTGTCTTGAATAATATTTATTTTGGAATCAATTGTATAATTTATTTTTTTAACGGAAAAAAGGATTCTGAAAAAATCATATACAGGAGTGAACTTTTTTTTCAACCACATAATTTACGTTATCTGCATTGCAAATAAATAAATAATTATAATACAAGTAACAAATTATTATACAAATAATAATATTAGTATAATAATTATTTATTCGTTTTATATTATAATACAAATAAATAATTATTATACAAGTTTATGTGTATTCTATTATATGTACACTTTTATACATAAAAGGCACTATTTTTTCCGTTCATTGCCGTTCTGCCGTTCATTGCCGACTTCCTCGTACCCTGTAAGCAGTGACTCATCTATGGGTATTCGTTGGGACGTATTCTGACCTGGCGAGGACAGCTGTACACAAACAAAAGATTTCGGTTAGCAAGAAAGTAACCGCGTCTCCCAGTAAACGTTCAAATCCGCATTCGTTCGCTGGCTCTTGAGGTAGTAACATCGTAAAATTTTGAATAATTGTGAGATGTCTCATTTTACACGCGATAGTTATGTGCCGGGGCCTTCAAAGGCCGAAGAAAGTGATACTGATTCAAATTCCCAGACTAGTGAAGAGGCAAAAATACAGTTAAAAACGGCGCTAGTGTATTGTGAGCAGCTCCTCGAAAATAATAAAATCGCGACGGAACCTTCTGCAGTGATTAAAGAACATATGAAAATTGGAGAAAAATTGTACAGCACAATAATGGAAACACTGGCAGAAAATATAATTGTTATAGAAAACGATCTTATTTTGTTTGAAGAAGCCGATGAAGAAGGTCTGTTCGAAGAAGTCGAAAAGATTCTGGATTACAATCAGACGACGAGTACCACCCAGATGAAAAAAGGTCGAAAATTGATACGGATGACATTCCGCTTGATTATAAAATAAAGGTGGTTAATTTGGCGAAAGAGCACCCAAAATGGAGCCTGAAAAATCTGCAAAAAAAAGGGAAGTTCCCGTCTGAAGAGAATGGATCAGTTGAAAATATGCGAGGAACAAATTAGGAGAGGTGGATCCACGAAAGATAAATATACAACAATTGATAAATGGACTCATGATCGCTTTGTGGAAGCTCGTCAATCCAACCAGCGTCACGACGAGGAACTTGCAGCAATGGGCTCTAGCTGCTGCCAGCCAATTTCCGGATTTGGAATTTAAAGCTTCAGAGGCGTGGATCAAGATCTTCAAACGAAAACACCGAATTCGACAAAGAAAAATAACGAAATTTGTGTCGGAGAGAGAAACCGCGACAATGGAGGAGACCCATGCTGCTGCAGAAAAGTTTCGTCTCCATACACGAGCCCTCATCCCGAACTACGACAAGGATTTTGTCCTCAACACCGACCAAACAGGTATTCGGGATTTTTTCTTTCATACCAAAGTAAAATATCATGTAGACAATGAAATACTTATATTTTACTCTTTTTGTCCAGGGTGCCAATACCAATCGACGTACAACCGAACCCTCGCAGAGCAAGGATCGAAGGTTGTGCTTGTTAAGCGGAAGGATATGAATAAGGTCACGCATTCGTATACCGCACAATATGTTATGACCCTATCCGGAAAACTACTTCCAACGGTTTTCATCTGTCTGCAAGAGGCAAATGGAAACTTTGGACCGAGGGTGCAAAAATCAGTCGACGAGTATGCGAAAATATATACAAACGTTGCCATTACATCTCAAAGTCTGGCAAGCTGACAACAGCATTGTACAAAGATTTTCTGATCGATGTGATGAAGCCATATGTGAAGGAAGAAAAGTTTCTTTTCCTAATTGATTCTTGGGGAGGGCAAACAAACCCGGTTTTGTATGACGAAATTTTCACAGATGATAAGGGTATACCAATTTGCACCATGAAAGTAATACCACCAAAATGCACTCCATTAGTGCAGCCGTGTGATGTTTATTTTTACCGGCAAGTGAAGAACTTTATCAAGAGACTACAGAACTGCGCTTACATTATCGAACAGGATAGAGAAATATCTTCCAGAGAAGATTGTATCAAAATTCAGTCTCTCGTACACCATCAATTGTCGGCACCAATTTTCTGCTGCATGTTAAAATACGCGTGGTTTGCCGCCAAATTGTGCGATGACCGGACATCGTTCATGAACGTGAACGAAGTTTGCTTTCGGATAGATGTGCTAAAAATTCCTGCGAATGCAACAATTCGGCATTTATCACTTGCGCAAGATTCCGCAATAACTATTGTTTTCCTGCTTCTATGACCGATATCATCCTACTTCGTGCAGTAATTCGGCGCTCAAACAGCACTATAGTGAATAGAAAATAGGGTAGAATAAATAGTTGTACAAAATACTGGGAATAAAAGTATTAATTCTTCAATCTCCTGTATATGATTTTTTTCAGAATCCTTTTTTTTTCCGTTAAAAAAATAAATTATACAATTGATTCCAAAATAAATATTATTCAAGACACCTAAATTTGTAAAAAATATGAAATATTAGAAAAAAAAAATCGAATTCACTGGCGGGTTTCGATCCAACGATCCCGCGTTTACGAAGCAGGGCTCTTACCGCTACGCTACGCGCTCGTTGAATTTTGGCTAACGTAAAACGCATATGAACACACGCAACTCGAATTTCGATTAATTAATTTCTCGGAAACGGCTGAGAAGCTCACCTTACTACTTGCATCCGTTGTACTCCTGGTTATGCCCTACACGTGTACTAAAAATGGATCGAATCGGTGATCCATGCATCGTATCCTCCCCTTGTTAGTTTAAATACACGAAATATTTTATCATAATTACATTTGATATAAGATAAACGTTATTACGATGGAAACCAAATACAAAATAAATCTGACATATTTATATCACTTAGCGCTCAAAAATATGTAAAATTAAATCGAAAATATCCCGATTATTTATTCCAAGAGGTTACATAAACTAATATTTGTTCATTTTCCTTGAATTTAAGCAATATAAATGGAGCAATGCGTATTATACGCATTCACAACTGCCACAAATGACTTTTTGTTTTCGTGGGGTTAATATTCAAATCGGATAACGGTAAAAAGAAAAGCTAATATATCTTAAAGGGGAGCTTTTCATTTATGTGAAAGTATCCTTCAAAATATCGTCATTAATCAAACGTGTGTAAGTTCCATATTACTTAACCCTAAAGTACAAAGGCATTTATTCTAGAAAGATTTTGACTTTTAAAAAGTTTAGAGAAAGGGAATCGTCCATTAACGAAATCAAGAGACAATAGTGGATGCTTTCTTCTTAAGAGAGATTTCATTTTTTCTTCCATTTTCGTTATTGTGAATGGAAAAAATAATAAAGATGAGAAGTCTTGACTGCGAAAAGGTAAAGATAAATGGGAACTAGAAAAGAGGCGATTAATCATCTATCAAAGCACATCGGATGATTTGAGGATCAAGAAATCTTAATATTCACTGAAAGGGATGATGCATTTGATGGGAGTTAAGAGTGAGAATAAAGAAAGTATTATTCAAGAGAAAGAGATTCGTTGAGATGTATATTAAACTGTGTTGGGAACCATGATTTTGCTAAAGCGTATAAACTAACATATACGCTTATTAATGTATATTACTTATGTAATATTACTAAAGGGAATTATATATATATATATATATATATATATATATATATATATATATATATATATATATATATATGTATATAATATAATTCTCTCTAGTATCTCCCCTTTCCAGTAACTTTTAATTCTTTAGTCCAGTCTTTCAGGACTTACGCTGTGATGTACCTCCCCTTGGAAATACATCCCTCGAAGTATCAGCGTGAGCTAGAGGTGTAGGGTTATCGTAAGAACTAGAATCAAACATTATCTTAATATGACTTTATTAAGATATTCAACTTAAACTTTGAACAAATATAATGTTATAAATTAATGAATGAGAGAATCTACGATGACGCAATACGCAACACACAATATAATACAGACCAATCTCAATAATTTGTGTGTGTGTGTGAACCGCCTAATCTTCAAATATAATAATAATAAGTAATCAATCCTACCTTTTATTATTCTGTAATAAACTTGTCTTTATCTATAGTGGTAAGTAGCTTTACGTTTAACTTCTAAACGATCACCAATATGTTTATCCACAACACGTAGAACTTGAATCTTTGAACGTCGAACTTCAATAATCATCCAATACCACAACGCACAACAATTGTCAAACATTCCTTTACACTACCATTACATTGCCATCATTGCCTTTATTGCCATCACGCTTACTCTAAGATCCTATATTTATCCTATATTATTTGCATCTCTTCACTTCTCGTTTCTTGGATTTGGTTGGAAAACAGTTGCCATTAATTCTGGCCCAAAGAATCCAAAGGACTTGTTAAAGAAAAGACGCGTAAGTCGTCACAACGCGTTAAATTATTTTAACCTGTCTGCCCGTATGATCGGGATTTTAATCGTAATCGAATAGTAACATTGCCTCAGAAACTAGCTTCCGCCAGTTTCTGGGCCACTGTAGCCGAGTGGTCAAGGTATCGGATCGTGGTTGACCTTGTCACGAGTTCGAGCCTATCACCACTAAAGACCCGCCGTGTAGGGGAACAATGCACGTTAAATCTGTCGAGGGCTCAAAAGTCCTCCCGTGGTGTGGTGTGGTAGTTAGGAGAGGGGCATGCCAGCTCAGGTGTCGTCCACGCCACTTGACCATGGTTCAAAATTACGTGGTCCGTCGCCAAAAGCCCTCGTGTAGCTAAACAGAGCGACATTAATATTCAATCAATGAATCAATCAAAAGCGACATTAATATTCACTCACTCACCCTCCAGTTTCTGAAGAATCATGGCTTCTGTTAGAAAAAAACCATGCGACCTTCAAGTCCAGTATTAAAGGCAAGAGTTCTTTGTTTTTCACTCTCTTTGTCTCCTTGTCTTCGTCTAGAAAATGCGCTAATCGGCTGTAGCTTGTATTATTTTTGTGTGTATTATATCATAGTATGCTTCTAGTGATGTCGTAACGCTGTATGCTTTAATGTGAAAATAAAGAGGAGTTAACAGTACAAAGGATTACCCCGTCAATATAAAAAACATAAGAAAACATCCACATTCAAAAATATTCGACATTAAAAGCCTAATCCTCACTCTCCAGGATTACTATATATATATTTATATTTAGTGTTACTTGAATAAAATAGAACCTGCTTTTGTGCGGTCATTTTTTATGCGATTTTAATTTTTGCTATTTTTTGTGCTATATTCTTTTATGCGATTCAAAATGCTCTGTCTGCTTATTAAAAACAGTTTCTCGACAATGCACATTCAATTGCTTTCTCTCAACGCACTAGCAGCACGTACTTAATTCTTTTAGAGCGGATAAACCATACGCAAAGAATCAGCTTTTGAAAAAATCCGAAAAATATTTCCATAAAATAGATACATATTGCAAACAGAGTTTAAATTTCCCAAAGGAGATAAGATCATACATTTCTGGTTTTCGTGAAATTTTAAAGCAAATAATCAAAACATCGTCGTCGCAAAAACTTACTTATACAGCTAAAAATAAATAAAATGAAAGTCTATCTCATTCGTCCTATTTACTTTACGATCTTAAGTGATTTTTAAGTTGTGCTTGTAAACAAATAACATTGTGGTGTCCGGGGGCGTAGCTCAGGTTATAGAGCGCTCGATTAGCATGCGAGAGATTCGGGGATCAATACACGACGCCTCCATTTACCGTTTTTTGCACTAAAATATACATTCAATCAATTTCTGCTTGAAAACAATTTGATTCATATTTCTATTTTTGTTATAAATATTACGAATCAAGCAAAATTTTCAAATTAGTTCAAAATCTATCAAAGGGGTTCTCTATCTCCTATTCACTCAATTCTAGTTTCTCTTTCGCAGAAACTTTAATTCAACCATTTAATTCATGCTGTTGTGTGAGTTTTAAGTTGGGCTTATTTGCAATAAACGAGATGGAGTTCGGCGGCGTAGCTCAGATGGTAGAGCGCTCGCTTAGCATTCGATAGGTACGGGGATCGATACACCGCGCCTCCAGAGGCATTTTTTTGCACTAACATATAGATGCATTCACTTTCTGCATAAAGTCAATTTGATTAATATTGTAAATAATCTTCCACTTTCTATTCCTTTTGATGACTAAGAATAGCAAATTTTACAAATTATCTAATAAAGGTTGTGATATTTTTTTTGTGATAAATACTATGAATTCAGCAAAATTCATGTCTCCTATTCATCAATGTGCAGAAGCTTTAATTTCAAAATCTCTTAAACCTTCTTTGACTTATATTCACTCAATTTTCTAGTTTCTCTTCAGCTACAACTTTAATTATCCCATTTACTTTATGATCTTGTGTGGGTGTTAATTTGTGCTTGCTTACAATAAACAAGACGGTGTGTGGTGTTCAAAATCTCTTAAACTTTCCCTGTCTCCTACTCACTCAATTCTAGTTTCTCTTCCTCAGTAACTGTAATTATCCGATTTACTTTGATCTTAAGTGAGTGTTAAGTTTTTCTTAATTAAATAAACAAGATGATATGCGGGCGCGTAGCTCAGATGGTAGAGCGCTTGCTTACCATGCGAGAGGTACGAGGATCGATACCCCGCGCCTCCAAGGGTTACTTTTTGCACATATATATATATATTCCATCAATATTTGCCTGAAATCTATTTGATTAATGTTGTAAATAATCTTCTGCATTTAATTTCTTTTGATAACGAAAAGTCTGATATTTCTCTTTGTGTGATAAATATTAAGAATCAAGCAAAATTCGTCGAATTACGTCAAAATCTTTCCAACGTTCTCTCTCTGTGTGTCACCTATTTCCTCAATTCTGGTTTCTGAGCAGAATTTTTAAGTGTCCCATTTACAGTATGATCCAGTGTGAGACTTAAGTTGTATTTGTTTAAAATAAACCAAATGATACCCGGGTTCGTAGCTCGGGTGTTAGAGCGATCGCTTATCATGCGAGAGGTCCGGGGGTCGATGCCCCGCCCCACCAAATGTATTTTGTGCACTAACATATAGATGCATTCATTTTCTGATTAAAGTCAATTTGATTAATATTGTAAATAATCTTCCACTTTCTATTCCTTTGATGACTAAGTGTGTGATATTTTATTTATTGTGATAAATACTATGAATCCAGCAAAACACATCAATGTATTTCAAAATCTCCTAAACGTTCTTTGACTCATATTCACTCAATTCTAGTTTCTCTCAAGCTAAAATTTTAATTATCCCATTTACTTAATGATCTTGTGGGGGTGTTAATTTGTGCTTCCTTACAATAAACAAGACGGTGTGTGGAGGCGTAGCTCAGATGGTATAGCGCTCGCGTAGCATGCGAGAGGTACGGAAATCGATACCCCGCGCCTCCAAGTCCCTTTTTTGCACTAATCTATACATGCATTCATTTTCTGCTTAAATTCAGTTAGATTAATATTGTAAATAATCTTCCACTTTCTATTCCTTTTGATGACTAAGTGTCTGATATTTTTATTGTGATAAGTACTACGAATGAAGTAAAATTCATCAAATTATTTCAAAATTTTTTAAACGTTCTCTGTCTCGTATTCACTCAATTCTAGTTTCTCTCCCGCAGTAACTTTAATTATCCGATTTACTTTATGATCGTAAGTGAGTGTTAAGGTGTGCTTACTTAAATAGACACTATGTTGTCCGGTGACGTAGCTAAGATGGTAGAGCTCTGGCTTAGCATGCGAGAGGTAAGGAAGTCGATTCCCCGCGCCTTCATTTGCCGTTTTTTGCACTAAAATATACATTCAATCAATTACTTCTTGAAATCAATTTGACTAATATTTCTATTTTTGCGATAAATATTATGAATCAAGCAAAATTTTTAAATATTTTCAAAATCTATCAAAGGTTCTCTGTCTCCTATTGACTTAATTCTAGTTACTTTTGTAGAAGCTTTAATTCTCCCATTTAATTCATGCTGTTGTGTGAGTGTTAAGTTGTGATTACTTACAATAAACGAGATGGTGTCCGGAGGCGTAGCTCAAATGGCAGAGCGCTCGCTTAGCACGCGAGAGGTACGGGGTTCGATACTTCGCGCCTCCATATGCCTTTTTTTGCACTATCATGTAGATGCATTCACTTTCTGCTTAAAGTCAATTTGATTAATATTGTAAATAATCTTCCACTTTCTATTCCTTTTGATGACTAAGTGTGTGATATTTTTCTTATTGTGATAAATACTATGAATCCAGCAAAATTCATCAATGTATTTCAAAATCTCTTAAACGTTCTTTGACTCATATTCACTCAATTCTAGTTTCTCTCCCGCTATAACTTTAATTAATCCCATTTACTTAATGATCTTGTGTGGGTGTACATTTGTGCTTGCTTACAATAAACAAGACGGTGTGTGGGGGAGTAGCTCAGAAGATAGAGCGCTCGCTTAACATGAGAAAGGTACGGGGAACGATACCCCGCGCATCCAAATGCCTTTTTTTGCATAAGGTTATAGATGCATTCATTTTCTGCATAAAGTCAATTTGATTAATATTGTAAATAATATTCAACATTCTATTCCTTTTGATGACTAAGTGTGTGGTATTTTTCTTTTTGTGATAAATACTATGAATTCAAGCAAATTTCATCAATGTATTTCAAAATCTCTTAAATGTTCTTTGACTTATATTCACTCTCAATTCCAGTTTCTCTCCAGCTATAACTTTAATTATCCCATTTTACTTTATGATCTTGTGTGGGTGTTAAGTTGTGATTACTTACAATAAACGAGATGGTGTCCGGAGGCGTAGCTCAAATGGCAGAGCGCTCGCTTAGCACGCGAGAGGTACGGGGTTCGATACTTCGCGCCTCCATATGCCTTTTTTTTGCACTACATTTGCATCTACATGAGTAGATGCATTCACTTTCTGCTTAAAGTCAATTTGATTAATATTGTAAATAATCTTCCACTGTCTATTCCTTTTGATGACTAAGTGTGTGATACTTTTCTTATTGTGATAAATACTATGAATCCAGCGTGAAGTGAAGTGAATGCTGGGTTTAGTGGCGCAAGGGCCAACTTTGGCCAAGCTGCGCCAAACACTTGTTAAAATAAAAGTCGTATAAGTGTAAAAATATATATGTTTTAAAAGTAAATGTACACACGTATATGCATGCATGCATGTATACATACATGAAATATATTAAAAATACAATGAAATATACAAATCAAATTAAATGTAAAACTCCAATTTTTAAAAGAAAGGCAAAAAGGTTTTGGTGGAGAGTGTCCCCACCAAGTCAGACAAGTCTGAAAAATAGACAAATGAAAAAAAGGGACTGCTCTAACATAGTTTAAAATTCAACGTTTCATGAAAAAAATGTTAGTTATTACTGTTTCTGAATCGAGTGGGAGTTAATGCACGCATTTATTCACTAGGATTGTTCACAAAACATTCCATCATGGCAAATTTATCCTCAGGATTTGGCTCTAGTTCCTCCGCCTGCACATCATACATAATCATATCGTCCTCATCAGTTGTTGACTCTGTAGGTGTTGACTTTCGAGGTCTATGTGGAGCCATTTGGATTTTAATTTCTGCTTTCTGTACTTTTGGACGCTTTCTTCTCTATTTCTTGAATTTCGTTTGGCACACTGTGGGACTTCAGGTGCATTAAAATGTTCACCATTGGATGCAGTAGGGTCAGATTCTGGTAAGGGTTGAATTTCAGTTGAAAGCCGCCGCGCGCGCGCCGCGCAGCAGATTTATTAGATCTTATAAGAGTGCAGGTTTCAGCTGATAAAGATGAGGCAGAGGTATTCAGGTTATTGTCAGGGGCAGCAGCAGAAGAAATTGGTTTAGGTAACCGAGATGCAATTTTTGTGGTTGGTTTTATTGAAGATGCGGAGGGCAAGAGGTTTGCCTGAGTGGTAGACGACGATGTGGAATTTGAAGTAATTGAAGGAGATGCATTTGGATGAGGTACGGATAATAGAGGTTTAAGTATTTGTAAAGGCGGGCACTTGACTTTAGTAATATTTTCATCTGTTTGTGTTGTACTGGTAGCAATGGAGGGTTTGGCAACTTGAGCGTAAGTTTGGAAGAACTGCGGGACAATTAATTTTCGGGCTTCAAAGTAGGATATGTTTCTATTTGTTTTAATGGTTTGAATTTCCTTTTCAGTTTTCCATTTAGGACAAAGTTTGCGATCGGCGGTATGAATCTGTGAACAGATAATGCATTTTGGTTCTAGGGTACAATCTGTAGAAGAATGCCCTACAACTGCACACCTAGAACATGTAAGTTGTCCGCGGCAGGAATTTTGAGAATGACCGAACCTCTGGCACTTAAAGCAGCGCAGAGGATTCGGTTTATATGGACGTAATTTACAATTTAGGTAACCAGCTTTAATATTTGATGGTAATTTAGGGCTATTGAAAGTTAAAATTAAATGTTTAGTTGGAAAAAGTGACGTTTCTTTTTTTATTTTAATTCTTCTGACTTCAGTAACCCCTTGGTCAGAAAGTCCGTCCAAGATTTCTGCATCGGAGGCGCACAAAAGATCTGTTTCAGATATCACACCACGACAAGAATTTAAGGATCTATGAAGATTTACAATTAACGGACAGTCTAAAAATGTTTTGGTTAACAAGAGAGTTCGTTATTAAGGCAGATGACGTTTCGATAAGCAAATCACCAGAACGTAATTTTTTGACCGATTTGGGTTCGCCGCTTATTCCTTGAATAGCTTTATGAATTGCAAATGGTGACTTTTGTAACATTTCATTGTTAGGAAGAGATAGAATTAAAAAACGAGCATGTGTTCGGAAACTTTATCGATGGTGTGAGAGGGTAATACAAGGCTTGTACCATCCATGGGCTGAGCATCATGTGTTGGGAAGGGTGGGATGGGGGTTTTAAAAGATGCGTTTTGAATTTTTTTCTTATTTTGACTTATTTTGAATTTTTTTCGAAAGGAGGAGGAGAATTCCTTTTGATTTTCAGAGGACCAGTTTGGCCGGGCTTGCCCTAGAGACAGAAACCAGTAGTGGCCTCGGGAGAGCCCCCCGCTCTGCAATGCAGGACCCCATCCAGGCACCACCTGGAACTACAAGACAGGTGGGATTATACACCAGCTGATATAGCAGCCAGGACATGCTGGTTAGGCTGTCCCGGGCTCCTGTACTATCTGGCGGCCTGAGACGCAAAACTCAGCTTTTCTCCTGTACCCTCTAAATGGCCGCCTCCTCCAAGACCCCACCTCACTAGTCCAAAGGTCCTCAAAAGTTCAAAACCCCGCTCCAAGTGCCAGATTTCCCAGGGAGCAGTCCGTTGTGTCATCATACTAAAAGTGAAAAAACATCAGATACAACTTCATTCCACTCAGTCCAGGTCTTCCACTGGACTTCGTGGCAGAAAAATAAAGATAATAAGTTGAACACAAAAAAATCAATAATCGAACATAAAAGAAGCAACAAAATCAAAACATTGAAAGAAATTTGTTACACTTATTGGTAAGCTAATTTAAATTTTGCAAAGCTAGCAGTGAAATTTATGTGTCGAGGAGGCATGAAGACGAAAAACAGTTTCTTAAAAATTGGCCTTTAATAATCAATCATAAAGTCACTCTGCTCGTTACTAGAGCGATAAAATCAATAAATCCAAAAAGCAACATTACCAGTGACATCCGATTCGAACCGTCTTCTAATATTATAAAATTAATTTCTAATCTAAAATGGTGATGCAACCTGCAGTTGCATTGCCAACCAGTTGTTCTCTCCCTCTAAGAGTTAAACCACTCACACACTTCTTATATTTCCGTTTCTCCTTCCTTTTTTAAAAACTAACATGAACCGAGTTTAAATACTAGCTCGATTTGCATGGCAGTTGCTGCCAACCTCAAATCACGAAACTCAAAAAGATCGGGTTCGAATCGGTGTGCTTACTTTCATTGAGATCATGGAACGGGATTGGAAAAACAACACAAGGAGATCATAAAAATTTGGATCCGATTTTTTTTTTTAAATGTCTAACAATCGGCCCCCTTTTCCAATCTCGCACCATTATCTCTTACAAATCAGTAAATTAATTTTAATCTATAATCACATGTTATACAATTTAACACAAAAATACATTTTATTCACAATCTTTATTGTAATAAACAAACTAATATTTTAATCTTAAAGAAACAAAGTCTTATTCTCTAAAAAGAAATAATTTTCTACAAAATTCTAACAATTTTATTATTTTCATCATATTTAATGGTATAAACCCAACGGTTTTCTAAAATTTTTATATTATCCGGATGATCAACTAAATCCCAAACTTTACGTTCCTTCATTACGTTAATTTCTTTATCCATTGCATCATGCCATTTAGATGCGTCTCTGGATCTTATCGCCTGTTTGTAACAGTTAGGAATAGTTACTTCAACCATAAGAGCTTCTTGTTGCTCTGACAAATCTGAAAATCCCTGGGATTCGGCATTATCTTTTCTAAAATTAAATAAACTAGGATCATACTCAATATTATGCCTCTTACAGTATCTCTCTATTTCGTTAAAAGATTTTAATCGGGTTGCTTCCCCTTCTATACTATAATATACATTAGATCCAGTTACTTTCCTACCTATATTTCGAATCCACTTAACCTCTGTACATGGGATCAAGTTATGATTATCGGAAGATACACCTGGCTTTTCAGATGTTGAGGGCGTTTCCGTACTTGTCTTTGAAACTAAACGACTCGTTAATGAATCTTTTACTCTATCAAAATCATCCTCATCATCATAATCAGGAAGGTTTAAATTATATCCAAGGTTACTATTAACTTTTTGTCTAAAATTAATTCCCCTCTTATTTTCATCGAATCTTACATTAATAGTCTCGACTAATTTATTTTCATCTATCAACCATATTCTATAACCCTTAGTACGTTGTGCGTATCCCATCATAATTCCTATTTTCGCACGCATATCGAATTTTTTCTAATTTTTTTGGCACACCAGCATATGCCAAACATCCAAAAAGGTTTTAGATGCAATACCGATGGTTTTCTACATGAATATTTTTCGAAAGGCGTTTTGTTACTGTCTTTGTGACAAATTCGATTCCACGCATAAGTGAAACAAAGTAATGCTTCTCCCCAAAACTTATGAGGGAACTTCACTAGACTTAAGTAATGTTTTGATGCCATCTAGAGCGGTTAAATTGAATCTCTCCGCGACCCCATTCATTTCTGGCGTATATGAATTTGTTACCTCATGCTTTATACCCAGTTCTGTCAAGAAATTATCCATATCTTTATTACAAAATTCTAGTCCGCCATCAGTTCTAACTGCTATTACCTTTCTACTTAGAAAACGTTCTGCTCGTTTCTGAAATCTTATAAACGTATGAAATACGTCAGATTTATTTCGGATGGGAAATACAGTCACCTTTCTTGAATAATCGTCAATTATACTCAAGAAATATTTATTACCGCCTTGGCTTTCAGTTGGCATTGGACCACAGAGGTCCATATGCAACAATTCCAATGGGCGTTTTGATCTTACGGCCCCCGTCTTTTTGAATGAAAATCTCTTGGACTTTGCTAATTTACACGGTATACAATGAGTCTTACCATTATCATTTAAGCGTGGGAGACCTTTTACACTATCATTTTTACTAGTTTTTACCAAGTAATCGTTATTAACATGACAAAAGCGTTGATGCCATATTTCTATTGATCCGTTTTTGTTTTAGCGGTTACATCACTAAAAAACTAATTTCTTTACTCTTTGGTATAATATAATGATCCGGCTTAAAAAATACAAATTTTCATGGCGTGTCGCCGAGAACAATTTTATCCAGCCTTTATTAAAAACATTAATTTTACCTTTAGTACCCACAAAATGCGCACCTTTACTTTCTAATCTGGAACCGGATAATAAATTTCTCCTCAACTTAGGATTAAATAATACATCAGTCAAAGTTATTTCATGAAAACTCCCCTTATATTTTACCCGAAATCTAAGTGTACCGATTCCTTCTACGGGACAACTTTTTATCCCCGTTGCTAACGACATTTTCATGTTAGGTATCGGTTTAAGATCTAAAAATAAACTCTTGTCATTACAAAAATGACTCGTGGCAGCAGTATCTATTACCCAAACACCTTTATCAAACTCTGTGTTAAAAGTTTCATTTACTGTTGAAGGAGATTTTTGTAGAAACTTTCTCTTTACAGTTTACTTTAAGATGTCCGTACTTATTACATACATAACACGGACCTATAGTCTTAATAGATTGTTTAACATTTTTAATAGTTTTACAGTTAAATACCTTACCACCTTTCTTTTTGGTAATCATTCTTGCCATTTGGATCTCCATGAGCTGCAGCCGTAGCACCAGGTAACGTCTTCGACTTCTTCGAAGTGAAACTGCTCAAGTAAGCATTCTCCGCTTTCTCCAAATCTTGTTTCATCAACTGAAGACGATTGGCTTCTAATATCAGCTCTGCTTCAATTTTGACAACTCTGAAGTCCTCTTCTTTCCATCTGTAGATTTGTTGCATGGTAGACTGGAATTCCTGAGGAAGCCACCTTATTAATTGAAATCCTATGTACAGGTCGTCCAATTTATGACCCGCTTCTTGTAGTCTGGTTGCCGCTGTCTTTACACGAGATATGAAGATTCCAACATCTTCCCCTGGTTGGTATTTTGTTCCAAAAAATTGATCTAATAGTTGAATTACCCTTGCTCTTGTGACTGGTTCGAAGTGATCTTTTAATATCTTCCATGCCGCTACTCCGTCAGTTGTTTCCGTTATCAGATTTTTCAAATCTGAACTGATGTTAGTATAGATCAACGTATAACATCTATCCTTACGAAGTTGTAAATCTAATTTTTCCTTGTATGTTGCTTCTTCATCAGGTTGCTCTGGCTTGGTCTGCATTATAAACTGCCAGCAACCATAATGCATTAAGAATACTTGCATATCATGCTTCCACGTGTTCCAGTTATTTGGAGTTAACACTGATATCTGGTTGTTAAACTCCATACCTGTTACTCGATTTAGCGTACTAGCAACAGAGTTCATAAAAAATAGTTCTACACTGGAACAGTATTTAAATAGACAAAGTTCATGGTCTGGTTCAACTGTTTAGCCTGCCTCGACACAGTACATGGACTGGGCCCATAACCAAATTTGTTACACTTATTGGTAAGCTAATTTAAATTTTGCAAAGCTAGCAGTGAAATTTATGTGTCGAGGAGGCATGAAGACGAAAAACAGTTTCTTAAAAATTGGCCTTTAATAATCAATCATAAAGTCACTCTGCTCGTTACTGGAGCGATAAAATCAATAAATCCAAAAAGCAACATTACCAGTGACATCCGATTCGAACCGTCTTCTAATATTATAAAATTAATTTCTAATCTAAAATGGTGATGCAACCTGCAGTTGCATTGCCAACCAGTTGTTCTCTCCCTCTAAGAGTTAAACCACTCACACACTTCTTATATTTCCGTTTCTCCTTCCTTTTTTAAAAACTAACATGAACCGAGTTTAAATACTAGCTCGATTTGCATGGCAGTTGCTGCCAACCTCAAATCACGAAACTCAAAAAGATCGGGTTCGAATCGGTGTGCTTACTTTCATTGAGTTCATGGAACGGGATTGGAAAAACAACACAAGGAGATCATAAAAATTTGGATCCGATTTTTTTTTTAAATGTCTAACAAAATTTAAGCAAATCAAATGAAAAGAACGTAATATAAAATGCAAACCATAATACGGCAGTAAAAAAATATCAATTTTTTTACTAGAAAAGAATTAAGTTGGGACAATGTTCATTGTCCAATGTAGGTCTGTGGTCTGGACATGAAAAGAAGAAAAGGGAAATTGGAATGGCAAGAAAAAGGGCCGAAAATAGAGAAGGATCACTAGGGTTCCCCCAGGTTCGTGAAGCCTGTGTTTACCAAAGACTGTAAACCCCTAGGGAGAAGGAAAAGATCACTAGGGCAACTCGGGGGCGTGAAACCCGTACTCACCTAAAGAAGGTGAGCCCCCTGAGGGGACTATGAATCCAGCAAAATTCATCAATGTATTTCAAAATCTCTTAAACGTTCTTTGACTCATATTCACTCAATTCTAGTTTCTCTCCCGCTATAACTTTAATTAATCCCATTTACTTTATGATCTTGTGTGTGTGTTAATTTGTGCTTGCTTACAATAAACAAGATGGTGTGTGAGGGCGTAGCTCAGATGGTAGAGCGGTCGCTTAGCATGCGAGAGGTACGGGGATCGATTGCACTCACATATAGATGCATTCACTTTCTGCTTAAACTCAATTTGATTAATATTGTAAATAATCTTCCACTTTCTATTTCTTTTGACGACTAAGTGTCTGATATTTTTCTTTTTGTAATAAATACTATGAATCAAGAAAAATTCATTAATATATTTCAAAATCTCTTAAACTTTCCCTGTCTCCTACTCACTCAATTCTAGTTTCTCTTCCTCAGTAACTGTAATTATCCGATTTACTTTATGATCTTAAGTGAGTGTTAAGTTTTTCTTAATTAAATAAACAAGATGATGTGCGGGGGCGTAGCTCAGATGGTAGAGCGCTCGCTTAGCATGCGAGAGGTACGGGGATCGATACCCCGCCCCTTCAAGAGTCACCTTTTGCACAAGTATATATATTCCATCAATATTTGCCTGAAATCTATTTGATTAATATTGTAAATAATCTTCCGCATTCAATTTCTTTTGTTGACGAAAAGTCTGATATTTCTCTTTGTGTGATAAATATCAAGAATCAAGCAAAATTCGTCGAATTACTTCAAAATCTTTCCAACGTTCTCTCCCTGTGTGTGTCACCTATTTCCTCAATTCTAGTTTCTCAGCAGAAATTTTAACTGTCCCACTTACAGTATGATCTTGTGTGAGACTTAAGTTGTACTTGTTTAAAATAATCCAAATGATACCCGGGTTCGTAGCTCGGGTGGTAGAGCGATCGCTTATCATGCCAGAGGTCCGGGGGTCGATGCCCCGCGCCACCAAATGCATTTTTTGCACTAACATGTAGATGCATTCACTTTCTGCTTAAAGTCACACACACACACACAGTTTGATTAATATTGTAAATAATCTTCCACTTTCTATTCCTTTTGATGACTAAGTGTCTGATTTTATCTTATTGTGATAAATATTACGAATCAAGTAAAATTCATCAAATTATTTCAAAATCTTTTAAACGTTCTCTGTTTCCTATTCACTCAATTCTAGTTTCTTTCAAAGAAACTTTAATTCTCCCATTTAATTCATGCTGTTGTGTGAGTGTTAAGTTGTGCTTATTTACAGTAAAGAGTTGGTGTCCGGGGGCGTAGCTCAGATTGTAGAGCGCTCGCTTAGCATGCGAGAGGTACGGGGATCGATACCCCGCGCCTCCAGGTTCCTTTGTTTGCACTAACATATAGATGCATTCACTTTCTGCTTAAAGTCAATTTGATTAATATTGTAAACCATCTTCCACTGTCTATTACTTTTGATGACTAAGTGTGTGATATTTTTCTTATTGTGATAAATACTATGAATCCAGAAAAATTCATCAATGTATTTCAAAATCTCTTAAACGTTTTTTGACTCATATTCACTCAATTCTAGTTTCTCTCTCCCACTATAACTTTAATTAATCCCATTTACTTTATGATCTTGTGTGTGTGTTAATTTGTGCTTGCTTACAATAAACAAGACGGTGTGTGGGGGCGTAGCTCAGATGGTAGAGCGGTCGGTTAGCATGCGAGAGGTATGGGGATCGATACCCCGCGCTTCCAAATGCCTCTTTTTGCACTCACATATAAATGCATTCACTTTCTGCTTAAACTCAATTTGATTAATATTGTAAATAATCTTCCACTTTCTATTTCTTTTGACGACTAAGTGTCTGATATTTTTCTTTTTGTAATAAATACTATGAATCAAGAAAAATTCATTAATATATTTCAAAATCTCTTAAACTTTCCCTGTCTCCTACTCACTCAATTCTAGTTTCTCTTCCTCAGTAACTGTAATTATCCGATTTACTTTATGATCTTAAGTGAGTGTTAAGTTTTTCTTAATTAAATAAACAAGATGATGTGCGGGGGCGTAGCTCAGATGGTAGAGCGCTCGCTTAGCATGCGAGAGGTACGGGGATCGATACCCCGCGCCTCCAAGGGTCACCTTTTGCACAAATATATATATTCCATCAATATTTGCCTGAAATCTATTTGATTAATATTGTAAATAATCTTCCGCATTCAATTTCTTTTGATGACGAAAAGTCTGATATTTCTCTTTGTGTGATAAATATCAAGAATCAAGCAAAATTCGTCGAATTACTTCAAAATCTTTCCAACGTTCTCTCCCTGTGTGTGTCACCTATTTCCTCAATTCTAGTTTCTCAGCAGAAATTTTAACTGTCCCACTTACAGTATGATCTTGTGTGAGACTTAAGTTGTATTTGTTTAAAATAAACTAATTGATACCCGGGTTCGTAGCTCGGGTGGTAGAGCGATTGCTTATCATGGCAGAGGTCCGGGGGTCGATGCCCCGCGCCACCAAATGCATTTTTTGCACTAACATGTAGATGCATTCACTTTCTGCTTAAAGTCACACACACACACAATTTGATTAATATTGTAAATAATCTTCCACTTTCTATTTCTTTTTATGACTAAGTGTCTGATTTTATCTTATTGTGATAAATACTACGAATCAAGTAAAATTCATCAAATTATTTCAAAATCTTTTAAACGTTCTCTGTTTCCTATTCACTCAATTCTAGTTTCTTTCAAAGAAACTAATTCTCCCATTTAATTCATGCTGTTGTGTGAGTGTTAAGTTGTGCTTATTTACAGTAAAAGAGTTGGTGTCCGGGGGCGTAGCTCAGATTGTAGAGCGCTCGCTTAGCATGCGAGAGGTACGGGGATCGATACCCCGCGCCTCAAGGTTCCTTTGTTTGCACTAACATATAGATGCATTCACTTTCTGCTTAAAGTCAATTTGATTAATATTGTAAACCATCTTCCACTGTCTATTACTTTTGATGACTAAGTGTGTGATATTTTTCTTATTGTGATAAATACTATGAATCCAGAAAAATTCATCAATGTATTTCAAAATCTCTTAAACGTTTTTTGACTCATATTCACTCAATTCTAGTTTCTCTCCCGCTATAACTTTAATTAATCCCATTTACTTTATGATCTTGTGTGTGTGTTAATTTGTGCTTGCTTACAATAAACAAGACGGTGTGTGGGGGCGTAGCTCAGATGGTAGAGCGCTCGCTTAGCTTGCGAGAAGTACGGGGATCGATACCCTGCGCTTCCAAATGCCTTTTTTTGCACTCACATATAGATGCATTCACTTTCTGCTTAAACTCAATTTGATTAATATTGTAAATAATCTTCCACTTTCTATTTCTTTTGATGACTAAGTGTCTGATATTTTTCTTTTTGTAATAAATACTATGAATCCAGAAAAATTCATTAATATATTTCAAAATCTCTTAAACTTTCCCTGTCTCCTACTCACTCAATTCTAGTTTCTCTTCCTCAGTAACTGTAATTATCCGATTTACTTTATGATCTTAAGTGAGTGTTAAGTTTTTCTTAATTAAATAAACAAGATGATGTGCGGGGGCGTAGCTCAGATGGTAGAGCGCTCGCTTAGCATGCGAGAGGTACGGGGATCGATACCCCGCGCCTCCAAGAGTCACCTTTTGCACAAATATATATATTCCATCAATATTTGCCTGAAATCTATTTGATTAATATTGTAAATAATCTTCCGCATTCAATTTCTTTTGTTGACGAAAAGTCTGATATTTCTCTTTGTGTGATAAATATCAAGAATCAAGCAAAATTCGTCGAATTACTTCAAAATCTTTCCAACGTTCTCTCTCTGTGTGTGTCACCTATTTCCTCAATTCTAGTTTCTCAGCAAAAAATTTAACTGTCCCATTTACAGTATGATCTTGTGTGAGACTTATGTTGTACTTGTTTAAAATAAACCAAATGTTACCCGGGTTCGTAGCTCGGGTGGTAGGGCGATCGCTTATCATGCAGGGGTCGATGCCCCGCGCCACCAAATGCATATTTTGCACTAACATGTAGATGCATTGACTTTCTGCTTAAAGTCAGTTTGATTAATATTGTAAATAATCTTCCACTTTCTATTCCTTTTGATGACTAAGTGTCTGATTTTATCTTATTGTGATAAATACTGCGAATCAAGTAAAATTCATCAAATTATTTCAAAATCTTTTAAACGTTCTCTGTTTCCTATTCACTCAATTCTAGTTTCTTTCAAAGAAACTTTAATTCTCCCATTTAATTCATGCTGTTGTGTGAGTGTTAAGTTGTGCTTATTTACAGTAAAAGAGTTGGTGTCCGGGGGCGTAGCTCAGATGGTAGAGCGCTCGCTTAGCATGCGAGAGGTACGGGGATCGATACCCCGCGCCTCCAGGTTCCTTTTTTTGCACTAACATATAGATGCATTCACTTTCTGCTTAAAGTCAATTTGATTAATATTGTAAACCACCTTCCACTGTCTATTCCTTTTGATGACTAAGTGTGTGATATTTTTCTTATTGTGATAAATACTATGAATCCAGCAAAATTCATCAATGTATTTCAAAATCTCTTAAACGTTCTTTGACTCATATTCACTCAATTCTAGTTTCTCTCCCGCTATAACTTTAATTAATCCCATTTACTTTATGATCTTGTGTGTGTGTTAATTTGTGCTTGCTTACAATAACAAGTCGGTGTGTGGGGGCGTAGCTCAGATGGTAGAGCGCTCGCTTAGCATGCGAGAGGTACGGGGATCGATACCCCGCGCCTCCAGATGTCTTTTTTTGCACTAACATATAGATGCATTCACTTTCTGCTTAAACTCAATTTGATTAATATTGTAAATAATCTTCCACTTTCTATTTCTTTTGATGACTAAGTGTCTGATATTTTTCTTTTTGTAATAAATACTATGAATCAAGCAAAATTCATTAATATATTTCAAAATCTCTTAAACTTTCCCTGTCTCCTACTCACTCAATTCTAGTTTCTCTTCCTCAGTAACTGTAATTATCCGATTTACTTTATGATCTTAAGTGAGTGTTAAGTTTTTCTTAATTAAATAAACAAGATGATGTGCGGGGGCGTAGCTCAGATGGTAGAGCGCTCGCTTAGCATGCGAGAGGTACGGGGATCGATACCCCGCGCCTCCAAGGGTCACCTTTTGCACAAATATATATATTCCATCAATATTTGCCTGAAATCTATTTGATTAATATTGTAAATAATCTTCCGCATTCAATTTCTTTTGATGACGAAAAGTCTGATATTTCTCTTTGTGTGATAAATATCAAGAATCAAGCAAAATTCGTCGAATTACTTCAAAATCTTTCCAACGTTCTCTCTCTGTGTGTGTCACCTATTTCCTCAATTCTAGTTTCTCAGCAAAATTTTAACTGTCCCATTTACAGTATGATCTTGTGTGAGACTTAAGTTGTACTTGTTTAAAATAAACCAAATGTTACCCGGGTTCGTAGCTCGGGTGGTAGGGCGATCGCTTATCATGCAGGGGTCGATGCCCCGCGCCACCAAATGCATATTTTGCACTAACATGTAGATGCATTCACTTTCTGCTTAAAGTCAGTTTGATTAATATTGTAAATAATCTTCCACTTTCTATTCCTTTTGATGACTAAGTGTCTGATTTTATCTTATTGTGATAAATACTGCGAATCAAGTAAAATTCATCAAATTATTTCAAAATCTTTTAAACGTTCTCTGTTTCCTATTCACTCAATTCTAGTTTCTTTCAAAGAAACTTTAATTCTCCCATTTAATTCATGCTGTTGTGTGAGTGTTAAGTTGTGCTTATTTACAGTAAAAGAGTTGGTGTCCGGGGGCGTAGCTCAGATGGTAGAGCGCTCGCTTAGCATGCGAGAGGTACGGGGATCGATACCCCGCGCCTCCAGGTTCCTTTTTTGCACTAACATATAGATGCATTCACTTTCTGCTTAAAGGCAATTTGATTAATATTGTAAACCATCTTCCACTGTCTATTACTTTTGATGACTAAGTGTGTGATATTTTTCTTATTGTGATAAATACTATGAATCCAGCAAAATTCATCAATGTATTTCAAAATCTCTTAAACGTTCTTTGACTCATATTCACTCAATTCTAGTTTCTCTCCCGCTATAACTTTAATTAATCCCATTTACTTTATGATCTTGTGTGTGTGTTAATTTGTGCTTGCTTACAATAACAAGTCGGTGTGTGGGGGCGTAGCTCAGATGGTAGAGCGCTCGCTTAGCATGCGAGAGGTACGGGGATCGATACCCCGCGCCTCCAAGGGTCACCTTTTGCACAAATATATATATTCCATCAATATTTGCCTGAAATCTATTTGATTAATATTGTAAATAATCTTCCGCATTCAATTTCTTTTGTTGACGAAAAGTCTGATATTTCTCTTTGTGTGATAAATATCAAGAATCAAGCAAAATTCGTCGAATTACTTCAAAATCTTTCCAACGTTCTCTCTCTGTGTGTGTCACCTATTTACTTAATTCTAGTTTCTCAGCAGAAATTTTAACTGTCCCACTTACAGTATGATCTTGTGTGAGACTTAAGTTGTACTTGTTTAAAATAATCCAAATGTTACCCGGGTTCGTAGCTCGGGTGGTAGAGCGATCGCTTATCATGCCAGAGGTCCGGGGGTCGATGCCCCGCGCCACCAAATGCATTTTTGCACTAACATGTAGATGCATTCACTTTCTGCTTAAAGTCACACACACACACAGTTTGATTAATATTGTAAATAATCTTCCACTTTCTATTCCTTTTGATGACTAAGTGTCTGATTTTATCTTATTGTGATAAATATTACGAATCAAGTAAAATTCATCAAATTATTTCAAAATCTTTTAAACGTTCTCTGTTTCCTATTCACTCAATTCTAGTTTCTTTCAAAGAAACTTTAATTCTCATATTTAATTCATGCTGTTGTGTGAGTGTTAAGTTGTGCTTATTTACAGTAATAGAGTTGGTGTCCGGGGGCGTAGCTCAGATGGTAGAGCGCTCGCTTAGCATGCGAGAGGTACGGGGATCGATACCCCGCGCCTCCAGGTTCCTTTTTTGCACTAACATATAGATGCATTCACTTTCTGCTTAAAGGCAATTTGATTAATATTGTAAACCATCTTCCACTGTCTATTACTTTTGATGACTAAGTGTGTGATATTTTTCTTATTGTGATAAATACTATGAATCCAGCAAAATTCATCAATGTATTTCAAAATCTCTTAAACTTTCCCTGTCTCCTACTCACTCAATTCTAGTTTCTCTTCCTCAGTAACTGTAATTATCCGATTTACTTTATGATCTTAAGTGAGTGTTAAGTTTTTCTTAATTAAATAAACAAGATGATGTGCGGGGGGCGTAGCTCAGATGGTAGAGCGCTCGCTTAGCATGCGAGAGGTACGGGGATCGATACCCCGCGCCTCCAAAGGTCACCTTTTGCACAAATATATATATTCCATCAATATTTGCCTGAAATCTATTTGATTAATATTGTAAATAATCTTCCGCATTCAATTTCTTTTGATGACGAAAAGTCTGATATTTCTCTTTGTGTGATAAATATCAAGAATCAAGCAAAATTCGTCGAATTACTTCAAAATCTTTCCAACGTTCTCTCTCTGTGTGTGTCACCTATTTCCTCAATTCTAGTTTCTCAGCAAAACTTTTAACTGTCCCATTTACAGTATGATCTTGTGTGAGACTTAAGTTGTACTTGTTTAAAATAAACCAAATGTTACCCGGGTTCGTAGCTCGGGTGGTAGGGCGATCGCTTATCATGCCAGAGGTCCGGGGGTCGATGCTCCGCGCCACCAAATGCATATTTTGCACTAACATGTAGATGCATTCACTTTCTGCTTAAAGTCACACACACACACACACAGTTTGATTAATATTGTAAATAATCTTCCACTTTCTATTCCTTTTGATGACTAAGTGTCTGATTTTATCTTATTGTGATAAATATTACAAATCAAGTAAAATTCATCAAATTATTTCAAAATCTTTTAAACGTTCTCTGTTTCCTATTCACTCAATTCTCGTTTCTTTCAAAGAAACTTTAATTCTCATATTTAATTCATGCTGTTGTGTGAGTGTTAAGTTGTGCTTATTTACAGTAATAGAGTTGGTGTCCGGGGGCGTAGCTCAGATGGTAGAGCGCTCGCTTAGCATGCGAGAGGTACGGGGATCGATACCCCGCGCCTCCAGGTTCCTTTTTTGCACTAACATATAGATGCATTCACTTTCTGCTTAAAGGCAATTTGATTAATATTGTAAACCATCTTCCACTGTCTATTACTTTTGATGACTAAGTGTGTGATATTTTTCTTATTGTGATAAATACTATGAATCCAGCAAAATTCATCAATGTATTTCAAAATCTCTTAAACTTTCCCTGTCTCCTACTCACTCAATTCTAGTTTCTCTTCCTCAGTAACTGTAATTATCCGATTTACTTTATGATCTTAAGTGAGTGTTAAGTTTTTCTTAATTAAATAAACAAGATGATGTGCGGGGGCGTAGCTCAGATGGTAGAGCGCTCGCTTAGCATGCGAGAGGTACGGGGATCGATACCCCGCGCCTCCAAGGGTCACCTTTTGCACAAATATATATATTCCATCAATATTTGCCTGAAATCTATTTGATTAATATTGTAAATAATCTTCCGCATTCAATTTCTTTTGATGACGAAAAGTCTGATATTTCTCTTTGTGTGATAAATATCAAGAATCAAGCAAAATTCGTCGAATTACTTCAAAATCTTTCCAACGTTCTCTCTCTGTGTGTGTCACCTATTTCCTCAATTCTAGTGTCTCAGCAAAAGTTTTAACTGTCCCATTTACAGTATGATCTTGTGTGAGACTTAAGTTGTACTTGTTTAAAATAAACCAAATGTTACCCGGGTTCGTAGCTCGGGTGGTAGAGCGATCGCTTATCATGCCAGAGGTCCGGGGGTCGATGCCCCGCACCACCAAATGCATTTTTTGCACTAACATGTAGATGCATTCACTTTCTGCTTAAAGTCACACACACACACACACAGTTTGATTAATATTGTAAATAATCTTCCACTTTCTATTCCTTTTGATGACTAAGTGTCTGATTTTATCTTATTGTGATAAATATTACGAATCAAGTAAAATTCATCAAATTTTTCAAAATCTTTTAAACGTTCTCTGTTTCCTATTCACTCAATTCTCGTTTCTTTCAAAGAAACTTTAATTCTCATATTTAATTCATGCTGTTGTGTGAGTGTTAAGTTGTGCTTATTTACAGTAATAGAGTTGGTGTCCGGGGGCGTAGCTCAGATGGTAGAGCGCTCGCTTAGCATGCGAGAGTTACAAGGATCGATACCCCGCGCCTCCAGGTTCCATTTTTTTTGCACTAACATATAGATGCATTCACTTTCTGCTTAAAGGCAATTTGATTAATATTGTAAACCATCTTCCACTGTCTATTACTTTTGATGACTAAGTGTGTGATATTTTTCTTATTGTGATAAATACTATGAATCCAGCAAAATTCATCAATGTATTTCAAAATCTCTTAAACTTTCCCTGTCTCCTACTCACTCAATTCTAGTTTCTCTTCCTCAGTAACTGTAATTATCCGATTTACTTTATGATCTTAAGTGAGTGTTAAGTTTTTCTTAATTAAATAAAAAGATGATGTGCGGGGGCGTAGCTCAGATGGTAGAGCGCTCGCTTAGCATGCGAGAGGTACGGGGATCGATACCCCGCGCCTCCAAGGGTCACCTTTTGCACAAATATATATATTCCATCAATATTTGCCTGAAATCTATTTGATTAATATTGTAAATAATCTTCCGCATTCAATTTCTTTTGATGACGAAAAGTCTGATATTTCTCTTTGTGTGATAAATATCAAGAATCAAGCAAAATTCGTCGAATTACTTCAAAATCTTTCCAACGTTCTCTCTCTGTGTGTGTCACCTATTTCCTCAATTCTAGTTTCTCAGCAAAAGTTTTAACTGTCCCATTTACAGTATGATCTTGTGTGAGACTTAAGTTGTACTTGTTTAAAATAAACCAAATGTTACCCGGGTTCGTAGCTCGGGTGGTAGAGCGATCGCTTATCATGCCAGAGGTCCGGGGGTCGATGCCCCGCGCCACCAAATGCATTTTTTGCACTAACATGTAGATGCATTCACTTTCTGCTTAAAGTCACACACACACACACAGTTTGATTAATATTGTAAATAATCTTCCACTTTCTATTCCTTTTGATGACTAAGTGTCTGATTTTATCTTATTGTGATAAATATTACGAATCAAGTAAAATTCATCAAATTATTTCAAAATCTTTTAAACGTTCTCTGTTTCCTATTCACTCAATTCTAGTTTCTTTCAAAGAAACTTTAATTCTCCATTTAATTCATGCTGTTGTGTGAGTGTTAAGTTGTGCTTATTTACAGTAAAAGAGTTGGTGTCCGGGGGCGTAGCTCAGATGGTAGAGCGCTCGCTTAGCATGCGAGAGGTACGGGGATCGATACCCCGCGCCTCCAGGTTCCTTTTTTGCACTAACATATAGATGCATTCACTTTCTGCTTAAAGTCAATTTGATTAATATTGTAAACCACCTTCCACTGTCTATTCCTTTTGATGACTAAGTGTGTGATATTTTTCTTATTGTGATAAATACTATGAATCCAGCAAAATTCATCAATGTATTTCAAAATCTCTTAAACGTTCTTTGACTCATATTCACTCAATTCTAGTTTCTCTCCCGCTATAACTTTAATTAATCCCATTTACTTTATGATCTTGTGTGTGTGTTAATTTGTGCTTGCTTACAATAAACAAGACGGTGTGTGGGGGCGTAGCTCAGATGGTAGAGCGCTCGCTTAGCATGCGAGAGGTACGGGGATCGATACCCCGCGCTTCCAAATGCCTTTTTTTGCACTCACATATAAATGCATTCACTTTCTGCTTAAACTCAATTTGATTAATATTGTAAATAATCTTCCACTTTCTATTTCTTTTGATGACTAAGTGTCTGATATTTTTCTTTTTGTAATAAATACTATGAATCAAGCAAAATTCATTAATATATTTCAAAATCTCTTAAACTTTCCCTGTCTCCTACTCACTCAATTCTAGTTTCTCTTCCTCAGTAACTGTAATTATCCGATTTACTTTATGATCTTAAGTGAGTGTTAAGTTTTTCTTAATTAAATAAACAAGATGATGTGCGGGGGCGTAGCTCAGATGGTAGAGCGCTCGCTTAGCATGCGAGAGGTACGGGGATCGATACCCCGCGCCTCCAAGGTCACCTTTTGCACAAATATATATATTCCATCAATATTTGCCTGAAATCTATTTGATTAATATTGTAAATAATCTTCCGCATTCAATTTCTTTTGATGACGAAAAGTCTGATATTTCTCTTTGTGTGATAAATATCAAGAATCAAGCAAAATTCGTCGAATTACTTCAAAATCTTTCCAACGTTCTCTCTCTGTGTGTGTCACCTATTTACTTAATTCTAGTTTCTCAGCAGAAATTTTAACTGTCCCACTTACAGTATGATCTTGTGTGAGACTTAAGTTGTACTTGTTTAAAATAATCCAAATGTTACCCGGGTTCGTAGCTCGGGTGGTAGAGCGATCGCTTATCATGCCAGAGGTCCGGGGGTCGATGCCCCGCACCACCAAATGCATTTTTTGCACTAACATGTAGATGCATTCACTTTCTGCTTAAAGTCACACACACACACACACAGTTTGATTAATATTGTAAATAATCTTCCACTTTCTATTCCTTTTGATGACTAAGTGTCTGATTTTATCTTATTGTGATAAATATTACGAATCAAGTAAAATTCATCAAATTATTTCAAAATCTTTTAAACGTTCTCTGTTTCCTATTCACTCAATTCTAGTTTCTTTCAAAGAAACTTTAATTCTCATATTTAATTCATGCTGTTGTGTGAGTGTTAAGTTGTGCTTATTTACAGTAATAGAGTTGGTGTCCGGGGGCGTAGCTCAGATGGTAGAGCGCTCGCTTAGCATGCGAGAGGTACGGGGATCGATACCCCGCGCCTCCAGGTGCCTTTTTTTGCACTAACATATAGATGCATTCACTTTCTGCTTAAAGGCAATTTGATTAATATTGTAAACCATCTTCCACTGTCTATTCCTTTTGATGACTAAGTGTGTGATATTTTTCTTATTGTGATAAATACTATGAATCCAGCAAAATTCATCAATGTATTTCAAAATCTCTTAAATCAATTCTGCTATAACTTTAATTAATCCCATTTACTTTATGATCTTGTGTGTGTGTTAATTTGTTTAACAATAAACAAGACGGTGTGTGGGGGCGTAGCTCAGATGGTAGAGCGCTCGCTTAGCATGCGAGAGGTACGGGGATCGATACCCCGCGCTTCCAAATGCCTTTTTTTGCACTCACATATAGATGCATTCACTTTCTGCTTAAACTCAATTTGATTAATATTGTAAATAATCTTCCACTTTCTATTTCTTTTGATGACTAAGTGTGTGATATTTTTCTTTTTGTGATAAATACTATGAATCAAGCAAAATTCATTAATGTATTTCAAAATCTCTTAAACTTTCCCTGTCTCCTACTCACTCAATTCTAGTTTCTCTTCCTCAGTAACTGTAATTATCCGATTTACTTTATGATCTTAAGTGAGTGTTAAGTTTTTCTTAATTAAATAAAAAAGATGATGTGCGGGGGCGTAGCTCAGATGGTAGAGCGCTCGCTTAGCATGCGAGAGGTACGGGGATCGATACCCCGCGCCTCCAAAGGGTCACCTTTTGCACAAATATATATATCCATCAATATTTGCCTGAAATCTATTTGATTAATATTGTAAATAATCTTCCGCATTCAATTTCTTTTGATGACGAAAAGTCTGATATTTCTCTTTGTGTGATAAATATCAAGAATCAAGCAAAATTCGTCGAATTACTTCAAAATCTTTCCAACGTTCTCTCTCTGTGTGTGTCACCTATTTCCTCAATTCTAGTGTCTCAGCAAAAGTTTTAACTGTCCCATTTACAGTATGATCTTGTGTGAGACTTAAGTTGTACTTGTTTAAAATAAACCAAATGTTACCCGGGTTCGTGGCTCGGGTGGTAGGGCGATCGCTTATCATGCCAGAGGTCCGGGAGTCGATGCCCGCGCCACCAAATGCATTTTTGCACTAACATGTAGATGCATTCACTTTCTGCTTAAAGTCACACACACACACACACAGTTTGATTAATATTGTAAATAATCTTCCACTTTCTATTCCTTTTGATGACTAAGTGTCTGATTTTATCTTATTGGATAAATATTACGAATCAAGTAAAATTCATCAAATTATTTCAAAATCTTTTAAACGTTCTCTGTTTCCTATTCACTCAATTCTCGTTTCTTTCAAAGAAACTTTAATTCTCATATTTAATTCATGCTGTTGTGTGAGTGTTAAGTTGTGCTTATTTACAGTAAAAGAGTTGGTGTCCGGGGGCGTAGCTCAGATGGTAGAGCGCTCGCTTAGCATGCGAGAGGTACGGGGATCGATACCCCGCGCCTCCAGATGTCTTTTTTTGCACTAACATATAGATGCATTCACTTTCTGCTTAAAGTCAATTTGATTAATATTGTAAACCACCTTCCACTGTCTATTCCTTTTGATGACTAAGTGTGTGATATTTTTCTTATTGTGATAAATACTATGAATCCAGCAAAATTCATCAATGTATTTCAAAATCTCTTAAACGTTCTTTGACTCATATTCACTCAATTCTAGTTTCTCTCCCGCTATAACTTTAATTAATCCCATTTACTTTATGATCTTGTGTGTGTGTTAATTTGTGCTTGCTTACAATAAACAAGACGGTGTGTGGGGGCGTAGCTCAGATGGTAGAGCGCTCGCTTAGCTTGCGAGAAGTACGGGGATCGATACCCTGCGCTTCCAAATGCCTTTTTTGCACTCACATATAGATGCATTCACTTTCTGCTTAAACTCAATTTGATTAATATTGTAAATAATCTTCCACTTTCTATTTCTGTTGATGTCTAAGTGTCTGATATTTTTCTTTTTGTAATAAATACTATGAATCAAGAAAAATTCATTAATATATTTCAAAATCTCTTAAACTTTCCCTGTCTCCTACTCACTCAATTCTAGTTTCTCTTCCTCAGTAACTAATTATCCGATTTACTTTATGATCTTAAGTGAGTGTTAAGTTTTTCTTAATTAAATAAACAAGATGATGTGCGGGGGCGTAGCTCAGATGGTAGAGCGCTCGCTCAGCATGCGAGAGGTACGGGGATCGATACCCCGCGCCTCCACGGGTCACCTTTTGCACAAATATATATATTCCATCAATATTTGCCTGAAATCTATTTGATTAATATTGTAAATAATCTTCCGCATTCAATTTCTTTTGATGACGAAAAGTCTGATATTTCTCTTTGTGTGATAAATATCAAGAATCAAGCAAAATTCGTCGAATTACTTCAAAATCTTTCCAACGTTCTCTCTCTGTGTGTGTCACCTATTTCCTCAATTCTAGTTTCTCAGCAAAATTTTAACTGTCCCATTTACAGTATGATCTTGTGTGAGACTTAAGTTGTACTTGTTTAAAATAATCCAAATGTTACCCGGGTTCGTAGCTCGGGTGGTAGAGCGATCGCTTATCATGCCAGAGGTCCGGGGGTCGATGCCCCGCGCCACCAAATGCATTTTTTGCACTAACATGTAGATGCATTCACTTTCTGCTTAAAGTCACACACACACACACACAGTTTGATTAATATTGTAAATAATCTTCCACTTTCTATTCCTTTTGATGACTAAGTGTCTGATTTTATCTTATTGTGATAAATATTACGAATCAAGTAAAATTCATCAAATTATTTCAAAATCTTGTAAACGTTCTCTGTTTCCTATTCACTCAATTCTAGTTTCTTTCAAAGAAACTTTAATTCTCATATTTAATTCATGCTGTTGTGTGAGTGTTAAGTTGTGCTTATTTACAGTAATAGAGTTGGTGTCCGGGGGCGTAGCTCAGATGGTAGAGCGCTCGCTTAGCATGCGAGAGGTACGGGGATCGATACCCCGCGCCTCCAGGTTCCTTTTTTTGCACTAACATATAGATGCATTCACTTTCTGCTTAAAGGCAATTTGATTAATATTGTAAACCATCTTCCACTGTCTATTACTTTTGATGACTAAGTGTGTGATATTTTTCTTATTGTGATAAATACTATGAATCCAGCAAAATTCATCAATGTATTTCAAAATCTCTTAAACGTTCTTTGACTCATATTCACTCAATTCTAGTTTTCTCTCCGCTATAACTTTAATTAATCCCATTTACTTTATGATCTTGTGTGTGTGTTAATTTGTGCTTGCTTACAATAAACAAGACGGTGTGTGGGGGCGTAGCTCAGATGGTAGAGCGCTCGCTTAGCATTACGGGGATCGATCTTCCAAATGCCTTTTTTGCACTCACATATAGATGCATTCACTTTCTGCTTAAACTCAATTTGATTAATATTGTAAATAATCTTCCACTTTCTATTTCTTTTGATGACTAAGTGTCTGATATTTTTCTTTTTGTAATAAATACTATGAATCAAGCAAAATTCATTAATATATTTCAAAATCTCTTAAACTTTCCCTGTCTCCTACTCACTCAATTCTAGTTTCTCTTCCTCAGTAACTGTAATTATCCGATTTACTTTATGATCTTAAGTGAGTGTTAAGTTTTTCTTAATTAAATAAACAAGATGATGTGCGGGGGCGTAGCTCAGATGGTAGAGCGCTCGCTTAGCATGCGAGAGGTACGGGGATCGATACCCCGCGCCTCCAAGGTCACCTTTTGCACAAATATATATATTCCATCAATATTTGCCTGAAATCTATTTGATTAATATTGTAAATAATCTTCCGCATTCAATTTCTTTTGATGACGAAAAGTCTGATATTTCTCTTTGTGTGATAAATATCAAGAATCAAGCAAAATTCGTCGAATTACTTCAAAATCTTTCCAACGTTCTCTCTCTGTGTGTGTCACCTATTTCCTCAATTCTAGTTTCTCAGCAAAAGTTTTAACTGTCCCATTTACAGTATGATCTTGTGTGAGACTTAAGTTGTACTTGTTTAAAATAAACCAAATGTTACCCGGGTTCGTAGCTCGGGTGGTAGGGCGATCGCTTATCATGCAGGGGTCGATGCCCCGCGCCACCAAATGCATATTTTGCACTAACATGTAGATGCATTCACTTTCTGCTTAAAGTCACACACACACACACACAGTTTGATTAATATTGTAAATAATCTTCCACTTTCTATTCCTTTTGATGACTAAGTGTCTGATTTTATCTTATTGTGATAAATATTACGAATCAAGTAAAATTCATCAAATTATTTCAAAATCTTTTAAACGTTCTCTGTTTCCTATTCACTCAATTCTAGTTTCTTTCAAAGAAACTTTAATTCTCATATTTAATTCATGCTGTTGTGTGAGTGTTAAGTTGTGCTTATTTACAGTAAAGAGTTGGTGTCCGGGGGCGTAGCTCAGATGGTAGAGCGCTCGCTTAGCATGCGAGAGGTACGGGGATCGATACCCCGCGCCTCCAGATGCCTTTTTTTGCACTAACATATAGATGCATTCACTTTCTGCTTAAAGTCAATTTGATTAATATTGTAAACCATCTTCCACTGTCTATTACTTTTGATGACTAAGTGTGTGATATTTTTCTTATTGTGATAAATACTATGAATCCAGAAAAATTCATCAATGTATTTCAAAATCTCTTAAACGTTCTTTGACTCATATTCACTCAATTCTAGTTTCTCTCCCGCTATAACTTTAATTAATCCCATTTACTTTATGATCTTGTGTGTGTGTTAATTTGTGCTTGCTTACAATAAACAAGACGGTGTGTGGGGGCGTAGCTCAGATGGTAGAGCGCTCGCTTAGCATGCGAGAGGTACGGGGATCGATACCCCGCGCTTCCAAATGCCTTTTTTGCACTCACATATAAATGCATTCACTTTCTGCTTAAACTCAATTTGATTAATATTGTAAATAATCTTCCACTTTCTATTTCTTTTGATGACTAAGTGTCTGATATTTTTCTTTTTGTAATAAATACTATGAATCAAGCAAAATTCATTAATATATTTCAAAATCTCTTAAACTTTCCCTGTCTCCTACTCACTCAATTCTAGTTTCTCTTCCTCAGTAACTGTAATTATCCGATTTACTTTATGATCTTAAGTGAGTGTTAAGTTTTTCTTAATTAAATAAACAAGATGATGTGCGGGGGCGTAGCTCAGATGGTAGAGCGCTCGCTTAGCATGCGAGAGGTACGGGGATCGATACCCCGCGCCTCCAAGGGTCACCTTTTGCACAAATATATATATTCCATCAATATTTGCCTGAAATCTATTTGATTAATATTGTAAATAATCTTCCGCATTCAATTTCTTTTGATGACGAAAAGTCTGATATTTCTCTTTGTGTGATAAATATCAAGAATCAAGCAAAATTCGTCGAATTACTTCAAAATCTTTCCAACGTTCTCTCTCTGTGTGTGTCACCTATTTCCTCAATTCTAGTTTCTCAGCAAAATTTTAACTGTCCCATTTACAGTATGATCTTGTGTGAGACTTAAGTTGTACTTGTTTAAAATAAACCAAATGTTACCCGGGTTCGTGGCTCGGGTGGTAGGGCGATCGCTTATCATGCCGGGGTCGATGCCCCGCGCCACCAAATGCATTTTTGCACTAACATGTAGATGCATTCACTTTCTGCTTAAAGTCACACACACACACACAGTTTGATTAATATTGTAAATAATCTTCCACTTTCTATTCCTTTTGATGACTAAGTGTCTGATTTTATCTTATTGTGATAAATATTACGAATCAAGTAAAATTCATCAAATTATTTCAAAATCTTTTAAACGTTCTCTGTTTCCTATTCACTCAATTCTAGTTTCTTTCAAAGAAACTTTAATTCTCATATTTAATTCATGCTGTTGTGTGAGTGTTAAGTTGTGCTTATTTACAGTAATAGAGTTGGTGTCCGGGGGCGTAGCTCAGATGGTAGAGCGCTCGCTTAGCATGCGAGAGGTACGGGGATCGATACCCCGCGCCTCCAGGTTCCTTTTTTTGCACTAACATATAGATGCATTCACTTTCTGCTTAAAGGCAATTTGATTAATATTGTAAACCATCTTCCACTGTCTATTACTTTTGATGACTAAGTGTGTGATATTTTTCTTATTGTGATAAATACTATGAATCCAGCAAAATTCATCAATGTATTTCAAAATCTCTTAAACTTTCCCTGTCTCCTACTCACTCAATTCTAGTTTCTCTTCCTCAGTAACTGTAATTATCCGATTTAATTTATGATCTTAAGTGAGTGTTAAGTTTTTCTTAATTAAATAAACAAGATGATGTGCGGGGGCGTAGCTCAGATGGTAGAGCGCTCGCTTAGCATGCGAGAGGTACGGGGATCGATACCCCGCGCCTCCAAGGGTCACCTTTTGCACAAAAATATATATTTCATCAATATTTGCCTGAAAACTATTTGATTAATATTGTAAATAATCTTCCGCATTCAATTTCTTTTGATGACGAAAAGTCTGATATTTCTTTTTGTGTGATAAATATCAAGAATCAAGCAAAATTCGTCGAATTACTTCAAAATCTTTCCAACGTTCTCTCCCTGTGTGTGTCACCTATTTCCTCAATTCTAGTTTCTCAGCAGAAATTTTAACTGTCCCACTTACAGTATGATCTTGTGTGAGACTTAAGTTGTATTTGTTTAAAATAAACTAATTGATACCCGGGTTCGTAGCTCGGGTGGTAGAGCGATTGCTTATCATGGCAGAGGTCCGGGGGTCGATGCCCCGCGCCACCAAATGCATTTTTTGCACTAACATGTAGATGCATTCACTTTCTGCTTAAAGTCACACACACACACAATTTGATTAATATTGTAAATAATCTTCCACTTTCTATTTCTTTTTATAAATAAGTGTCTGATTTTATCTTATTGTGATAAATACTACGAATCAAGTAAAATTCATCAAATTATTTCAAAATCTTTTAAACGTTCTCTGTTTCCTATTCACTCAATTCTAGTTTCTTTCAAAGAAACTTTAATTCTCCCATTTAATTCATGCTGTTGTGTGAGTGTTAAGTTGTGCTTATTTACAGTAAAAGAGTTGGTGTCCGGGGGCGTAGCTCAGATGGTAGAGCGCTCGCTTAGCATGCGAGAGGTACGGGGATCGATACCCCGCGCCTCCAAGGGTCACCTTTTGCACAAATATATATATTCCATCAATATTTGCCTGAAATCTATTTGATTAATATTGTAAATAATCTTCCGCATTCAATTTCTTTTGATGACGAAAAGTCTGATATTTCTCTTTGTGTGATAAATATCAAGAATCAAGCAAAATTCGTCGAATTACTTCAAAATCTTTCCAACGTTCTCTCTCTGTGTGTGTCACCTATTTCCTCAATTCTAGTTTCTCAGCAAAATTTTTAACTGTCCCATTTACAGTATGATCTTGTGTGAGACTTAAGTTGTACTTGTTTAAAATAAACCAAATGTTACCCGGGTTCGTAGCTCGGGTGGTAGGGCGATCGCTTATCATGCCAGAGGTCCGGGGGTCGATGCCCCGCGCCACCAAATGCATATTTTGCACTAACATGTAGATGCATTCACTTTCTGCTTAAAGTCACACACACACACACACAGTTTGATTAATATTGTAAATAATCTTCCACTTTCTATTCCTTTTGATGACTAAGTGTCTGATTTTATCTTATTGTGATAAATATTACGAATCAAGTAAAATTCATCAAATTATTTCAAAATCTTTTAAACGTTCTCTGTTTCCTATTCACTCAATTCTAGTTTCTTTCAAAGAAACTTTAATTCTCCCATTTAATTCATGCTGTTGTGTGAGTGTTAAGTTGTGCTTATTTACAGTAAAAGAGTTGGTGTCCGGGGGCGTAGCTCAGATGGTAGAGCGCTCGCTTAGCATGCGAGAGGTACGGGGATCGATACCCCGCGCCTCCAGATGCCTTTTTTGCACTAACATATAGATGCATTCACTTTCTGCTTAAAGTCAATTTGATTAATATTGTAAACCATCTTCCACTGTCTATTACTTTTGATGACTAAGTGTGTGATATTTTTCTTATTGTGATAAATACTATGAATCCAGAAAAATTCATCAATGTATTTCAAAATCTCTTAAACGTTTTTTGACTCATATTCACTCAATTCTAGTTTCTCTCCCGCTATAACTTTAATTAATCCCATTTACTTTATGATCTTGTGTGTGTGTTAATTTGTGCTTGCTTACAATAAACAAGACGGTGTGTGGGGGCGTAGCTCAGATGGTAGAGCGCTCGCTTAGCATGCGAGAGGTACGGGGATCGATACCCCGCGCTTCCAAATGCCTTTTTTTGCACTCACATATAAATGCATTCACTTTCTGCTTAAACTCAATTTGATTAATATTGTAAATAATCTTCCACTTTCTATTTCTTTTGATGACTAAGTGTCTGATATTTTTCTTTTTGTAATAAATACTATGAATCAAGAAAAATTCATTAATATATTTCAAAATCTCTTAAACTTTCCCTGTCTCCTACTCACTCAATTCTAGTTTCTCTTCCTCAGTAACTGTAATTATCCGATTTACTTTATGATCTTAAGTGAGTGTTAAGTTTTTCTTAATTAAATAAACAAGATGATGTGCGGGGGCGTAGCTCAGATGGTAGAGCGCTCGCTTAGCATGCGAGAGGTACGGGGATCGATACCCCGCGCCTCCAAGAGTCACCTTTTGCACAAATATATATATTCCATCAATATTTGCCTGAAATCTATTTGATTAATATTGTAAATAATCTTCCGCATTCAATTTCTTTTGATGACGAAAAGTCTGATATTTCTCTTTGTGTGATAAATATCAAGAATCAAGCAAAATTCGTCGAATTTCTTCAAAATCTTTCCAACCTTCTCTCTCTGTGTGTATCACCTATTTCTTCAATTCTAGTTTCTCAGAAGAATTTTTTACTGTCCCATTTACAGTATGATCTTGTGTGAGACTTAAGTTGTACTTGTTTAAAATAAACAATGTGATACACCTGGGTTCGTAGCTCGGGTTGTAGAGCGATCGCTTATAATGCGAGAGTTCCGGGGTAGTCGATGCCCTGTGCCACCAAATGCATTTTTTCCACTAACATATAGATGCATTCACTTTCTGCTTAAATTCAGTTTGATTAATATTGTAAATAATCTTCCACTTTCTATTCCTTTTGATGACTAAGTGTCTGATTTTATCTTATTGTGATAAATACTGCGAATCAAGTAAAATTCATCAAATTATTTCAAAATCTTTTAAACGTTCTCTGTTTCCTATTCACTCAATTCTAGTTTCTTTCAAAGAAACTTTAATTCTCCCATTTAATTCATGCTGTTGTGTGAGTGTTAAGTTGTGCTTATTTACAGTAAAAGAGTTGGTGTCCGGGGGCGTAGCTCAGATGGTAGAGCGCTCGCTTAGCATGCGAGAGGTACGGGGATCGATACCCCGCGCCTCCAGATTCCTTTTTTGCACTAACATATAGATGCATTCACTTTCTGCTTAAAGTCAATTTGATTAATATTGTAAACCATCTTCCACTGTCTATTACTTTTGATGACTAAGTGTGTGATATTTTTCTTATTGTGATAAATACTATGAATCCAGCAAAATTCATCAATGTATTTCAAAATCTCTTAAACGTTCTTTGACTCATATTCACTCAATTCTAGTTTCTCACCCGCTATAACTTTAATTAATCCCATTTACTTTATGATCTTGTGTGTGTGTTAATTTGTGCTTGCTTACAATAACAAGTCGGTGTGTGGGGGCGTAGCTCAGATGGTAGAGCGCTCGCTTAGCATGCGAGAGGTACGGGGATCGATACCCCGCGCTTCCAAATGCCTTTTTTTGCACTCACATATAAATGCATTCACTTTCTGCTTAAACTCAATTTGATTAATATTGTAAATAATCTTCCACTTTCTATTTCTTTTGATGACTAAGTGTCTGATATTTTTCTTTTTGTGATAAATACTATGAATCAAGCAAAATTCATTAATATATTTCAAAATCTCTTAAACTTTCCCTGTCTCCTACTCACTCAATTCTAGTTTCTCTTCCTCAGTAACTGTAATTATCCGATTTACTTTATGATCTTAAGTGAGTGTTAAGTTTTTCTTAATTAAATAAACAAGATGATGTGCGGGGGCGTAGCTCAGATGGTAGAGCGCTCGCTTAGCATGCGAGAGGTACGGGGATCGATACCCCGCGCCTCCAAGGGTCGCTTTTGCACAAATATATATATTCCATCAATATTTGCCTGAAATCTATTTGATTAATATTGTAAATAATCTTCCGCATTCAATTTCTTTTGATGACGAAAAGTCTGATATTTCTCTTTGTGTGATAAATATCAAGAATCAAGCAAAATTCGTCGAATTACTTCAAAATCTTTCCAACGTTCTCTCTCTGTGTGTGTCACCTATTTCCTCAATTCTAGTTTCTCAGCAAAAATTTTAACTGTCCCATTTACAGTATGATCTTGTGTGAGACTTAAGTTGTATTTTTTTAAAATAAAATCCAATTGTTACCCGGGTTCGTAGCTCGGGTGGTAGAGCGATCGCTTATCTTGCCAGAGGTCCGGGGTCGATGCTCCGCGCCACCAAATGCATATTTTGCACTAACATGTAGATGCATTCACTTTCTGCTTAAAGTCACACACACACACAGTTTGATTAATATTGTAAATAATCTTCCACTTTCTATTCCTTTTGATGACTAAGTGTCTGATTTTATCTTATTGTGATAAATATTACGAATCAAGTAAAATTCATCAAATTATTTCAAAATCTTTTAAACGTTCTCTGTTTCCTATTCACTCAATTCTAGTTTCTTTCAAAGAAACTTTAATTCTCATATTTAATTCATGCTGTTGTGTGAGTGTTAAGTTGTGCTTATTTACAGTAATAGAGTTGGTGTCCGGGGGCGTAGCTCAGATGGTAGAGCGCTCGCTTAGCATGCGAGAGGTACGGGGATCGATACCCCGCGCCTCCAGGTTCATTTTTTTTGCACTAACATATAGATGCATTCACTTTCTGCTTAAAGGCAATTTGATTAATATTGTAAACCATCTTCCACTGTCTATTACTTTTGATGACTAAGTGTGTGATATTTTTCTTATTGTGATAAATACTATGAATCCAGCAAAATTCATCAATGTATTTCAAAATCTCTTAAACTTTCCCTGTCTCCTACTCACTCAATTCTAGTTTCTCTTCCTCAGTAACTGTAATTATCCGATTTACTTTATGATCTTAAGTGAGTGTTAAGTTTTTCTTAATTAAATAAAAAAGATGATGTGCGGGGGCGTAGCTCAGATGGTAGAGCGCTCGCTTAGCATGCGAGAGGTACGGGGATCGATACCCCGCGCCTCCAAAGGTCACCTTTTGCACAAATATATATATTCCATCAATATTTGTCTGAAATCTATTTCATTAATATTGTAAATAATCTTCCGCATTCAATTTCTTTTGATGACGAAAAGTCTGATATTTCTCTTTGTGTGATAAATATCAAGAATCAAGCAAAATTCGTCGAATTACTTCAAAATCTTTCCAACGTTCTCTCTCTGTGTGTGTCACCTATTTCCTCAAATCTAGTTTCTCAGCAAAATTTTTAACTGTCCCATTTACAGTATGATCTTGTGTGAGAGTTAAGTTGAACTTGTTTAAAATAAACCAAATGTTACCCGGGTTCTTAGTTCGGGTGGTAGGGCGATCGCTTATCATGCCAGAGGTCCGGGGGTCGATGCTCCGCGCCACCAAATGCATATTTTGCACTAACATGTAGATGCATTCACTTTCTGCTTAAAGTCACACACACACACACACAGTTTGATTAATATTGTAAATAATCTTCCACTTTCTATTCCTTTTGATGACTAAGTGTCTGATTTTATCTTATTGTGATAAATATTACAAATCAAGTAAAATTCATCAAATTATTTCAAAATCTTTTAAACGTTCTCTGTTTCCTATTCACTCAATTCTAGTTTCTTTCAAAGAAACTTTAATTCTCCCATTTAATTCATGCTGTTGTGTGAGTGTTAAGTTGTGCTTATTTACAGTAAAAGAGTTGGTGTCCGGGGGCGTAGCTCAGATGGTAGAGCGCTCGCTTAGCATGCGAGAGGTACGGGGATCGATACCCCGCGCCTCCAGGTTCCTTTTTTTTGCACTAACATATAGATGCATTCACTTTCTGCTTAAAGTCAATTTGATTAATATTGTAAACCACCTTCCACTGTCTATTCCTTTTGATGACTAAGTGTGTGATATTTTTCTTATTGTGATAAATACTATGAATCCAGCAAAATTCATCAATGTATTTCAAAATCTCTTAAACGTTCTTTGACTCATATTCACTCAATTCTAGTTTCTCTTCCTCAGTAACTGTAATTATCCGATTTACTTTATGATCTTAAGTGAGTGTTAAGTTTTTCTTAATTAAATAAACAAGATGATGTGTGGGGGCGTAGCTCAGATGGTAGAGCGCTCGCTTAGCATGCGAGAGGTACGGGGATCGATACCCCGCGCCTCCAAAGGTCACCTTTTGCACAAATATATATATTCCATCAATATTTGCCTGAAATCTATTTGATTAATATTGTAAATAATCTTCCGCATTCAATTTCTTTTGATGACGAAAAGTCTGATATTTTTCTTTTTGTGATAAATATCAAGAATCAAGCAAAATTCGTCGAATTACTTCAAAATCTTTCCAACGTTCTCTCTCTGTGTGTGTCACCTATTTCCTCAAATCTAGTTTCTCAGCAAAATTTTTAACTGTCCCATTTACAGTATGATCTTGTGTTAAGTTGTACTTGTTTAAAATAAACCAAATGTTACCCGGGTTCTTAGTTCGGGTGGTAGGGCGATCGCTTATCATGCCAGAGGTCCGGGGGTCGATGCTCCGCGCCACCAAATGCATATTTTGCACTAACATGTAGATGCATTCACTTTCTGCTTAAAGTCACACACACACACACAGTTTGATTAATATTGTAAATAATCTTCCACTTTCTATTCCTTTTGATGACTAAGTGTCTGATTTTATCTTATTGTGATAAATATTACGAATCAAGTAAAATTCATCAAATTATTTCAAAATCTTTTAAACGTTCTCTGTTTCCTATTCACTCAATTCTCGTTTCTTTCAAAGAAACTTTAATTCTCATATTTAATTCATGCTGTTGTGTGAGTGTTAAGTTGTGCTTATTTACAGTAATAGAGTTGGTGTCCGGGGGCGTAGCTCAGATGGTAGAGCGCTCGCTTAGCATGCGAGAGGTACGGGGATCGATACCCCGCGCCTCCAGGTTCCTTTTTTTGCACTAACATATAGATGCATTCACTTTCTGCTTAAAGGCAATTTGATTAATATTGTAAACCATCTTCCACTGTCTATTACTTTTGATGACTAAGTGTGTGATATTTTTCTTATTGTGATAAATACTATGAATCCAGCAAAATTCATCAATGTATTTCAAAATCTCTTAAACTTTCCCTGTCTCCTACTCACTCAATTCTAGTTTCTCTTCCTCAGTAACTGTAATTATCCGATTTACTTTATGATCTTAAGTGAGTGTTAAGTTTTTCTTAATTAAATAAACAAGATGATGTGCGGGGGCGTAGCTCAGATGGTAGAGCGCTCGCTTAGCATGCGAGAGGTACGGGGATCGATACCCCGCGCCTCCAAAGGTCACCTTTTGCACAAATATATATATTCCATCAATATTTGCCTGAAATCTATTTGATTAATATTGTAAATAATCTTCCGCATTCAATTTCTTTTGATGACGAAAAGTCTGATATTTCTCTTTGTGTGATAAATATCAAGAATCAAGCAAAATTCGTCGAATTACTTCAAAATCTTTCCAACGTTCTCTCTCTGTGTGTGTCACCTATTTCCTCAATTCTAGTGTCTCAGCAAAAGTTTTAACTGTCCCATTTACAGTATGATCTTGTGTGAGACTTAAGTTGTACTTGTTTAAAATAAACCAAATGTTACCCGGGTTCGTGGCTCGGGTGGTAGGGCGATCGCTTATCATGCGGGGGTCGATGCCCCGCGCCACCAAATGCATATTTTGCACTAACATGTAGATGCATTCACTTTCTGCTTAAAGTCACACACACACACAATTTGATTAATATTGTAAATAATCTTCCACTTTCTATTCCTTTTGATGACTAAGTGTCTGATTTTATCTTATTGTGATAAATACTACGAATCAAGTAAAATTCATCAAATTATTTCAAAATCTTTTAAACGTTCTCTGTTTCCTATTCACTCAATTCTAGTTTCTTTCAAAGAAACTTTAATTCTCCCATTTAATTCATGCTGTTGTGTGAGTGTTAAGTTGTGCTTATTTACAGTAAAAGAGTTGGTGTCCGGGGGCGTAGCTCAGATGGTAGAGCGCTCGCTTAGCATGCGAGAGGTACGGGGATCGATACCCCGCGCCTCCAGATGCCTTTTTTTGCACTAACATATAGATGCATTCACTTTCTGCTTAAAGTCAATTTGATTAATATTGTAAACCATCTTCCACTGTCTATTACTTTTGATGACTAAGTGTGTGATATTTTTCTTATTGTGATAAATACTATGAATCCAGCAAAATTCATCAATGTATTTCAAAATCTCTTAAACGTTCTTTGACTCATATTCACTCAATTCTAGTTTCTTCCCGCTATAACTTTAATTAATCCCATTTACTTTATGATCTTGTGTGAGTGTTAATTTGTGCTTCTTAAATAAACAAACGGATGTGTGGGGGCGTAGCTCAGATGGTAGAGCGCTCGCTTAGCATGCGAGAGGTACGGGGATCGATACCCCGCGCCTTCCAAATGCCTTTTTTGCACTCACATATAGATGCATTCACTTTCTGCTTAAACTCAATTTGATTAATATTGTAAATAATCTTCCACTTTCTATTTCTTTTGATGACTAAGTGTCTGATATTTTTCTTTTTGTGATAAATACTATGAATCAAGCAAAATTCATCAAATTATTTCAAAATCTTTAAACGTTCTCTGTTTCCTATTCACTCAATTCTAGTTTCTTTTTCGGTTTAATTCTCCCATTTAAGTATGATCTGTTGTGTGAGTGTTAAGTTGTGCTTATTTAAAATAAACAAATTGGTGTCCGGGGCGTAGCTCAGATGGTAGAGCGCTCGCTTAGCATGCGAGAGGTACGGGGATCGATACCCCGCGTAACCAAGGTTCCTTTTTTTGCACTAACATATAGATGCATTCACTTTCTGCTTAAAGTCAATTTGATTAATATTGTAAATAATCTTCCACTTCTATTTCTTTTGATGACTAAGTGTCTGATTTTTATCTTATTGTGATAAATATTATGAATCAAGTAAAATTCATCAAATTATTTCAAAATCTTTAAACGTTCTCTGTGACCTATTCACTCAATTCGTTTCTTTCAAAGAAACTTTAATTAATCTCATATTTAATTATGCTTGTGTGAGTGTTAAGTTGTGCTTATTTACAATAAATAGAGTTGGTGTGGGGGGCGTAGCTCAGATGGTAGAGCTATTTCGCTTAGCATGCGAGAGAGGTACGGGGATCGATACCCCTGCGCCTCCAAATGCTTTTTTTTTGCACTAACATATAGATGCATTCACTTTCTGCTTAAAGTCAATTTGATTAATATTGTAAACCATCTTCCACTTTCTATTTCTTTTGATGACTAAGTGTCTGATATTTTTCTTTTTGTAATAAATACTATGAATCAAGCAAAATTCATTAATATATTTCAAAATCTCTTAAACTTTCCCTGTCTCCTACTCACTCAATTCTAGTTTCTCTTCCTCAGTAACTGTAATTATCCGATTTACTTTATGATCTTAAGTGAGTGTTAAGTTTTTCTTAATTAAATAAACAAGATGATGTGCGGGGGCGTAGCTCAGATGGTAGAGCGCTCGCTTAGCATGCGAGAGGTACGGGGATCGATACCCCGCGCCTCCAAAGGTCACCTTTTGCACAAATATATATATTCCATCAATATTTGCCTGAAATCTATTTGATTAATATTGTAAATAATCTTCCGCATTCAATTTCTTTTGATGACGAAAAGTCTGATATTTCTCTTTGTGTGATAAATATCAAGAATCAAGCAAAATTCGTCGAATTACTTCAAAATCTTTCCAACGTTCTCTCTCTGTGTGTGTCACCTATTTCCTCAATTCTAGTTTCTCAGCAAAAATTTTAACTGTCCCATTTACAGTATGATCTTGTGTGAGACTTAAGTTGTACTTGTTTAAAATAAACCAAATGTTACCCGGGTTCGTAGCTCGGGTGGTAGGGCGATCGCTTATCATGCCAGAGGTCCGGGGGTCGATGCCCCGCGCCACCAAATGCATCTTTTGCACTAACATGTAGATGCATTCACTTTATGCTTAAAGTCAGTTTGATTAATATTGTAAATAATCTTCCACTTTCTATTCCTTTTGATGACTAAGTGTCTGATTTTATCTTATTGTGATAAATACTGCGAATCAAGTAAAATTCATCAAATTATTTCAAAATCTTTTAAACGTTCTCTGTTTCCTATTCACTCAATTCTAGTTTCTTTCAAAGAAACTTTAATTCTCCCATTTAATTCATGCTGTTGTGTGAGTGTTAAGTTGTGCTTATTTACAGTAAAAGAGTTGGTGTCCGGGGGCGTAGCTCAGATGGTAGAGCGCTCGCTTAGCATGCGAGAGGTACGGGGATCGATACCCCGCGCCTCCAGATGTCTTTTTTTGCACTAACATATAGATGCATTCACTTTCTGCTTAAAGTCAATTTGATTAATATTGTAAACCACCTTCCACTGTCTATTCCTTTTGATGACTAAGTGTGTGATATTTTTCTTATTGTGATAAATACTATGAATCCAGCAAAATTCATCAATGTATTTCAAAATCTCTTAAACTTTCCCTGTCTCCTACTCACTCAATTCTAGTTTCTCTTCCTCAGTAACTGTAATTATCCGATTTACTTTATGATCTTAAGTGAGTGTTAAGTTTTTCTTAATTAAATAAATAAGATGATGTGCGGGGGCGTAGCTCAGATGGTAGAGCGCTCGCTTAGCATGCGAGAGGTACGGGGATCGATACCCCGCGCCTCCAAATGTCATTTTTGCACAAAATATATAATTCCATCAATATTTGCCTGAAATCTATTTGATTAATATTGTAAATAATCTTCCGCATTCAATTTCTTTTGATGACGAAAAGTCTGATATTTCTCTTTGTGTGATAAATATCAAGAATCAAGCAAAATTCGTCGAATTACTTCAAAATCTTTCCAAACGTTCTCTCTCCTGTGTGTGTCACCTATTTCCTCAATTCTAGTTTCTCAGCAAAATTTTAACTGTCCCATTTACAGTATGATCTTGTGTGAGACTTAAGTTGTATTTGTCAAAAAAATAAACCAAATGTTACCCGGGTTCGTAGCTCGGGTGGTAGAGCGATCGCTTATCATGCCAGAGGTCCGGGGGTCGATGCCCCCGCGCCACCAAATGCATTTTTGCACTAACATGTAGATGCATTCACTTTCTGCTTAAAGTCACACACACACACAAGTTTGATTAATATTGTAAATAATCTTCCACTTTCTATTCCTTTTGATGACTAAGTGTCTGATTTTATCTTATTGTGATAAATATTACAAATCAAGTAAAATTCATCAAATTATTTCAAAATCTTTTAAACGTTCTCTGTTTCCTATTCACTCAATTCTAGTTTCTTTCAAAGAAACTTTAATATCTCATATTGACGAGATATTGGTAATTCATGCTGTTGTGTGAGTGTTAAGTTGTGCTTATTTACAGTAATAGAGTTGGTGTCCGGGGCGTAGCTCAGATGGTAGAGCGCTCGCTTAGCATGCGAGAGGTACGGGGATCGATACCCCGCGCCTCCAGGTTCTTTTTTTTGCACTAACATATAGATGCATTCACTTTCTGCTTAAAGGCAATTTGATTAATATTGTAAACCATCTTCCACTGTCTATTACTTTTGATGACTAAGTGTGTGATATTTTTCTTATTGTGATAAATACTATTTTTCCAGCAAAATTCATCAATGTATTTCAAAATCTCTTAAACATTTTTCCCTGTCTCCTACTCACTCAATTTCTAGTTTAGTTTCTCTTCCTCAGTAACTGTAATTATCCGATTTACTTTATGATCTTAAGTGAGTGTTAAGTTTTTCTTAATTAAATAAACAAGATGATGTGCGGGGGCGTAGCTCAGATGGTAGAGCGCTCGCTTAGCATGCGAGAGGTACGGGGATCGATACCCCGCGCCTCCAAAGGTCACCTTTTGCACAAATATATATATTCCATCAATATTTGCCTGAAATCTATTTGATTAATATTGTAAATAATCTTCCGCATTCAATTTCTTTTGATGACGAAAAGTCTGATATTTCTCTTTGTGTGATAAATATCAAGAATCAAGCAAAATTCGTCGAATTACTTCAAAATCTTTCCAACGTTCTCTCTCTGTGTGTGTCACCTATTTCCTCAAATCTAGTTTCTCAGCAAAATTTTTAACTGTCCCATTTACAGTATGATCTTGTGTTAAGTTGTACTTGTTTAAAATAAACCAAATGTTACCCGGGTTCTTAGTTCGGGTGGTAGGGCGATCGCTTATCATGCCAGAGGTCCGGGGGTCGATGCTCCGCGCCACCAAATGCATATTTTGCACTAACATGTAGATGCATTCACTTTCTGCTTAAAGTCACACACACACACACAGTTTGATTAATATTGTAAATAATCTTCCACTTTCTATTCCTTTTGATGACTAAGTGTCTGATTTTATCTTATTGTGATAAATATTACGAATCAAGTAAAATTCATCAAATTATTTCAAAATCTTTTAAACGTTCTCTGTTTCCTATTCACTCAATTCTAGTTTCTTTCAAAGAAACTTTAATTCTCCCATTTAATTCATGCTGTTGTGTGAGTGTTAAGTTGTGCTTATTTACAGTAAAAGAGTTGGTGTCCGGGGCGTAGCTCAGATGGTAGAGCGCTCGTTTAGCATGCGAGAGGTACGGGGATCGATACCCCGCGCCTCCAGATGCCTTTTTTGCACTAACATATAGATGCATTCACTTTCTGCTTAAATTCAATTTGATTAATATTGTAAACCATCTTCCACTGTCTATTACTTTTGATGACTAAGTGTGTGATATTTTTCTTATTGTGATAAATACTATATGAATCCAGCAAAATTCATCAATGTATTTCAAAATCTCTTAAACGTTCTTTGACTCATATTCACTCAATTCTAGTTTCTCACCCGCTATAACTTTAATTAATCCCATTTACTTTATGATCTTGTGGTTCCTTTAATTTTTTTCTAAAGTCTTTGTTGATGTTCTAAATCGTATTTTTCAGATGGTAGAGCGCTCGCTAAGCATTGAGGTACGGGGTTCTTGCGATCAAAGTTTTTTTGCACTAAATATGCTAAGACTTGCATTCAATGGATTTTGTGAAATATTTTTAATATTGTAAATAATCTTCCAGATTCAGATATTTTGTATGACTGTGTCTGATATTTTCTTTTAAAGAAATAACATTTAACAAGTCATATAAAAATTTTTTAATTTATAAATCTTTTTATTTTATTATATTATTTATTTATCCTATATTTTATTTATAATTTCTACTTAGGTTCAACAATAAATATTTATTATTTTAGTTAGTTAAATTTAATTACTGAAGTAATATCGAAAAAACAGTTTTAACATCGTGTCATCCACTAAAAAGTTAAAAATATATATGTTTGAAAATGAGGAGCACCATCTGTTGAACTTAGTTGTCACAATATTTCGTCGGAAATAACTTAGAATAAATGTAAAATTAAAAGAAAAAAATTTAATTAATGAATTAATATTTGAAAAAAACTGATATTTCTCGTGTGATAAATCCTCCACTACAAGTTTAAAAAATGTATTTTGATTTCAAAATGAATTAAACGTATTTTATTAACGATTGAAAATTTGAACAAGATAAAGATTATATATATATATCATATATATGGTGAGTGTGATCTAATAGTAGGGATTAAAAAAGAATAAAGGCTTTAGTATTTAATTCAAGAAACTGAACTATTTTCAATCACGATATTTCTATTTTTATACGATAAAATGGAGTTTTTACGTCTACTTACTACCTTCTCCCTTCTCTATTTAAATCCTGATTAATTTTATTAAATTACTTAATTTCTATTTTTATAATTTGTTTCCTGTTCTATATATATTTTCTCTATTGTCTCCGTATTCCTGTTCATTACCATTTGGCATTTTAAAATGACAAAATAATAATATTAAAAATATTCAAAAACAAATATCACTTTTTATTCTCAAAAGAAGGTTTTTCGAACTGAAACGAAATAATATGAAAAGTGTATCTTTTTAAATTATTAGAAAATTAGTCACAAATTTTAAATTACCACAAACATGTTCCTTTTGTACATTCCCTATTTATATGGGGGAAGGGGGATTTAGCAGGTTTCTTATTCTTAGGACGGTTGTCATTTTCTCCAGTGTATCAAATAAAACCAAGAAAAAGTCGTGACCAAAGTTTCTAAGAAATATTGTAAATATTCTCCTCGGCCGATGAATTACATTCCAAATCAATAATTTCAGTTTGCAATTTCTTTTTACTGTCAAAATTATGTATCCCTTTATAAAAAAATTTTCTCGAAAAAGGGAAAAGGTTTAAAACTTTTCTTTTCCTCACGAAAACACAAACGCCGAAGGACACTTGAGTAACAAGAAATTCGCTCATGATCCACTTAGAAATCTAGTTTCTAGAGGAAAATTGAAACATGAATAATAATGTCTAACTGAAGACTTTTATGATGGGTTTTATTGCGCTTCTTTTAGTTTTATTGACAGTAATGGGCCCGACTTTAGTTCGGGAAGTGGCTCAGTTCGCTTATCATGACAAATAGTGGAAAAGGAATCTGATGATGAAGGATAAATATTTTTTTATTATATTTCTGTTTATATAAGAGTGAGATATTTTATTCTTTAAACAGAGTTTTTGTTTAAAAAAATTGTGGAATAATCTTGAAGGATTGTAGAAGTTTAATGCTATTGCTATGAGAAACACACTGACACTTATATATATATATATATTATATATATACACTGATGTGCAAAAATTAAGGACGAGAATTTTTTCAATATAACTTTGTACAAAAACCTTCCAAATCAACACATTTAATACCGTAAGATCCCCAATACGTAAGGACATGTGTAATGTAAGCTTAACACATACTAAAAGAGAAATCAGAGGGATAAAAAGAAGCTTGACTGAAAAAAGTAGCATGGAGGGCAATGCGACTGAATTGCCGAAACATCCCTGTGATGGGTGTCCAGCAAGAAACATCCGGTCTTTAGTAGGGGATATGAGTCTCTCCTTACTGCTAAGGTTTCACAGCATCTGCCATCTGCTGAGAATGAAGGGTGATTAATATTGTTAAGGCATTGCTGCCATTACGTCTTGCAGCGCCAATCGAAGCTTGAAACGTTACTGGTGGTAGGGTACGAGCTTCAAGCGTCTGCCTAGAAAATCCCATACATGCTCGATGGGATTGAGATCCGGAGAGATCGTGCCGGCCAATCCATACCTTCAATATCCTCACTCTCTAAGAGCTGTTCAGCATCTACTGTGCGATGACATGGTGCATTGTCGTCCATGAAAAGGAACTGTCGAATTATCAGATCCATAGGGCCTCTAAAAAGACGCACATATGGGAGAAGAATCTCTTACAATAACGGGTCCCGTTGACTGAACCTGCGTCGAAGATGTGAAGGTCTGTACGACTACCAAGCATGATGCCTCCCCAAACGAGAACATCGCGACCTCCATGCCTTCTTCCAATGATGTTCGAGGGATGATTGCGGCTTCCCCGCTCTCTCCAGATGATTATGCGCTTAAAATCGCTACTCAAACTGAATCTGCTAATAGGCCTCATCTGTAAAAAGTAATCGTCCCCATTCATTCCATCTCAATTCCGGTGTTCCGGTATTGTAATTCTCCGATGGGCAGGCGTTAAAGGTACACAGTGTACAGGGCGTCAATAATTGCAAACAGAAACCACCGTGCAGTCTTCTGGCCACGGTAAAATCGATTATCGGTCGTCCAGTCGCCTGTGTCGGGTGTCTAGCGATTTCTCCCGCTGTCTGCCGCCTATTTCTTTGGCCTGTTTAGACAATGCACCGGTCATTTGCGGGTGTGGTTCCTTGGACGACAACTACTGAACCCCGGATAGCTGTTTGTAGTTTGAAATTGTCTCAAAGTCGTGAAACGATGCTGTGAGCAAAATCGGCGAATTACTTCAACATCTTTCGTTCACTGCGGCCTTCCTCCCACTTCCCAAATGATTCGACCTCAGGCAAAAGCATCGAGATGTCGTTTAACAGATATGATTATTCGCCATTTCTCGCTGAGGCAGCAATGTGACCCGGTGTGATTTTAACTGCTATACGGCGTGCAATCTCTTTGCCAGAAATACTGATCTTACACCGACAACATGCTTTATACTACTCAGACACTCCCCCATTACATCTACCTGCATATCTGCGCATGTGCTACCGTACATCACCTTACTTAATCTTGATTGGTCTTTAAATGTCCGCTCTGCCTCTTCGTTCAGCTAATGTGCTAATTTTTCGACTTCGTCCTTAATTTTTGCACACCAGTGTATATATAGGTATATATAGTATAATATAAAATAAAAGTGAAGAATAACTAGAACCGACAGTACTAAAGAAGTAAGAAATTAGAATTCAGAAAACACAACAAATGTAGATACAAAAAGTCATAGGAATAAACTGGAGACCTATATATATATATACATATATATATATGCATCAATATTATATATATATACGATATAATATATCTAAGTCGTATCTTAGCAAATATATCAATTATTTACGAAAATATGAGAGAAAGTACTTCCAAACAAAATAAATAATTATAAAAAATCTTCCACATGGAAACATTTTAAAAACATTTAATTTCTGACATAATTCATCATAATTAATACATAATAACTGCTAACAGAAATTCACTGTCTCATCGTAACCCAAAGCGTGCATCTTCCTGTGATAAATCAATTCAAATTCGCATTCGTCACTTTTGAAGCTATAATTTCAATTGATTTATTTTTTAGCACCATAAAGTAATTCATAAGTTTTTTCTTAATTAAATGACGATGTCAGGTCGGTTGGTCAGTTACTTGTGAACGTTACGATAATCAGATATGCATGATCGAAGCTCATCTTAGATTTTCAAACTCCTTTTCGGAATTGGTATCCATTTTAAGAAAATGCTTTCCGATTTGATTAAAACTGATAAAAACTGGAACACTAATATATTTTAATCGCTCGCCAAGTGTCTGATTTTCTCTCTTGTTAATAAATATCAAATTATTAGCAAAATGTTCTGTCATTTATTTCAAAATTTTCTTCAACGTTCATGCTGCTCTGTGTGTTCAAGGCTAATGAACTTTCATTGTCGAAAGACTTTTATGACCAATTTACATTATGCTGTTGTGTGAGTGTTAATGTTGTACATTGTTTAAAATAAAAAATGTGTCCGGGGGCGTAGTGCCTAGTACTTACATGCCAGAGGTCCGGGGTCGATGCCCCGCGCCACCAAATGCATATTTTGCACTAACATGTAGATGCATTCACTTTCTGCTTAAAGTCAGTTTGATTAATATTGTAAATAATCTTCCACTTTCTATTCCTTTTGATGACTAAGTGTCTGATTTTATCTTATTGTGATAAATACTGCGAATCAAGTAAAATTCATCAAATTATTTCAAAATCTTTTAAACGTTCTCTGTTTCCTATTCACTCAATTCTAGTTTCTTTCAAAGAAACTTTAATTCTCCCATTTAATTCATGATGTTGTGTGAGTGTTAAGTTGTGCTTACTTAAATAAACAGTATGTTGTCCGGTGACGTAGCTAAGATAGTAGAGCTCTGGCTTAGCATGCGAGAGGTACGGGGATCGAACCCCCGATTGCAAATGCATTTTTTGCGCCTACATTAGATGCACCTTTTTTGCACAATTTGATTAATATAAACATCTTCAATCAATGACGTCTTGAAATCAATTTGACAAATATTTTTCTATTTTTGTGATAAAAATATTGAATCAAGCAAAATTCATGAAACTATTTCAAAATCTATCAAAAGTACTCTGTTTCCTATTCTCTCAATTTTAGTTTCTTTCGCAGAAACTTTAATTCTCCCATTTAATTCATGTTGTGTGAGTGTTAAGTTTTGCTTAATTAAATAAACAAGATTATGTGCGGGGGCGTTGCTCAGATGGTAGAGCGCTCGCTTAGCATGCGAGAGGTACGGGGATCGATACCCCGCGCCTCCAAGGGTCACCTTTTGCACAAATATATATATTCCATCAATATTTGCCTGAAATCTATTTGATTAATATTGTAAATAATCTTCCGCTTTCAATTTCTTTTGATGACGAAAAGTCTGATATTTCTCTTTGTGTGATAAATATTAAGAATCAAGCAAAATTCGTCGAATTACTTCATAATCTTTTCAACGTTCTGTCTATGTGTGTGTGTCACCTGTTTCCTCAATTCTAGTTTCTAAGCAGAATTTTTAACTGTCCCATTTACAGTATGATCTTGTGTGATACTTAAGTTGTACTTGTTTGAAATGAACCAAATAATACCCGGGTTCGTAGATTGGGTGATAGAGCGATCGCGTATCATGTGAGAGGTCCGGGGATCTATAACCCACACCTCCAAATGCAATTTTTGCACTAACATATAGATGCATTCACTTTCTGCTTAAAGTCAGTTTGATTAATATTGTAAATAATCTTCCACTTTCTATTCCTTTTGATGACTAAGTGTCTGATATTTTTCTTATTGTGATTAATAATACGAATCAAGTAAAATTCATCAAATTATTTCTAAATCTTTTAAACGTTCTCTGTCTCCTATTCACTCAAGTCTAGTTTCTTTCGCAGAAACTTTAATTCTCCCATTTAGTTCATGATGTTGTGTGAGTGTTTAGTTACAATAAAAAAGATGGTGTCCGGGGGCGTAGCTCAGATGATAGATTGCTCGCTTAGAATGCGAAATGTACGGGGATTTATACCCCGCGCCTCAAGATGCCTTATTTTGCACTAACATATAGATGCATTCACTTTCTGCTTAAACTCAATTTGTTTACTATTGTAAATAATCTTCCACTGTCTATTCCTTTTGATGACTAAGTGTCTGATATTTTTCTTTGCTGTGATTAATAATACGAATCAAGTAAAATTCATCAAATTATTTCAAAATCTATTAAAGGTACTCTGTCTCCTATTCGCTCAATTCTAGTTACTTTTGCAGAAACTTTAATTCTCCCATTTAATTCATGCTGTTGTGTGAGTGTCAAGTTGTGCTTACTTACAATAAACGAGATGGTGTCCGTGGGCGTAGCTCAGATGGTAGAGCGCTCGCTTAGTATGCGAGAGGTACGTGGATCGATACCCCGCGCCTCCAAATGCCTTTTTTTGCACTAGCATATAGATGCATTCACTATCTGCTTAAAGTCAGTTTGATTAATTCTGTAAATAATATTCCAATTTCTATTCCTTTTGAAGACTAAGTGTCTGATTCAAAATCTGTCAAATGTTCTCCGTCTCCTAGCTACACAATTCTATTTTCTTTCGCAGGAACTTTAATTCTCCCATTTAATTCATGATATTGTGTGAATGTTAAGTTGTGCTTAGTTACAATAATCGAGATGGTGTCCGGGGCGTAGCTCAGATGGTATAGCGCTCGCTTAGCATGCGAGAGGTACGGGGATCGATACCCGCGCCTCCATTTCCCCTTTTCGTACTAATATATATATTCCATCAATTTTTGCCTGAAATCTATTTGATTAATATTGTAAATAATATTCCGCTTTCAATTTCTTTTGATGACGAAATGTCTGATATTTCTCTTTGTGTGATAAATATTAAGAATCATGCAAAATTCGTCGAAATACTTCAAATTTACTGAAAGTATAAATAATTCAAATACATTCTGACATAATAAAAAATAAAATACGCATTTACACTGATATAATACACTTATAAATGTATTAATGCTGCATAATATATTTTCTAATTAATTTAAGGAGCGTTGGAAACCTCTTTGTCTCTCTATACTGACAATGTTAAATTGGCTGTTTTCGATGTACCTTTTCTCAAAATCTGTTTTTTGTACATGCTCTAAATGTTTCATACTATTAAATTATACTTCTCTTTTTATATAAAATGAGCTTTTAGCTAATTTTGAATTTTTTAAGAAATTATGAAATATTTTATCAAACATTGCGAAATTTGACCCATTTTTTTACTTGAAAAATTTGTAAAAATTAAATTTTTGAGTGTTTTAAAAAAAAGCTTATTTTAGTATATATTAGACATCATTATAAATAATTTATAAAAAATTTACATACCTGTGAACAGTATTTTCTCAGAAAAGGTACATCGCACATTAAAATTTACATTTTGAGATAAATTGATTTTAATGTATACAGTGAGACTTCTAATCGGCTGGGAAATGAAAAAATAAAAAGCTCAATTTAAAATAAAAGATACATGTTTTGGTTTATATCAATCGTTACACTTTTAAACAAAAACAAAGTGATTTGTTTACAATTTTTGCTATTAAAATGGGCCTGGCCCAAATTCAACAATTATTTAAAAATATATTTTAAGGGCTTCTGAATACCCTAGAGGTTAAAGTAAGGTATTTTTAGAAAGGTTAAAATCTATACAACTTGTAAAAATGTAAAAATCTCAAATTGTCAAAAAAAATAAGATTTTAGCTTTCCAACACCCCTTAACTATAGTAAGTTAAGAACAAGTTTAAAAATTACCAGTGACCCTATAGGCTTGTCATGTATAAAATTGTACGTATACAAAATTAACACTTATCTCAATAATCTGTGCGGTTTATAATTAATCCTTTAACAGCCGATAAAAAAGTACGCTATACGCTCCCCAATGCAACCTTCCACGTAAGCGATATATTGGGGAGAAGGGGTAGAAAAGGAGAATAAAAATGAGCAAATCCTCTGAAGTAAGCAAATCCTTCACTAACACTGTTAAGGTTCTTTTATTCCATTCTAAAGCTTCTGGAATAATTTTATGGAAATCAATGCACAGAAAAGATCATACTTCGGTAAGACGATTATATACGTCAGGGGAAATTAACGCTTTGACTGAGAAAGAGGTTCATATACGCCGGTGGCAGCTTTAGCGTCACAGTATAGTCTTATTGAATTCAGTACATTGTTATTGTATGGAGGGGGAGCGATGGAAATAATGATTGAATAGTGGGTCTCAAGTATTGAAAGTTTGAGAAGCACTGTCTTACGAGCTGTCCAAAAATTTAACACAAATAAGCCAAATACAGCCACACAAATTATTAAAAAAAACACAAGATCTTTTTAGGCCTTCTTCTAAATTGAGGTAACATTTCGCGAAGAAAATGTTTAACTCTGTATTGAGATACTGAGTCTAGGACCAAACTCAGATTGATTTTCAAAGAGAAAGGTTTTTTTGTTGTTCCTTTGAGTTCATTTTGTCTATTTACTATGGGCTTAATCCGTAAAATTATGAAGTAATGGTTTTTCTAGTGCATCACACAAGTTCAAAGTAATCACCCATTTCAATCATAAACTTCGAATTGAAGACCCATCTCGTCATGTTGTGCCAAGTTTTATTTCAAGGACACTTTTTTTTTTAAAAAAAAGTTAAGAACATGTGTTCTATTAACTTTTTTCATAATATTGACTATTAATAGTTTAATAGACTATTAATTTAATTGTCTATTAATAAATTATTAATATTTTTTTTATAATGTTGACTTGGTATTTTTTTAATATTATTTTACTCTTAAATCAGAATTATTAATCGTTATCTGTCAACTTCGCGCGTGCGTTTAGTGTTTCCTGACATTATAAGACTACATTCTTTTAGGCTATTGTTATCTGAGGCCCAGCTTTAAGTATAGCCTTCACCTCCTGATTTAAAACGGAAAGAACTTGAATTTCCAAAACAAAAGTGTATTTATCGTTTGAACCTGCAGCCTCCTCAGAGTCGTATCCTCAAACTCCGTTTTCACCAGATCACTATTAGCAAAAGAAACGCACTTGTCAAATTCTAAGTCTGTAGGCCTAATTGTTCAAAAACGGTTTTTAAAAAACTTTAATACCCCGCAGCCAAGCCTAAACCCCTAAGGGCGTCAATATCCTCGAATCCCGTTCTTAACAGATCTCTACCCCATGAAAAAAAAAATTGACAAATTTTAAATCTGTGGGAGGACGAAAAATTTTGTCTTAAAATTTTGTCTAAAATTTTGTCTTCTTCTTACCTTAATAGTCGATTTTCGTAAAACCCATTATTAGCAGACATCTACTAAACAAAAGAAACATGCTTACAAAATTTCAAGTTTTATAATTTCAATAGCACCGAACATCTCTTGATGACTCAGTGAGTAAATCGCCTTTCTTCTTTATACATATAGATTATTGTTTTTTTTATTTACGTCGATAAAATTAAAAACAATACAATTTTTACATCAATGATAATACAGTTACTACATCAACATAACACTATACAATTATAGTAAACTACATCAAAATATTTCAGTGTTTACTACAACTCGATATCGTTGCTATAATGATAAAAATTTCATCACTAAATACAATTGTATTTTTCAATTCCTACTATTAGCTAACTCTCTCTATACAGTTAAATATTTATTTATCTTGTTCAAATTTTCAATCGTTAATAAAATAATTTCAATTCATCCAATCAAGTTCAAATAAATTTTTTTAAAAACTTGTAGTGGATGACACTTGATGTTAATACAGTTTTTTCAAATATTAATTAATTAATTAAATTTATTTAAATTAATTACTGGTTTTTGACGCTTAGATTTGTCTCAATTATTGTAACAATGTATCTGTTAAAACAAAGACAAAAGTTGGCGTCAAAAACCTGTTTTTCAGCCAAACTAGTCAAACCGGGTTTGCATTGTTACAACAATGTAGACAAATCATGGTCTTTTTTCAGTTCCTACTATTAATTCAGTCTTTCCCTATATATATATATGTATATATATATATATATATATATATATATATATATATATATATATATATATATATATATATATATATATATATATCTTATTCAAATTTTATGTGCAATCGTAATAAAATACTTTCTATTCCTGTATTCAAAGTAGGAATTGACTTAATTTTTTTATATATTCCTTGTTTTATATCAAAACAGACACCAGTTGAAAAATTGTTGGTTCCCTAGTGTCTTCAATACATCAACATAAACAAGATTCCCTCAGGCTTAAAGATGATATGAATCTTTTTTTCTTCTTATTTTTTTTAAATAAAGAATCACTCACTTCACAATATTCTATCTGGGGATTCCGCTTTTGCATTTCTCTATTACCACAAAGTCTCTTTTTGTACACTTTTCTTTTATTTATTTTTTCTTCCACAAGCTTGGCTCATTTTTCTCTTTTCAGACAACAAGAAATCCGGAATAAAGCCACTTTTTATAACAGTAGGGGGTAAGAATGTCCAACATGGCTTTACAGTCACTTTTGCGCCCATTGAAATAGATTGCATCAGGAACCATTAAGTTGTATTACCTATCATTGTATCAACAATCATTAAGCCTTAACTTGGATTATCTTTACTTTTTCTAATCTCAGAGGAAAGTGATTCTAAGGATCGAGGTAATAAAATGAAAGTAAAACCGTTTATAGGATATTTAATTTTCAGAAATTCTTTCCGTAAAATAAAAGGTGGAATAATTCAGTACATATAACTTCTGATCCTTAATTTTTTCAATTTCTACTATTAGTTCATTCTCTCACTATATATATGCGTATATATCTATAGAAATTTATATTTGGCTACACATAGAATGATTATCCCATCAACTTCTTCAGAAAATACCTAGATTCAAGGTAGGCAGTAAGTCGATCGCGATCAACCGGTGGAACACCAAAACATTTTGAAATGACCGCCTTCTTTAAGACCTAATAATCATTCACTCATCCGAAGCTCTAGAAATACCGTATTTATTCGAATTTAAGCAGCCATCGATTCTAAGCAGCACCCCAAATTCTCAACAATATTTTGTGAAAATTAAAAAAATAGTCTAAAATGGTTTATCGATATCCAATTTTGCGAAATTAAAATAATTTTCACAGGAAGACTAATAAGAAGTGAATAATTAGTTATTTTATCAGTATTATAAACTTTAAAATACATACCTGAAGCTGTAATTGTGCTCTAAATACTGCAAAATGTATACTACTAAATACTACTAAATGTTTCTTTCCCTTCGATTCTAAGTTACACCCGATTTTCAGTAGCATGAAGGAAAAAGCACGGCTTAGATTCGAGTAAATAAGATACTCTAAAAAATACGGAGGATAAAAATTGAATCATATGAGAAAACTTTGTTGAATAGAAAATACACCTCGCTATTTGGAGGTTATTTTGTGAAGAAAGTTATAAAATGTTCTTGGTTCCAGAAAAATGTTCCGTAAATAGAGAAATTCGTAAAATTGAGGTCCAACTGTATTGTATACTTTCATTTAGCTCACTACACCTACGCCACTGCATGGAGTGCAACACCTTGAAAAAATTAGAAGTAGCCCGTACCCTGGAAAAGTCTGCCCACCCCTGACCTAGATCAAAAATCTTTTTAAACTTATAAAATTGGCAAATTTGTGAAGGGATAAGATGGACTTTAGAAAATGCACAAATCCACCACACAACATTAGATCCACAAAGTAAGCTTGTTAGTGATCCAGCAGTGAAGAATATGTGCATTCCACACACAGGATACATTTTAATACACACATAGACCAATATTTACATGACTACACTTTAAAATTATTTATGAACAATCAAACAACTTTTTTGCATGCAACCTGGTTTGCATCTAATACCAAATAGTTAAACTCTAATGTGAGAATATAGATCATTTGGATTGATATGGCATTCATTAGTGGGAGTTATGAGCAAAATATAGGAGTGGTGATTGTTGTAGGAAATATGAGAAATTGTTCAGAAATTGTGAAATGAAGAAATTGATAGTATGCTCTTGGGTGAGTTTCTGATGATTTAAGCCATTCATTTGTGAATATACTGGATTTTTAATTTGAACTTTCCGATCTAAAATACGTTTTTCTTCCCATTAGATTGTTTTAAAGATGGGTGCATCAACTTTGGTGTTCGGTGGTTCAATTATATAGTACACTAAATTGTTTTAAAGTTTTAACATTTTAATATTATAATATCTTTCAGAATGCGATGGCGAATAGTTTAAATTTTAAGAATTAACTTTCTAAATTTTAAGTTTTTAAGAATTGGATATTTTCAGATTAATTTCCAAGTTGCAACAGGGGGGAGGTTGGCGCCATCAAACTAGTTTAACCCCACTTATCGGTCCTAAGTTCGAGGTTGCACTTGGATATTTTATAAATTTTTATTTCATAAAATTTTTAATTTTGTTTGAAAGAGTTGGTATTTTATTTTCTATATTCGACATTGATACACACACATATATATATCGTTCAAATTTTCATTTGTTAATAAAATATTCTTTCTATTTATTCATTCAAATTCAAATACATTTTTTTAAAACTTGTACTGTATGACGCTTGATGTTAATACCGTTTTTTCAAATATTAATTCATTAATTAAATTTAAAAATGAATAACTAGTAACAAACAAAAATAATACTCCAGCAGCATATATAGAAAGGAAAATCGTTCGTCGGTTCCCTGTAGTGCCATGCATAACGCATTGGACATCTAATTCAAAGGTCATGGGTTCAAATCCCACCTGGGACGGCTTAATTTCTGAGAATGTGATTTCTTTTTTACTATACCATTTTATAAGAATAATTAAATTAAATTAATGAATAAACAGTAAGATACGAACAAAAAATAGTCCAACGCCATATAATATGAAAAGAAAATGAGAAATATATTGCAAGGAAATTCGCTTTCTATTTTGTCACTTAATATTGTGATTCTGTCATATGTACAGACATATTTATATTAATTGTAACTATTTAATAAAAAGTAACAAAGATAAAATTTTTCTTTGTTGTCTTAAGTAGAGGAACTTACTTAAATTTTTTGTTATATTACTTATTACTACTTAAATTGTCTGTAAAGCGAAAGGAAAACGTTTTTGAAAATTCAACTGAAACTGAAAGTAACTTTGTAGCAGGCCAGTAATTGTTCTTAAGGTATCCGACTATTCTCGAACCGTTGATTTTGAGAAAAGTATACAAATGAATAGTTTTTTTTTAATTTTTAGTATCACCGGAATTAAAATATACATAAAAAACTGTTTTGAGAATATTATTATAATAAAAAATTATTTAAATGCAATTTTTTGTGAATATAATGCATCATGTGCCATTTTCTTAAAAAGTGGTGTAGGTCTATTTTATGTTATATGGAAATACCAGTTGATTCAAATTAAGTGTGCTCAATCTTAAGGTATCCGACAACATTCGGAACCGTAATTTTGCAGCAGCGCATAAAGGGTAAATATTTATGTTATTTAGTGTCACTTAGATTAGAAAATGTATATAAAATTGTTTTAAGGATAGTATTACAGTAAAATTATTTAAGTACAATATTTTGACAACAAATTAACATAGAATGACCAATTTTCAAAATGTTCTCCTTGTTTGAAAAAATGTTTCTATTATAATAATATTTTGCCTGTATACAGCTCACACATCTGTACAGAGTCTCAACTAAAATTTTTGAAATATATAACTTATAAGTGGATTTATACAAGTTTTACGACAACAGAAGGGAGAAATTTTAAGAAAAAAACGCCGATAATTATTCCAAATGGTTGTAACTCTGAAAATAAAAGGAATTTTTAAAAAACTATAGTTGAGCCTCTGTACAGATGTCTGAGCTATAAACAGGCTAAATATTAATATAATAGAAGCATTTTTAACAAAAGGAGAACATTTTCAAAAAAGGTTATTCTAATTTAATTTTCTGCCGAAATATTGTATTTAAATCATTTTTGTTGTTAAAATGGACTAAAGACAATTTTATACATGTATTCTCATCTGAGCAACACTAAATATCATGAAAATTATCCATTTATGTGCCTTTTTAAAATCATGGTTCCAAATCACTATTTATTTTATCACTATTTATGATAAATTCTTGTCGTTTTACTACGGGTTTTATTTGAAAAATGAGACATTTAAATTACTAATCTAACAATTTTTTTTAGATTAAATTACTGTACTGAAATTGGATCCTCAAACCCGGAACGAAATTTAACAACTTTTAAAGGATGGTTGTTCAAATTCTGTAAATAATAAAGCATTCAAAAATCAAAAAAGACATTTTTCTATTGTATTACTATCTAAAAACTTCAAAAAGAAATAAAATTTGCTCACAATCAAAGGCTCCAGGGAAAAAAATTGTGAACGAAAAGAAGTCCCTAATGAAAGAATAGAAAGAAGTTGAAATGCATTTTCGCTGTAGAAAATTCTGTGCCTCAAAACTCAATGGGAAAGAAACTATAGATATGGCAATCGTCAGATAAAGAAAATTGGCTATACAAAAATAACTTTCTCTGTTTGTCATCAAATGTCTGTTAAGACCGTAGAAAAACGAAGAAAACGTTCTTGGTCTCTGTATTTAATGTTATGCAAAGGTAGGTACAATGCATGGATAACCTCTGATGAATCACAGTTTCATCTGTCATTCACAACTGGCAAAACAAAGATTCTATATATTTCAAGCAAAACACATCGCGAAGATGCAGCTGTTTTGAAAAATGATTGTTTGCCGTCAGGTGTAATGGTATGGACGAAAATATCCTCTCAAGGCTTAACAAAACCTTTTTTTTTTTGTAGAACCAAACTTTAAAATGATGCTAAATACTATCATAATAAAGTTTTGAAACATTTTATCAAAAAAAAAAAAGTAAATGTCTTTACCCTCAAGGAAACTGTTTTTTGCCAACATTCTGCACTGTCATACTGTAAAATCAATTATAAGTGACTGAAAGATTAAAAAATAAATTATCTGCCTCCTGTGATAAATATAACTATCACTATCTCCTGTCTGTGTTCCTTGCAGTTATTTTTTTATGGGGATACTTAAAAAACAATTAAATAGACTTAAAGTAGAAGCATTTCAAGGGTTTCAAAAAGCAATTTAAGAAGGAGTTGGAAAAATACCCCAAAATAGATTGAAAAAACTCTGTTAGCACATCCAAAACCCTTACGAAAAGTGTACAGCGTTAGAGGAAACCACATTGAAACTTCTATGTAAATAACTTTATTCAATAAAAATTTATGACCTTCTGAAATTCACTATCACTTTTTATGAATCAATCGGTATTTAAGGGTTTGTATTTGAATATGGTTTGAAAAATATCAAAATATATGGTGAATACGTTCACTTATGTTTTTTAAAACATTAAATTGATTTAATTTTATAACGTTATCGTTTTTAAAGCATTAGTTAAAAGAAATTTATATACTTTTCATGACCAAAATTGACTTACATCAATCTCAAAGTCAACAAAATATGAAAATCCCACGTTGATTAAATATTGAATACGAGATTTCAATCGAATCCAAGCAATTTTTTAATTAAAGTTTTTGTTAAATATGACAAAAAATTTTAAAAAAGTTTTATTTCAATATATTTTCAGGAAGTTCTGTTTAAATTATATTAAGGTATCTAACTACGTTTAGAATCGTAATTTTGCAAAAGCGTACTAAGGAATATATCTTTTTATAATATTTAGTGTGACTTAGATTAGAATACAAGTGTAAAATTATTTTAAGAATATAAGTATATATAATCAAAAAAAAATATTTAAACACAATATTTCGTCAAAAAATGAACTTTGAGTTACCTTTTTCAAAACATTCTCCTTTTATGAAAAATTCTTCTATAAAAATAATATTTTGCTTATATATAGCTAAGACTTTCCCAGAGAGTGTAAACTAGGATTTTTGAAAAATTCACAATATTTTCAGAGTTACTACCAATCGAAATAATTATCAATGTTTTTTTTTATTTAATTTCCTTCACTGTGATGTTTATTTTTAAACTTAAAATATAGAGATAAGTCCACTTCTAAGTTATATATTTAAAAACTCCTAGTCCAAGCTCTCTGTACAGTGGTCTGAGCTATATATAGACAAAATATTATTATTATAGAATTATTTTCTACCAAAAGAGAGTATTTTAAAAATAGGTAGTTATATATAATTCTGTGCTCATTTTCCCCGAAATATTGCATTTTAATTTTTTTATTGTAATAATATTCTTAAAACAGTTTTATACGTTTATATTAATCTAAGTGACACTAAATATATATATATAAAAAAAAGTTATTCGTTTTAACGCTTTTGCAAAATCACGGTTCTGAACGTCGTCGGATTCCTTAAGTTTTAAGCCTAAAACTTTTCAATAAAAACCGAGGAGGTACTAAAATTACAGTAAACTAACGGAAATTTTCATGCTATTTAGCGTTACCATACATATAAAAATGAAGTAGAAAAATTATGAAGTATAATTTTTAAAGTAAATATATTATGTTTTTACGGAAAGTGGACTTGCACCTCTTAGAGATGACGATTTGAGATGAATTAATTGAATAATGGATTTCTCGGGCAAAACAAATCCATTTTTAAACCGATATATAGCACTGAATCGATTCAGTGAAGCGATATTTCATCCTAAAAATCAACATTCAATTTTTTCTGTTTTGGTAAAAATCATAAAATTATTTAAAATTAGTTGTATGTACTATCTTTAAAACCCGTCCTATTACGGTGTTGGTGGTTAAAGGATTAATTATACAGGAAAGAACAAAAAAAACTCTGTATAACATCTCGTTCACTCAATAGCCATGATGTATATGAGTATCGTTAGATCATCTGTTCTTTGTGAGCACCTCTTTTCGATTGCCGGCAACATCGTAAGTGATGAGCAGAACCGCTTAGATCCCTATAGACTTCATAGACAGTTGTTTTTAAAAAGCTTAGATATTAAGCACCGGGAACTACAATCATGTCCATAAATTAAGGATCCCTTAAGTTCAGGCAAAGAAAGAGACAGAAGCAAAACAAATTTGGCTTATTTGTAAAGTCTATTTATTAAACAAAAGGTAAAGAGCAAAAAATATGCTATATATTTGACATAATTAATAAAAATTGCTATTTTTACTCACTGGAGCAAATTTCAAAAAACAACCTATTTACAAAAAAACAGTATAACATAGTTAGCATGATGGATAATACGGAGTATGTCTCCCGGACGATGCAATACAGGCCTTACAACGCCTAAGCATGCTGAGTATCAAATTATCAATCTGATCTTGGGGGATATTACACCATTCATCAAGCAATGCCCTACGAAGTTCCGGTAGACATTTGGGAGGGGGTTGACGGGTTGCAATTTGTCGGCCAAGAATATCCCACACATGCTCTATTGGATTCAAGTCCGGTGAGTAAGCTGGCCAATCCATACGGCTGATATAATCCGATTGAATGCATTCGTCTAAAATGTTTGCACGGTGAGGACTGGCGTTGTCATCCATAAACAGACATTCAGCACCCATGGCGCCCCGAAACAAACGTACATGTTGTTCCTGAATGACATCCCGATAGATGTAGCCTGTCATCGTTACACTCTGAACATGCAGGTCAGTTCTGGAACCAAGAATAAATCCTCCCCAAACGAGCCATCCTGCATCACTATAACGGTGTCGTTCAATAGTGTTCTCTTGGAGGTAACGGGTACCTGGCGCTCTCCATATTAAAGTCCGGCGAGAGCTGACTGCAAACTAAACCTGGACTCTACGGAAAATATCACACAAGACCACTGTTCTGGTGTCCACAATGCATGGTCTCTACTCCAGGTTAATCGCAGGCGACAGTGAGTTGCGGTAAGTGGAACACATCTGACAGATCTACGAGCATATAGACCTATGTGCCCTAAGCGTCTGTACACGGTCTGCCTTGAAACAGTCGTACCGGTAGCTGAAGAGAGCTGACAAGACAGGTCTGATGCTGTGTTCCATCTGTTTCTTTTGGCAGTAACTGCCAAATATATATACCGGTTATTATTCGGCGTTGTAACTCGGTGGCGACCTGTGCTGTAACATCTACTCACATTACCATCATCTTGGAATCATTGCCAAAGCCTGGAGATGACACTCTGGGCGATTCCAAGTTCCTCGGATATACTTCCACATTCCAGTCGTCCAATAATTCTACCACGTAAAAAATCATCCAAATGCTTTCTCTGTGCCATAACGATGCGGTTATTGAACTGAAAGGCTTTTAAAGCGCTTGTGAACTATTTTACTTCTTTGCCACTATTCCTTATATACCCCTCTCTTACACTCTCGTCATTGTGACGTACTATCCGCGCTGTCTGGTGGTTTCCTGTAATTTGCATATTCTTCTTCTAGATATGTGTGATAATTCTACAGGTGAAAATTTTATTTTAGAGTTCAATTTCTGTGTGATTCTGAATTATCCTTAATTTATGGACATGAGTGTATAAACTAAATTATATATTTTCTAAACTTTTTAATGTAACAAATACATTTAGAAAATAAATGTCTTATTTTATACCTGATACTTTGATATGAAAATAAAAATAATTGTGGTTGTCGAATTTCCTGAACTAAAAAATTCCCTGATTTTACTGATAGGAGATCGTTTATTATGGGGGGATCTTTCTTGTTTTTCATAAAAAAGATTTATAAAGAGTGATTTTTTCCAGGTATAGAAGTTTAAGTTGGCATTACTTTCCAAGATGGCGACCGATTTAACAGCTGCCAAGTGATTTATTCTCAGTTTGGTTTGGCAATTCATCATGACTCACGCCTAAAAAACGCTTTCAAATTGTGCAAAACGAGATTGCCGTTGTTTCCGATTTTCATAAGCGAATTTTGTTTAGCGATGAAGCGCACTTCTGGTTAAATGGCTACGTCAACAAGCAAAACTGCCGCATTTGGAGTGAAGCTAATCATCCACAAGCGTATGTCGAAACACCGTTACATCCAGAAAAACTGACTGTTTGGTGTGCTTTATGGGCTGGTGGAATCATTGGTCCGTACTTCTTCAAAAACGATGAAGGCCACAACGTTACAGTCAATGGTGATCGGTATGGAGCCATGATTACTAACTTTTTCATTCCTCAATTGAACAATCATGATGTTCAGGATCTGTGGTTCCAACAAGACGGCGCAACATGTCACACAGCTCGTGCCACAATCGATTTATTGAAAGACATTTTTGGTGACCGCCTAATTTCACGTTTTGGACCTGTGAATTGGCCTCCAAGATCTTGTGATTTAACAGGACTAGACTATTTTCTGTGGGGCTATGTAGAGTCTTTGGTCTATGCGGATAAGCCACAAACGCGTGACCATTTGGAAGACTACATTCGCCGTGTTATTGCTGATATACGGCCACAAATGTTGGAAAAAGTCATCGAAAATTGGACGTCCAGATTGGACTACATCCGAGCCAGCCGTGGCAGTCCTATGCCAGAAATCATATTTAAAATGTAATGCGACAAGATTATCTTTCGAATAAAAAAAAATTCATGTCAATCGAATATTTCATCGTTGTTTTTTTGCAATTTAAAGTTCTATACCTCTTAAAAAACACCCTTTATTTACATTGTAAATCCAGACTTGAAAAAAAATCGATCTTTTAGACCTCCATTTTTTTCTGAATCGATTCATCATGTTACGATCTGAATCGATTAAAAAATCGATCTTTTTCAGAAGGAATCGTCATCCCTAACACCATTTTCAATGTTATTATATTTGCAAAATCTTTTACTACGTAAATTTATATTGACAAAATAATGAAAATTTTTAACGACTTATTGGGAAACTGTTCATAGATAAAAAGATTACATCAGATTGCATTTAGTGTTATCATTAACTAACTTTTTGTCAAAAAATGGACTTACACCACTTTCAAAGAAAACGGCTCATATGTTTGTTAAAGTATTCTCCGTCATACAAGGAGTACTGGCAACAATCTTGTTATTTAGACACTAAGAGTTGTATTGTTTCTATATATAAATGTTATTAAAAACAAGTAATATAACTTTTTTAAAGTTAATTTCTACTTGGTCAACAAAGAACAAAAATTTATTTTAATCATTTTTTATTAAATATTTACAATTAATATAAATATGTATATACATATCACAAAATAGCAACATTAAGTGGCAATTATTTTTTATTAATTATCATTAAAGTATCGTATTGTAATCCAAAACAATCGTGTACATAAAATTTCATTTGAAGTGAATGCTTTAAAACGTGAAAAAAAATGATTTAAAGTTTTGACCTAAGTCTCTAAAACTGAAGCCAAAGTGGCTGTATCTGTAATTCTTTAAATAATTAGTTTCAGTCAATTAATTTTAATTGATTATAATTAAATTATCGTATTGTCACTCAAAACAATAGTTTGTATAAAATTTCTGTTCAACTGAGCGCTTTAGAATGTATTTTATTAATGTTTGAAAATGTGATCAATATATATATATATATATATATATATATATATATATATATATATATATATATATATATATATATATATATATATATATATATATATATATATATATATATATATATATATATATAAGGAGATTGTGAACTAATAGTAGGAATTGAAGAAAAAACAGGGGTTAAAATTTTACGCATACACACATCTTTCTTTTAAAAGAAAAAAATTGCTCAAAGTTAAATTTGATTTTAAAAAAGAGTGCGTTGTTTTCTTCTTGTATTTACATAATATCAAAAGTTCGGAACATTTATTTTCATTTTCTATATAAACAAGTTGAATGAAAACACAAAGGGATATTCTGATTCAAAACACGGCTAACCCCGTGAGAGTATGTCTGCCAACAAGATAAACGGCAGCAAATGCTTTTTAAAAACTTGCGACGTCATCTTTTTCATCTTTAAACAACAGGGTGGAAACGTTTGAATAATAAAAGATTTCTTCGTAGGTCCAGGCGTCGCAAAAACCATTATCCATTGCTAAATAACACTAAGGTCTATGCAATTTGTTTTTGTTCTTTCACAAATACTGTTGGCAGATGTTGAAAATACCTTTTGTTTTTTAATATAAGCTGAGACTGCATTTGAGGCTGTGGTAGCCCAGTGGCCAAGGTATCGGATCATAGCAGGTATGTCATGAGTTCGATCCCTGTACCACTAAAGACCCGCCGTGTAGGGCAGCGATGCACGTTAAATCTGTCAAGAGTTGAAATGTGGTGTGGTAGTTAGAATAGGGGGTACAGCTCAGGTGTTGTCCACGTCACTTGACCATGGTTCAAAATTACGAGGTTCGTCAGAAAAAGCCCTCGTGTAGCTGAACAGCGCGACGTTAATATTAACTCACTCACTCACTCTGACTGCATTTTTTCAAAACTTTACTAAAAATTTGAAATATGTATATAAACCGAATTGAAAAAGTTACTCTAATTTTCGTACATGTCCCTCTGAGGGCGAAAATGTTTCCATGCATTTAAAATGTGTGAATGACTTTCCAATGAAATTGTTGTAAAGTATAACGCGAGACGACATTGACGATATATATAGTTTTGTTTCTGTAACCTTATCTGGAGCCAACCGATTTTTCCCTATTCATTTGTTGTTTTGTCCACTATCTACGCTAATTATTCTTTTTACGCCATTATTTTTGTTTGCAAAATGAAATTCGTATATGGGACGTAATCTTCGACGTATATTTCAGGCCCTGGGGGCAAAACTCGCTGTATGATAACCATATGCATTCAGACATCCCCAAAAGTAAATGTGAATTTTACGAACTAATCAGAAAATCGGTTTCTGTTACTGACTTCACAAATGATTTATGTGACTTTTCTTCTTCTTTTGAAATAAAAGTTCTACATAAAACACCACAAAAAGTTAAAAGATTAATATCGTTTGGGCATAGTTAACAAAAAATGTTAACTTCTTTTTTTAAAATTAGAGGATTTGCTTATAACCACTTTACTTTCCCTTTGAAAATTAAAAATTTTATTAAAATTCCCAGCTTTGATCCGGAAATATACGGTTAAAGAAGTTTCCCTTGGAGAACATATTTTACTTCACTCTGCAAGCTGTATATTTTAGCAATGGGTGAGATTAAGACTATTGAATAATTTATTTTGTATTTGAAGAAAATGTGAAGGACTAAAGGACGAATTGTTGACAGCTATTTGTTTTGTTAGTACCATGTATTTGAAAAGAGCTATCTTGTGTTAAATTTAATTCTAGTGTGCTATAATCTTAAACAAAAAGACGAAAAGGAAGATTATTAGTATCATACACCAAAATTCATCATTAATATAAGTAAAGTTCTCTTTTAAAAACTAGTAACAAGCACATTGGCTTTAATTTCTTACTTGTGTTATTCAGTAAGCTGCGGGGAAGATTGTGGGTTTGTAAAATTGAAATAAGTAAGAATTACTTTTAATGCTTAAAAATGTTTACGCATATATATTTTGAAAAACGCTCAAGGCCATGGTAGCCTAGTGGTCCAGGTGTTGTACTTGTGGTTGGCGTGTCATGAGTTCGAGTCTAGTGCTGCAGAAGACCCGCTTTGTAGAGGGGGTAGATGTATGCTAAATCTATTGAAATTCAAGCGTCCTTCCGTTGGTATGGTGTAGAACTTATGAAAAAGGAGTTCTCCAGCTCAAATGTCGCTTGATCATACCTTAAAATTCCCTAATACAGACCGATGATTATATAACAGACAGCATTATAATCCTTATTCATCATATTATACAAATTAACTGTTTATCAGTTATCAATATTCTAAATACAAAACGCATTATTCTTCGTTTTAAAAGCCATTTGATAAGTTTTTTGGTGCTTTTCGGTTTCGCCGGCGCAAATCTCGGTGACAATACACAATATACACATAAAAAATGTTACAAATATTAATTCTCATTGGTGTTTCATCTTTTTGTGATGTAACATGAAAAAGACGTTACTGATAAGAAAATTAGGAGGTAAAAAGTTACCAGTTCCGTTTCGGCGTTGAATGTGTCATTCTCAACGACTTTATCGCTTGCGCCTGCAAAATGGAAAAGTACCGGTTTTTCAAATAGCTTTTGATTTCTGAACAAGGCAAGAAATATATTAGATGCACATAGGTAGATTTAATTAATGTTTCAAGAAAAAGAAAGAAATTATATAATTTTGAATTTGTTTTTTATCTTTGCATACATATAACCAAATTATCCATTTTACTATTGAAGTTTTAAAATATTTTAAGTGGCATTACGAAAAAGAAGCATTAAAAATTTAACATTTAAGTTAAACCTTTACGTCTTAGATAAGAATTCAAATGTTTTTAGTTACTAAAAACTTAAATTTTCTATTTTATATGTTTTATCTCATTTTAATTATTATGTGCACTAAAATATAAATTCAAAAACACAATGAAATCCCCTTGAAGAAAATTGTTTTGCTTAATATTTTTTTAGGTATTTTTCTATTGAAGATGAAAAAATTTTTAATAACATAACTAGTAATGTACTCAACATCATCAAATGAAAGTAAATCTTGGCGAGAAGTTTAATCCATTCATACCTTTCATTCCAGATAAAGTTGTGGCAATTCGAATATTCGAATTAAAAACACGCATGGAGCAAAAGCACAAAAAGGAAAAATAAATTCTTATCTTCTAAAAGACCCAGCATTTAATCTGAAATATTGCTTTCAAAGCTTAAAAGGAAACTAAAGTTTGAGATACGACACAACAAAAGAGCGAGAGAGAGAGAGATCAAATAAAAGGAAAGAAAGAAATTACTTTTTGGCAAAGCCTTTGGAAACCCAGAATTTAATTCACTTCCTGCCTGAGAGATGGCAGCACCTGTGATTATTTATATTGCCACAGAATTCCGAGTCTGTGACGAATGGCATTTCGTTTCCTCTTCATTCCAACAACATACATCACAGGGAATGAAAAGAGAAACGAAATTGACATTCGCATTTGTTAGGGGTCTTTTTGTTTAGCCTGCTCTACCCCGGAAAAAAAAAGGAGAAAAATAAAAATCAATCTGGACGGAGAGGGGAATTTCGCACTTCCGTCTCATCTATTTAAATTCTTAGTCTCGCGTTTTGCAGTTTGATTTGTGGGATTGTGTGTGTGTGGGTTGATCTAAAAAAAGTTCTGTCGCTTGGGGAATGAAAAAGAATTTTATTCGTTTTGTCTTGTTTTAATACTGTGGATTTTTCCTTCCATGTTGTTTCGCGTTAACTAGATTAATGTTTTAGATAAAACGTTTGCGTAACAAGATTTATTTTGCCTAACTGCGATAACAATAAAGGCAACGTGTGAGCTAATTAATTTTGATCGTGTAAAAATACGTTTCCTGATAAAATAATTAAAATATGCATATAATTAAAAGCTTATTTCACTTAGTGAATGCCCTTTCAATTATCATTTCGTTAATTTTAGGTAATTAGGTTTGACTTATTTTATTTCATTATTTAAAATAAAAATAGCATTTCATTTGTTACATTGCATTAGGCAGTATTATGCTATTTTTAGCATGTCATCCTTAATATTGGAAAATTATGTTAACCACAGTTTTTATTTATGGTACATAAATTTCAACTATTGTATTTATTTAATTGTATTTCGCAAAAGAATTAAATAAATAAAGATTTCTGTCCGCTTATTAGTATTTCTGAGATTTGAAGGTCATAAAAACTTTTTCATGAGTGTGGAATGCCCACTATATCGAAGTATATTTGAAATTGTCACCGAAAAATTAGGGTAATCAGAAAGAAGGCCAGAAACACAGTTAAAAAGGTTATCTTTTTTCATTTTTTCATCATATAAATTTAACTTAATACTTCTTTAGATTGAATTCAAAAATGATTAATTGGAAAAGCAAAGATTTAATGCTATTTTGTATAACATTTTGATATCATGTACTGTTAATTTTGAAATTCTTCGTCTTTTTGCTTTACTTCTAGCTAATCTATCAATGCTGCTTTTCTGCGAAACTAGTGCATTGGCAGGAAAGAAAGATTTCAATTTGTTTTTTCGACAAGTGGGTATTATTTTAAGGTATCCGACCACGTTCGGAACGGTGATTAGGCAAAAGCGTATAAATGGATAATATATATGATATTTAGTGTCACTTAGATTAGAAAATGTATATAAAATTGTTTTAAAAAAATATTACAATAAAAAATTATTTAAGTACAATATTTTTACAAAAATGGACATAGAATGACCAATTTTCAAAATATTCTCCTTTTGTGAAAAAGGCTTCTATTATAATAATATTTTGCCTGTATATAGCTCAGACCCCTGTACAGAGGCTCAACTAGAATTTTTGAATTATAATACTTAGAAGAGGGTTTATCCATGTTTCACGACAACAGAGGGGAGCAATTTTAAGAAAAAAAAAACGCCGATAATTATTTCAAATGTTTGTAACTCGGAAAATAATGTGAATTTTTCAAAATTAATAGTTGAGCCTCTGTACAGAGGTCTGAGCTGTATACAGGTAAAATACTATTATAATAGAAGTATTTTTCACGAACGGAGAACATATGAAAAAAAAAGATTATTCTAAGTTAATTTTTTGCCAAAATATTGTATTTAAATAATTTTTTTTGGTCAAAATATCCTTAAAACAATTTTATGCATGTATTCTAATCTGAGTGACACTAAATATCAGGAAAATTATCCATTTATGTGCTTTTTTAAAATCACGGTTCCGAACGTAGTCGGATACCTTAAGCGACCCAGAAATACTCAGGAAAACGTTTTTCACAGTTATGTATATAATGCAATGCCACCTGATTTATTTAATGAGCAACTTAAATTATAAAAGTATATTTCATTAATGAGAAAGTTTTCTTCTGAATGCTTTACTTGAATAAAATATCGTACTACTTTCGGAACCGTGATTATAAAAAAGCGTATAAAGGAATAATTTTCATGATATTTAGTGTCCCTTTGATTAGACTATATGTATAAAATTGTTTTAAGGACATTATGACAAAAAATAATTATTTAAATATAATATTTTGGCAAAAAATTTAGAATAATATTTTTTCAAATTGTTTTCACTTTATAAAAACTGCATCTTCAATAATAAAAATTTGCTTATATAAAGTAAAGACTTCTCCAGAGGGTCTGAACTAGGATTTTTGAAAAATTCACATTATTTCCAGAGTTACTACCAAGTGAAATAATTATCGGCGTTTTTTCTTAAAATTTCTCCCCTCTGCTGTAGTAAAATATGGTCAAATCGACTTCTAAGTGGTATATTTCAAAAAATTTAGTTCAATCTCTGTACAGAGGTCTGAGCTATATACAGGCAAAATACTAATATAATAGAAGCGTTTTTCATTAAAGGAGAAAGCTTTAAAAATAGATTATTCTGAATTCATTTTTTGTTAAAATATTGTATTTAAATAAATTTTTTTATTGTAATAATATTCTTAAAAATATTTTACATACGTTTTCTAATCTAAGTGACACTAAATGTCACAAATGTTATGCATTTATACACGTTTGAAAAATCACTATTTCGAACGTAGTCGGATACCATAATGAACTATTTTAAAAATAAACTATTCTATTGGACTGAAGCAGCTGTTTTCAAAACTCTTTGTCCAGAACAATCAAATACATCCAACTCGTTTTTTACACGGTGGATATATTCCTTAGAGAAACATGCAAAAGAATTGCGTAAAAAAATGCATGCGACATATGGCAAATTTGGGAATATGTCCCACAACTTTAAGAAGTCGAGTAAGATGAAAAAAAAACTTTAAATGTTTTCCCAAAGAACCGTGTTAAAAAGTAATAATGAAATTCACGTTACATATTCATTTTAATTACAAAAAATCAAAAACAAAAAAATCAAATTAGAGCACAGGGAAAATTCAGTCTATAAGTACAGCATATAAAAATTCAAATTGAATATACTGGTTGATTCATAAACAGTGTGAGCAATTTTAGAGGATCATAAAATTTTATTGAATAAAGTTATTTACAAGAAATTTTCAATGTGGGTTCATCTGACACAGTACACTTTACGTAAGATTTTCGGATAAGCTAAGAGAGTTTTTGATAAATTTTGGGATATTTTACCAACTCCCTCCCTTATATGCTTTTTGAAACCCTTGAAATGCTTGTACTTTAAGTCTATTTAATTGTTTTTTAAGTATCCCCATAAAAAAATAACTGCAAGGAAAACAGATAGGAGAGAGTGATAGTCATTCATCACAGGAGGCAGAAAATTTATTTTTTAATCTTTCAGTCACTTTATAGTTGATTTTACAGTATGACAGTACAGAATGTTGGCAAAAAACACTTTCATTGAGGGTAAAGACATTTACTTTTTTTAGATAAAGTGTTTCAAAATTTTATTCTGATAGTATTTAGCATCAATTTTAAAGTTAGGTTCCACAAAAAAAAATGGTTTTGTTAAGCCTTGAGAGGATGTTTTCGTCCATACCATAACACCTGACGGCAAACAAACATTTTTCAAAACAGCTGCGTCTTCGCGACGTTTTTTGCTTGAAATATATTGAATCTTTATTTTGCAGTTGTGAATGGCAGATGAAACTGTGCTTCATCAGAAGTTATCCATTTGTTGTATCTATCCTTGCGTAGCATTCGTTTTTCAACGGTCTTAACAGACATTTGATGACAGACTGTAAAATTTATTTTTGTTTAGCCAATTTCCTTTATGTGACGATAAATTGTCGATTACCATATCTATTGTTTCTTTGCGATTGGTTTTTAGGGCACAGAATTTTCTACAGTGAAAATACTTTTCAACTTCTTTTTTCTCTTTCATTAGGGACTTCCTTTCGTTCAAAAAATTTCCCTGGAGCCTTTTGTTGCGAGCCAAATTTTATTTCTTTTTAAAGTTTTTAGATAGTAATCCAATATAAAAAAGCCTGTTTTGGTTTTTAATTGCTTTATTATTTACAGAATTTGAACAACCATCCTTCAAACGTAGTAAAATTTTGTTCCGGGTATGAGGATCCAATATCAGTACTGCAATTTATTCTCACTAATAAAAATGGTTAGATTAGTAATTTAAATGTTTCATTTTTCAAATAAAACCCGTAGTAAAACAACAACAATCCATCATAAATAGTTATATGCTGTTAAAATTGGCCTCACTTATTTTAAACTAACCGGTAGGAACATAACTACTAACTAACAACTATTTATCGTTACTTGATAGAAAAAACATGTACGTTTATTACGAATGGGCTCAATTCATGAAGTCACATGACAAAAACAAACACGTGTTTTCCATTGAATTAAAAACAAATATTAAACTAATTGTACTTGTTGTTCTATTTGTAAAACTCAGATAAAATTTCAAATTTCATATTTGGGTAAAGATGTTTAAAAATTAGGGGAAAAAATTTCTTCAGAAAGATTTTTTAAAATTAAAAATAAATCACATTTTATGTTTATACTTTAAAATAAAATGCATTTTGTATACGCATGTACTTTTTAAGAAAAAAGTTTCTGCAAAGAGCAAAACTTGGCAACACCGGAGCACGTGAACTGATTCGCTGAAAACACAAGATAGTTTTTATTGTGTGACGATGACGTCGCAAGAAATTTTGAATTGATTGGCTAGAATCGCGTGGCTTTTTCGCTATTATATGACTAAAATGTCACATGAAGCCCATTGGGTCAAAAATGCTATCAGCATAAACGAGTGAGATATGTCCAGCACAACTGTCGACTTTGATTCAAATGAAAAATTTCGTTCGTTATGGACGATTTCTTTTTTTTTACAAAGTATTATTAGCGGCAGTAATTTTTGATACCTCAAGTTGGTAAGATTCGTGCAGGAACAAAATGAATATACACAACGGGCAAATGCGCATTTGTTTAACCCTACCCTTTGCTACTACCGACACCATATAGCGAGTTGAATATAATTGTAGAGATGCATGTGTCGCAGGGAAATCATTAAATTAGGGATCTCATTAAATTCCTAGGGGAGATGATCAATTCACGCAATAAGTTAAAATAAGAACTCTGTATGGTAATTTCCCTAAGGAAAGTAAATGATTTGATCAAATTCCTAATCTGTTTCAGTGAAATGATGAAATAATATTATCAACAATTAAAAAGTGTTCATTTAGCATATAGGGTACATTATTGAAAGTAGAAAAATAATGCAACGATAATCATTGAATTACAAATTATTTATTAGAAATTAATTAACAAAATAATTAGATAATAAAGCTGATATTTTTTTTAAAAAAGGATATTTGTAGTAGAATTTCAAACATTTTTTAAAAAATTATACATTAGTGTAGTACTTCAAAAATATCCTGCTTTATTTGTAACACCTTTTTTCAATTGTTATTTCGCTTTTTAAAATAGCTTTTTTTATTATCAAAAAGCTTTCTTTTTTATCTAAAAAGATGGCGTGGTCGAATTACCTAATTTGTTTACATTTTTTTAATTGAAGTTTTATCCGCAGTTTCTAATTTGCAGGCATACTAAAGTGATATATCAATCGAAAGATAAAAAAGCAAAGAATATAACTTAACAAAACTAAAAAATTATATTTAGGTCATTTTGTTTTGGGCGTCACGTCAGAATCCCAGCGCTGCCTAGCATGGACCAGGAGAGGGGGAGGTAAAAGGGAGTGACAACAAGTGAAAACAGAACTTTGCAAATACTGACTTGTTCATTTCATCATTTCACTAAACTAGTTCGGAGATTTGATCAAATCCCTTACTAACATCACGGAAATGACCTCAAAGAGACATGTTTTAGCATCTTGTGTGAACTGATCATCTTCCCTTAGGGATTTGATGAAATCCCTAATTTCATCATTTTCCTGTGAAATATGCATGGTTTATATAATTAATGCTTCAATCAAATGTAAATTAAGCTGTGTCTTTTACTTTTTGAAACAGAAGAGTATGTGAAGTGCAATTAAAAGCAAAAAAAGATCATTCTGACTGTCGGAATTCATGACAATAACTTCCCTCGCATTTCTGATATAAACTACCAGCATCTGGAGCAATTTAAATTGGACATATTTGATCACCCAGCTTACAACCCTGAGTTAGAAAGAAATGACTTTTATCTTCTGAATGTAAAAATATTTTTTTCACTCATACAAACCCAACTTCAAATAAAATTCAGTCAAACACTTTTTGCTAACTTAAGGATATTTTATTTAAAAAAGTGACTTTATCCTTTTTTAAAAAAATAAACACATTGGAGATATTTATTCACTTCAGAGACTCGAACGTGTAAATGTGGAGTATGAAAGTCAAATACTGATCGAAACCATTTCTTAGACCCGACACAAAAATGCTATTTCTAGAATTAAGCGATGCGATTACAGATGAAAGATGTAAAAAAATATTCCTATAGTGGAAAAGAATTTCTAAAATTTTATATATGAAACTGGATTTCATTAAAATTATGTTGACACTGACATATTTGTTATTCATGATGTTTTCAAAAAACCCCTACTTTATCCCTAAGTATAAATACATATCCTTAAGAATATTTTTTGAAAAATGTAAATATCTGTATATATATACAACTCTTCCAATGCTCTATACATATATTTCGAAAAATGGTATTCCAAAATGGTTTTATCTCAACGCCCCCACCATTTTAATAAATTCCTTTTTAAATGTTGAATACAGACATTTAACAACACAGAGAATGGAGATTGGAATATTTATTTAGTAGTTAATGTTAAACGGAAAGCAGTATTTTTCAGAAAAAAACGCGATTTTAATATGCGTGAGAAATTATTAACTCTTTGTTATGGTACCGACAGCTTGTATGGATGAAAAGCAAATGGGAAAAGACAGCTTGATTTCTTTGAAAGTAATTTTATGAACGAGTTTATGGAATTGAAATCCCTAAGTGATAGTATAATAAAGGAAACACCATTTATTTTATGGGTTTTAATCAAAACTGCGATTGTCTGGATTTTAATGTCATCAAAAATAATTATCAAATAAATAAATAAAATAATTATTATAGAGATGAAAAAATACTATTTAATAGGGCAAATCGATTTGTTCAATTAAGAAAAAAGCTATTATATTTTTAATAATATGGCCGATATAGTTCTAAAGTTTAAATAAATAATTGTTAGAAATTTTTTTGACTTGACGCAGCTTATAAAGAGGGTTTTGTACATAGTGGATCCGAAAATTTAACATACCTATTATCATAAAATTTTAGTTTCCCTACTTGAAAACATGTTTTTAGTTCAAAGCCATTGAAAGAATTTTTTAACCAAGTAATATAAAAGAAATTTTTTTAAGTCAATTCCTACTTAGATCAACAAAGAAAACTTTATTTTAGCTACTTTTTATTCAATAGTTACAATTCATATAAATATGTACATACATATGACAGAATCACAACACATTAAGTGGTAATTAATTTTTATAAATTATCGTTAAAGTATAGTATTTCCATCCAAAACAATCGTGTTTATAAAATTTCAGTTCAACTGAATGCTTTAAAACGTGAGAAAAAAACCTTTTCATGTTTTGACACAAGTCGCCAAAACGATGCCAACGTGACTGTATTTGTAATTCTTTAAATAATTAGTTTTAATAAACTAATTTTTATTAATTATAATTAAATTACTGTATCGTCCTCCAAAATAATCATGTATATAAAATTTCAGCTCAATTGAGCGCTTTAAAATGTATTTTATTAACGATTAAAAAATTCCACCAAGATAAATAAATAAGTATATAGAAAGTGTGAGCTAATAGTAGGAATTGAAAAAGAAATTGCTATCTAAAGATATGAGCTGTATAATAAAAACGTTTTGTTAAATCTTTGTATTTTCTTCGCAATTTCAAATGGAAAAAAACATTTGAGTGTAAGAAATTAAACATTTATGCTTAAAAGAATTTAAATAAATTATCGCTTATTTTTCATACAGCTATTTTCGTCAATATACGAGGTGGGACACAAAAAAAACGAGACGTTTAATTAACCATTGTATTTGCAAAATTAGTTCTCCGTGACAGTATGTAATGATCCCTGGCACTTTGAGAACTAGAATAATTATGAGATATAAAAGAACCAGTAGCCATTATTATAATTAACTTTCTTTATTTGATTATCTTTCCCAAATAGAATCAAAGACTTATTAACAACAACAATGCGAATATTATGAGGTTTTAAATATAATATTCTTTAAATTAACTCAATTAATTAATAATCTAATTAATTAATTCATTAAATAACGATCACGCAGAAATTACCACGATAAGAGATCCCAAAATTATATTCAATAATGTTCTTAATGAACATTTAACTTAAATCCGACTCTTAAAACTTGAGTGAGACTTTAACTTCAAAAAATATATTTACCGCTCGGAATCTCAATTCTTCACGAGGTTAAATTATCTTCAACTACAATATTTCAATTCAAAATGACTATAACTCTATGTTTCAATGTCTATCGCCTACTAAGTCTAACTTTACTATTTCGTTTGACTTAAATACTGAATTTAATCTACATAACAAAGTAATCCTGTCCGCTCTTTGGAGTTGATTGGAAATAGGTAGGGAATTAAATTTCCAAAAAGGTCGGTTCAGAAGGTTAGTGATAAAGTTCCGTATAGATTCGTCACAACCCCCTCCAAAGAAAACGGGATTTATTCGAAGGACTCAAATGTCCTGAAAATAAATTACGTAAATCCTATCTTTGTCTTACAGTACCGACGATATTAATTTCTAACTGTATATTATTGAAACATCCTCCGTAATGAAAAAGGATAAAATTACGATTTGGAATTAATTGGCAAACCTCATAATATTTTACAAGTTTAAATTAATCCCTGCACTCTATCCATTCGGCAAGGAGCGTGGGAAAAACCACCCTAGTGGTGGCAAAAACAGCCCCATAGAGTATGACTTATATATTATACAAAAAATACAATACAATCTTCTGTGGCACTGGAACATCGAAGACTTCAGGGTCAGCTACCCTGAAAGATTGATATCCATTTGAGAAGTAGGTAAAAGTAGACATGAAGTTATACATTTATTACATGAATGTCATACAATAAATATCTGGTTCCTTTGCCTTCTCATTCGAAAAACTTGATGCGCTAGTTAGTGTTAATGGTTAATCCTATCTAACTTCGCCGCGCTATAAGGCACCAGATGTGAAACAAAACATACATAGAAACATACATAGCATATAATAATAATCATTTTGTAATAAACAAATAACACAAACAACCAAATGAATTGTCGCATTTTAGCGAAGTCATACATCGAAGTAAACAAATGCAAAATTTACAGATGTTTTCTCCAAAATACAAAAATTAACACAAAAGTCGTTTTTTCTGTTATAGAAAAAAACACACACAATGCAGTGTCCACTTTTGTCAGTCTTCTTAATTTTAGAGTCCGCCCGTGACTTGCTTTAATTGCAAAAATTCTTCATTTGTTCGTACCGCGAAGATAATGAAACAATACAACCTGGATTTTGTCTGTTAAATCCTATGCACTGGATCTCCATTCATCGCTTCCATACTGAGGCTTCTTCTGCGGAATATGCTGCCAGGTATGCCGTTGATTTCGATGTTGTTGAGGTCCTCATGGATTCTGTCTTTTTCTTGTATACGGCTCCGTAGATAGTATGGGCAAGGTCTTCTTGTATTGGTTTGATTCGACCGGACTGTTTTCTCCGCTTGTTCGTTGTGTCTTCTTGTTGTCGCTCTGGTCTGACGGGTCTGGTTATCACGTCCACTAACTTCCATTCGGGATCCACTTGTAGTCGTAGCATTCCTGCGATCAGGCAACTTTGATGGACCTGCAATGGACTGTACTCCTGGTGAAGAGGTATTAGGTTTTTTTTAATTTGTAAGTCCTGGACGAGATCGAGGAAGGGATCGACCTCTTGATTCCCTGCCTTTGCTCAGGAGCGTGTCTTTTCCGGTCTTGATGATCAGATCCTTGTCGGGATCTCTTCTTACATATCTTGGATCTTTTTATAGCTGGGTCCTTCGACGCAGTACTATTAATTTTACGTTTATTTCTGGGGATCTCCCGTGTGGTGTTACTCTGCCGTGATCTACACCCCTCACTTTCCTGACTAGAGGTTTTCCTATGCTCTTTAAACTGTGCTTGATGTGATCTATTTGACCCATGACTAACTTCTTGTTCGTCATATAGAGTTTCTATCGGACTATCCGAACTAATCGTGTCTGACTGACGAGGTCGGTACACTCGAACCTGATCAATATTAACAGTTATATTTCTTCCGTTTTTCCAAATAACTAAATTATTTCCTTTTATTTCTAAAACCTTATAGGGACCTTCAAACTTAGGCATAAATTTTCCCACTTGTTTCCTACCCGCAGCACTTAAGAAATGTGTTTGAAGTAAAACCAAATCGTTCACTTTGATGTGAACATCCCTCCTTCTGAGATTGTAATGTTTTTCCCAAGACCTATGCTGTTTTTGCATATTTCGTCTTGCCTCATCGAATAATCTTTCGATGTTATTACCAACATATTTCGCATCCTCCGTAACATTTATGAGCTTGTTAAACGGAGTTATGATTTTCTTCCTAAAAACAACTCAGCCGGAGTTTTATTTGTCGTCTCATTTACTGCCGTGCGCAATGCGAAAGCGAACTCGTGTAGAAATTGGTCCCAGTTTTCATGATTTTCTTCAACAAAAGAAGCTATCATTTGAACTAAATTTCTATTCACTCTCTCCGTGAGATTAGACTGTGGTCTGTACGTTACCGTTTTCATATGTTTGATGTCCAACCTGTGACTGAGATGTTCAAACACGTCAGAAATAAATTGGGGGCCGTTATCACTTATCAAAGAAATCGGAGCTCCGTAACGCTATATAGTTATTAAAAAAGGCATTAGCTATTGTCTGGGCTGAAGCTTTACGAAGAGGAATCAGCTCACACCACTTAGTGAAGTGGTCAGTTATAACTAATATGAATTTATATCTCTCGGGTCGGGATGCTGGGTAGGGCCTACTAAGTCTAGTGTTACAATTTCATTTGGATATTTCGAAACTATAGGCATTAAACGACCAGCTGGTAGCGCGTTTTTATAATTAAACTTTTGACACCGGTCACAGGTTGAAACATATTCAAATATATATTTTCTCATAAATGGAAAATAGCACGTGTCACGAAGTTTAAGATATGTCTTCCTCTTTCCGAGATGTCCTGCTATTGGCAGATCATGAAATTCTTTTCATTATATCTTTTCGAAGAGAACCAGGAATATAAACTCTTAGTTCTCCCAGATTAGAAAAATACTTCGCGTAAAAAGGAGACCATTTATTAACTTGAAGTCCTGGGACCAACTCTCGCATACCGTCGCATTAACAGAACCGTCATCAGGGTTTTCTAAGTATCGATAAATATGTCCTAATTCAGGATCTTCCCTCTGTTCCTTAATGAATTGTTCATGGGAATTTATTGCGAGGGCTCTAAGAGCTGCGCACGAAATTTGCGATCCCTCGACACTGTCTATTGGATTTCTTGATAAAGGTCTGCGACCACGTTTTGAACACCAGGTCTGTGCTCCCATTCTATGTTAAACTCTGACAATTTCAATGCCCATCGGATCATCCTACTTGATAAATTCTTACCATTGGTTAACTTCGTTAACGCTGCGTGATCTGTAATCATTTTTCACAGGTAGGGGTCCAAAATAAGTTTTAAACTTATTTAGAGCCCAAATTACCGCCAAACATTCTCTTTCGGTAACCGTATAATTACGTTCTGCTTTATTAAGGGTTCGAGACGCGAAAGCAATAGGTTTTTGATTTTGCTGAAGCACAGCACCAATTCCGACCCCACTTGCATCAGTGAATAATTTGAACTGTTCAGAAAAAATTTGTAATTGCAAAATCGGTGCCTCCGTTAGTGTGCGTTTGATCTGATCAAAAGAATCCTGTGCTTCTCCCGACCAGTTAAACTTCGCCCCCTTTTTCTTTAATTGGTACAATGGTTCGCATATATTTGCGTATCGCGGAATAAATTTTTGGTACCAACCCGTCATCCCTAAAAATTTTGACACTTCTCTATTATTTTTGGGAGGTTTCATTTCCGTAATTGCCCGAATTTTCTTATTGTCAGTTTCGATTCCTTCTTTACTAATAATCAGGCCTAAATATTTGAGTTTGTCACGAGCGAAGTGACATTTTTCTTTATTTAACATTAGCCCTGCGTCTCGTAATAAGGTAAAAACCTGAGTTAAATGATCTAGATGGTCTTTAAACGATGGTGATGTAATAATAACATCATCCATGTAAACGGACACGAAACGCCCAATAACAGGTTGGAGGATTATATCGATAGCCCTTTGGAAATTAGGCGCCGCCCCAGAAAGACCAAAAGGCATGCGTAGGAATGCAAAGTGCCATTGCGAGTGATAAACGCTGTTTTTGTGTCCTTTGGACTAATCGCCAATTGAAAATAGCCACTTCTGAGATCTAGAGTGGACATAACGTTGGTGTGAGGGATATTGGTGAGTAAGTCATCAATAACCGGTAATGGATATCGAGGATATTTGGTAATTGCATTTAGTTTCCGATAATCGATCGCGAAACGATACGCTTCGGGAGAATCTGGAGGAAGGTCATTGTTCTTTCGAGTTAATACGACTGGAGATGCATAGGGCGAATTAATAGGACAAATTGTACCATCCCGTAACATCTTATCTATGTGATAATCAATAATGCCTTGTTTGACCCTGTCGTACTTGTATGGTCTCGACACTACCGGTCCTTTATCTCCAGTATCTATCTCATGATATACAACATGCGTTAATCCCGGTTGATCGGAAAAATAACCCTTTAAAATTATTAAATAAGGCTTTTAATTGCCTCTGTTGCTCGTCATCAAGTTTCGATTCTGTGAGATCAATATCAACGAGTTTCTCCTCTTTAGGCGTTTGTTTGATCAGATGATCGGGAATGATTAAGGATTTCTGATCAAAATCTAATGTTAATCGCGACGCCTTCATAAAATCAATCCCTAGAATGCACTGATACTGCATGTTATCAAGTATATGGAATTCCCAGGGTTTCTGAAATTCCCTGATTCTAATTTGTAATTCGACTCTACCCAAATGATTGCACGGGGTTCCTTGTGCTGTCACGACTCTGTCTTTCGTCTTTTGACGAGGTCGGTATGAAAAATAATTGCGGTATACCTCCTCCGAAATAAAAGATTTCTCCGCTCCCGTGTCCCATAGTGCGGTAATAAAGGTTTCATTTAATAGAATAGGGACATACGGTAATTCGACTGGGGTCATTCTTATAGAGGATACTCTGATAGGCCGATGATCCCAAACTGGAGGATTTTCCGTACTCCGCGATCGATTACCTCCATATTCACATCGATCGCTTAAAAGTTTAAATTTCTACTTCGTTCATTTTGACCTCGAAATGAACTATTTCTCGACCCGCTTTGTCGACCGCCTTGACTGTGGAATGGTTGATCCGATTGTCCACCTTGGCGTCTACCTTCGAATCTGCGATTTGCGAAACCTTGGTTTTCGAATCGATTAAATTCCCTTTGTGGTCGGCTATTATTTGCGTATCTCTCATTATTTCTGTTTTCCCTCCAATTTTCCTGTCTATGCCGGGTATTAAAACGATTGTTTTCATGAGGGCCTGAACTTCTAAATCCCTCACTCGAACCTCTGATTTGTCTATGCATAAAACGTTCTTCGTATTTATCAACGATTTGTAGGAGATTGGCAGTATTTCGTGGATGTCTAACTTCGACATAATCCAAAATTTGAGGTTCTAATCGACTAATGACGTGATCTATTAATTTTTCCTCCGACATTTCTAGTTTAAGGACTTTATGAATTTTCAACAATTCATAAATAAAGTCGAAGGTTGTTGATCTCGTCTTTGTGATGAGGAATAAAATCGCGTTTCTAGTTCTGACCTGTTTCTGACCACGGGAAATTGTTCTGACAATGCCTGTTTTAAGTGCGCGTAGTCTGTTGTCTTATCTTCAATGACTCTATAACCTAGAACTTCGAACCAGTCGAGTGCCCGTCCTTTGAGATGACCTTTCAAGTAAGCACATGCCAGTTGTGCAGGTATCTCATAATACGCGAGATTATGATCAATATTCTCCAAAAAATCATCTATGTTCTCAATCCCCGAAAAATATTGTTCCGGAATGATTCTAAAACTGGATCCGACTCTATTCTCGGGATTTATACGTTGGGCGCCATTGTAATGATCCCTGGGGACCTCACTTAGAGAACTAGAATAATTATGAGATATAAAAGAACCAGTAGCCATTATTATAATTAACTTTCTTTATTTGATTATCTTTCCCAAATAGAATCAAAGACTTATTAACAACAACAATGCGAATATTATGAGGTTTTAAATATAATATTCTTTAAATTAACTCAATTAATTAATAATCTAATTAATTAATTCATTAAATAACGATCACGCAGAAATTACCACGATAAGAGATCCCAGAATTATATTCAATAATGTTCTTAATGAACATTTAACTTAAATCCGACTCTTAAAACTTGAGTGAGACTTTAACTTCAAAAAATATATTTACCGCTCGGAATCTCAATTCTTCACGAGGTTAAATTATCTTCAACTACAATATTTCAATTCAAAATGACTATAACTCTATGTTTCAATGTCTATCGCCTACTAAGTCTAACTTTACTATTTCGTTTGACTTAAATACTGAATTTAATCTACATAACAAGTAATCCTGTCCGCTCTTTGGAGTTGATTGGAAATAGGTAGGGAATTAAATTTCCCTAAAAAGGTCGGTTCAAAAGGTTAGTGATAAAGTTCCGTATAGATTCGTCACAAGTATTACCTACAAATTAGTTCCCTTCAGCATTCACACACTTTTGCATTCGGTGCTGACATTGCTGGTAACAGTTCTGGAACGAGGGTTTTGGAAGTCCCCTTAGGAGATTTTCTGTTTCTACATGAACCTCTTCAACTGAAGTAAAATGGGTTCCCTTTCATAAAGATTTAATTGTAGAAAAATAAAAGTCACATTGGGCGAAATCAGGTGAATAAGGAGGATGCCCCATCACAATAATGTGTTTGCTGGTCAGAAACAGCTTGACAGATAGGGCCGTGTGAGCGGGGCTATGTCATGGTGCAACAGTCATCCATCACTTCCGAATTCTGGCATTTTTTTCCTAATTTTTTCACGAAGACTTTTTAGTACTTCAATGTAGTTATGTTGACTAACAGTCTGTCCACTGAGGAGAGTGGGAACCCACTCATATCACGAATTTTGTTAATGTTTTGTCTATAATCTCTTACCTTGGGCACCCAGCATGTTCATCTTTCCCACTGTCCCTTCTCCCTGAAAACCCCTTAAGCCATTCAAACACATGTGTGCACGAGACAAAGCTTCATTTCTATAAGCCTCGGTTAGTATTTGAAATATTTTCGTGGCTGATTTCTAAAGTTTCACAAGAAACTTAAATGCTGATTCGACATTTTCCCGGCAGAATGCAGTTGCACCTGCTCATTCAATGACACAGTATTCTCAAGTGGCTTGATCGATTAAGGCGAAACTGGCAAAGTGGATAGAGGGGTTGTGTGGGATGACCTCACCAAAACAGCTGTCCTCTCGTTTTTCAAGCTACTCACTTAGTCTTATTTTTTTGTGTCACACTTTGTTGGCAATTTTATTTCGTTTAATAGAGGGCTATCAGGGAGGTCCATCCTCCCCGTCCAGTCAAAATGACACTTTGAGCTAGAACAACTGTACTCCGCAAACGAGTGTCACTACTAAGTAAAATATAAATATTCAAAGAGATAGAGAGCAGGAGTCGTTGTTTTGTAGACAATATCGCCACACACACCCGAACACACACACACTAGTGAGTTCCTGAATAATAATGGCTTAGGGATTAGGAGTAACCGGATTTCTCTTTGGCGAGTTTCAAAGGTTGCATCTCATTTAAGATAAATAACCATTATTTCTTACCAATAGCAATATTCTTTCATAGGGTTATGGAAAGTTTTGAGTTTTGGCCGCTTTTCTGCATAAAGAGTACAATGGCAGGGAAGATCGGTTACGGGCCAAGAGCCATTATTGCTCCACAATCTCAAGCGAATAAGAATAATCTTGCCGTGAAGTTTGGAGACAAAAATAGACGTTCATACAAAAATCCGTAAGATTATCAGTTGACTACTTGACGAGGAAAAGCAAGAAGCTCCTTCGCAGACGATATAAGAACGATTTAGAGAAGCAACATTGAAGTCAAACATTTGACAACGACTGTGCGTTTCCTTTACCTTGTACGAAATCGTGATTGCGAATTTGATTTACTGCGTTCTATATTGTGTGATTTTTGGGTCTGTGTTAAAATGCACGTGTCAATTGTGTACTTTAAGAAGAAAATCTTCTTCTATATCTTGAAAATTCCAGATTATATTACGATTTACTGTGTAAGAACTTGCCTATTAATTGTGTGGACCTTTTCTACACTTGAAAGACGGCCAACCGCGTGGCAGTATAGTGTATATGAGTGCTTCTCGAACTTTCAATATTTGCGTCCCAATTTGCAATCATAATTTTCATCGCCTCCCCCTTCATACAATAATAATGAACTTTGACGCTAAATCTTCAATATGAATTATGATATAATCTGTACAAGTTAGCAATATAAGTATTAAATTTTGCATATAATTTCAAATATAACAAGTCCATGGTGAGTCACTAGTATTTATTAAACTTATTCTTAACTTAATATTGATAAATTAATTATCGTATATAATGTGCAGTACTCATACATTCATATTATATTAGTGTAAATGCGTATTTTGTTTTTATTAATATGTGTTTTATATATTTGTATTTTGTTTTACTTCATTTCAGTACATTTAATAATTTTTCTAATAATCTTTCATTTTCGACTTTTCTATATGCTTGCGCTCCCCACGTAGGGCTATCACACCCCCCTTAGGGGGGGCGCTCTACAGTTTGAGAAACGATTGTATACATAGTAACGTATATTTTAAATCTATACTGTCTGGTTACAGCTCTGTTTTTGCTTTGCTTCCTTAGATTTATGGTAATTTAATACAGTATATATACTAGTATAACAAGACAGTCTAGATAAAACGTGAGACTATATCACTATACAATGAAAAAATATTGAGCCAGTATTTGGAAACATGGAAATGAGAGAGAAAAACACACGTTTGTGAAGCACAGAACTATTGTAATGGGTCTATCCGCGATTATTCCACTAATCCTCTTAGGCAAAATTAATCTTTAACCGTGAGTTTAGTTGAAAACTTTCCTCGGTGAAAAAGACGAGATTTAGGTAAATGAATACTTTTATTTAAGCATTGGCATTAGAGAAGACGATGACGGTTGATGATTGGCAGTTGATTGGGGAAAGCTGAGATTGAATGGCGAATAGGAGTACGACCGGAGATCGTATAGTTAAGCAAGTTATCTAGAGATAATTCAAAAGAAGGAGTCAAGAGTGCTTCAGTATTCAAATAAATGCTTTTAATTTATATGATAGTTAAATTAATCCTAGGTGGTTGCTCTTCGGGGTTTAGTGTTTAGTGCATTCCTTCTCTTTAATTGTGTTGTGTGATTAAGTAAAAGTAATAATAAAGCTATGTTTATAAAATACTATGGCTGATCTTTGCTCGAACCCCCAAACATAATGCCCTCATAGACACTACACTATAACTTAAATTTATTAAATAGTTACAATTAATGTAAGTATGTATATACATATGACAGAATCACAACATTAAGTAGCAATTAGTTTTTATTAATTATCATTAAATTATTGTATTGTCACTCAATACAATAGTGTATAGAGAATTTCAGCTCGAATGAGCACTTTAAAATGTGAGAAATAAACCTTTTCTTGTTTTGATACAACTCGCCAAAATAGTCGCTAAGTCGCCAAAAATGATGCCAATGTGGTTGTCTTTGAGATTCTTTAAATAATTAGTTTTTATTAATTAATTTTTATTAATTATAATTAAATTATTGTATTGCCATCCAAAATAAAATCATGTACATATAATTTCAGATTAATTGAGCACTATAGAATGTATTTTATTAATAATTAAAAATTTGAACAAGATAAATATATGTAAATAAATACATATATGGAGAGTGTGAGCTAATAGTGTAGGAATTAAAAAATAACAAATAAGAAGTATTAGAGTTGAGTACGTACCTTAAATAACTGATGTATAATTTTAATCAGAACAATTCAAAATATTATCAAGTGCGATCATAACAGTTTTTTATTACCAGTTTCAAGGTTTCTCTTAGAACACTGATTAAAATAATTCAATTAAGATTTTTTTTCAAAAAAATTCCAAAATTCCTTTTGTTCATATTTGGTATTTCTATAACTGAGGATCATTGAATAATTAAGTAAAAAAGGACCAAGAAAGCTTGTGGGATATTATAAATTAATTCCGCTAGATGGCGCTAAAAGCACTAACGTAAATTCTTTGATTGACGTAACTTTCAGTCTTTTATATAGCGCTTCTTTATGAAATATAATTCTAATTAATATTTTTATTATGTTATCTCTCTGTCCATTCATTCTCTAAGTGTTTAACAGCTATTATCGAAATTTCACATGACAGAAACAACATCACGTATTTATAAATTCTACATAACAGATACAACAGTAGTAACGGTATCAGCTAATTCTGTCATAGACTTATACCATTCACTCTTAAGCACTCATAGCTCAGATTTATCTAGAAAACACAGCACAGATGTAAAGTAAAATTAATTAAATAATTCCCATTTTCTTAAGAACGTTTTATCTGAAGGTAGTTTTAAGTGAACCTGCAAGAATAAATATCTCCAAAATATTTACTCACTTCAGATCCTCGAATGTGTAAATATAAAGCATTAAAATTGGAGAAGTATTTAAAACTTGACGTAAAGATCCTACTCCTGGAGTTAATATGCTGCTGTGATAAGACTTCAAAGGAATTGGGAGTGCAATCAAAAATTTTCTCTCTGTAACAAGGAAATTTTAAATAATCTAAAGCTAGCTTTCATTTGAACAATATTGACACTGTCGTATTTGTTATTCCTTGTGCTTTCAAAATATATTTACACTTAGTTGTGCATGCCCGAAAAGTGAATAATTTTACTTCCTGGTGCCATTTCCGTACATTTAGAATAAAGTTGTATGAAATAGTTATTTGAACACACTCACGATGTCTTTAAATATCTCTATTCCGTTACATTTTAATTTGATGAATGGAAGTATTTAAATCAAAATTCATATGGTGGAATAAAAAAAGTTTTAAAATTTCCAGTGTTTTAGTAGAATAAAATTTATCACATTTGTTGAAATGTACAGGGTGTCCGGGCTTAAAGTATCCATAAGTTATGGCTTATCATTACAGAACTACCCATCAGAATGTAATAAACTTTTTCTCCATGGATTGAAAACTCCACCGAAAATTTTTCGGTCTAGACCAGCAATACTAAACCTGCGGCCCGGAGAGGATTTCTGAGCCGCCCAAAAATGGTCTATTGCACTAAAAAATTCAATAATTTAGAAATCATGTCTTAAAAATTTAGCGGGAAAATCTAACAATCAAGCAATCAAATCTCCCAATTTTGCTGTCGATATCGTACTGGTATGAATAGCAAGCTTTTTTTTCTATTTGTAACTGTAACAGTTAGTAATAATTAATAATGAAGTAGAGATCTTAACTGGAGTAGTGACTATTTTATGGGTTAACTTAGTTTTAAATATAGACAAATTATACTGCCTTCAGTTTGAAATTCAATCAAAACTCTTTGGTGTCCTTCCACACATGATAAGTAAATATTTGAAATCAAAATAAGAGAGGATTGTCAAAAGAAAAAAAATCAAACTATCAAGAGGTATAGCAGCTTTGTTTTTAGTGACAGAAGAATAGATAAAAAGGGACTTGGTCATGGAGGAAATTAAATCGGAACTACTTCATAACTCTGTATAAAATACGTAAAACCGAAAATTTGTGTGTTTGATACAGATTAACATATAATTAAACGCAAGAAATGGCGTTTGAATATTTTGATCAATTTCCCACATTTAAAATTTTTTCCAATACTCTTGTTGCGGCCCGCGTGAAATTTCTTTCATATGTATGAGGCCCGGAGGGAAAAAGGTTAAGTACCCCTGGTCTAGTCCGATCGGCTGCACGTGCGCGCATTATTCGTCACTCGCAGACGATAAACTTGTTACACTAGCTTCATTAGTAAATATGTGAATGCCACAGCAAAGGTGCAGTTTTACGTATTTTGGTTAATTGAACTAAAATCAGTCACGCGTGTACAGCGACATGTTCGAACAGAATGTAATGTTGATTCTCTTTGACATCAAAACATATCCACGAATGAGAAAGAACTTTAAGGGAGACAGGAACTTTGGTATCTCGAACTGGCAAGTATTCTTAAGTTTTTGTGACCGAAGACAATGTAAATCGTCTGCGTGATTCATTTTGTAGGAGTCCAGGTAAGTCTATTAGGTAAGTCAGTAATGACATTCCATTCTGTTCAAACACGTCGCTGTATACGAGTGACTGATTTAAATTCCGTTAAACAAAGTATACCCTACAACTTTTGCCGTGGCATCCACATCTTTACTAATGAAGTGAGTGTAAAAAGTTTATCGTCTGCGATTGTTGAATAATGCGCGTGCGTGCGACCGATCGAACTAGAACCAAAAAATCTCGAAGGGGTTTCCAATCCACAGATGAACAGTTTATTACGTGCTGATGGGTAGTTCCGTAATAATAAGGCATTTATTTAAATAACTTATAAGCCCGGATAGCCTGTTATTGATTGAATATTAACGTCGCACTGTTCAGCTACACGAGGGCTTTTGGCGAAGGACCACGTAATTTTGAACCATGGTCAAGTGACGTGGACGACACTTGAGCTGCCACCCCCTCTCCTAACTACCACACCACACCAACGGGAGGACGTTTCAGCTCTCGACAGATTTAACGTGCATCGCTGCCCTACACGGCGGGTCTTTAGTGGTACTGGGCTCGAACCCGTGACAAAGCAAGCCACAGTCCGATACCTATACCACTCGGCTACCGCGGCCGTACCCTGTTATTGAAGAGTAGGGGTTCTTAATCTTATTCCACATCAGGGCACACCTGGCGAACAGGAATTGCTGGCGGTTGCAGTTAAAACACTAGCATAACGATTCTTAATATTTCTTTATTTTACTGCAATCTTAAGAATTATAAACAATATCCTTCACTAAAAAGGTAACAAAAATTCAAAACAATTACATTGAATGCGATTTTGGCATTGCATATTATCCACTATTTTCTCAAAGTCAGGCATATAAGATGATGTTCCCAATCTTATATCATCTTTGAGATTGCTATAGTTAAATTGAAATCCGATTTTTGATTTAATTGAAAGTAACGATTCTCTCTCTCTCTCTCACAAAAATATGTGGAACCGAAACATGATTTTAATTTGTTTAAGTTTCTTTTTTTCTAAGAGACATTTTTTTTTATCTTCGGCTCAATTCCAAATATTTTCTCCGCACGATTTTAATACAATATCAATCTGAATATTTACAATATCTTCTTCAGTTGTACCAATTTTGCTCAATAGTTTTCTCTATAGAAAAATCAACTTTAAAAATATTAATTTATGGATTGAACAAAGGTTTACATAAAAATGAAGCTCCTGGCTCAATAATCAAAAATTGCTGAAATTTATTTTTAAATTTTTCCAAAAGCTTCTGAAGGTGACCAATAAATAAACTTAGGTCAAACAAAATTTTATCGATGACTTTTTTCATTCGGGGAAAATAATCGACCACGGTGGATATTTATATAGTATATATAGAGGATAGTCGTAGGCACACAAAAATAGCTTCGCGGGCCCGGGGATAAGAAACCCTGATGTATAGTGAATGTAACAGCCCACTTTTCATTTGGGAAAAAAAGAACAACTTGGCATTGTCTATGAGAAGTAATAATATATTAAACGCCCGCTTTACTGGGCATTTCCTGATGTTGTGTGCATGACTATATATTGATATTAAATTATTGCATCTAAGTTTTAGCATTAAGATATTAGTTGCATAGAAAAATATTCTTATAATCGATGTCCTTTGATAATAAAAAGGACAAAACTTAAATTTCTAAGACATTGCCTCATCTCCCCCAGGAAGTCGATTTTTGCAAACGTCTTTTTCAGCGGAACCCTATACAACAAAAGGAACGGGTTTGTCAAATTTGAAGTATATAGGTCTATCTTTGATGCCCTCACAATCTTACCGCTTGAGAGTCGATTACCTAAAAACCTGTTTTCAGAGGACCTTAACTCAAGAAAAGAAACATGTTTGCTAAGTTTCAAATCTGTAAGTCTAATAATTCAAAAACAGGAATCTTTTCATATGTAACGTCCCGTAACCCTACTTCACCACAAACTCCTGTGGGAGAAAATTTCTCCCAAATACGTTCTTAAAGGATCTCTATTCAGCAAAAAAGAAACAAGTTTACTAAATTTCATGTATGTGGGTCTAAGACGGGAATTTTTTTTATCTATAATGTTTCGTATCCCCTTTGGGAGTGAATTTTTGCAAAACCATTAGCGGATCTCATCCTCGTCTCAACAAAAGAAACATGCCTGGAAAATTTCGAGTTGGTATGCCTGTTGGGTGTGGAGTTCTCAAGGTGATTAAGTGAAAGAATGGCTTTTCTCCTATAAATATAGGAAGATTACCATATATTTTCAGTAGAAATTATGATGTTTCAAAATTTAGAAAAATATATTTAAAATAGACGTTTAATGTAGAATAGAATATCCAGAATATATGTAAAGTAATTCGGGGGCTGACGCCAGTTTGCTAATAGTACTTTTATGCGTCCATAGATGGCAATTTTGAGCCACTTGTGAAGAGTCTGGTCCAGCATTGAGTGAGGCTTATGAATTTATCTGAATTAATCATCTTTAATCGGCCTTATTTTTTTATCTTGTGAGCATTTAAAGTGGCGAGTACAACTTTTATAATATTCCGCTCCTCATATTTAAAGTTTATAAATGATCTTGTTATTTTAAGGTATCCGACTACGTTTGGAACCATGATTTTGCAAAGCGCATAAATGGATAATTTTCATGATATTTAGTGTCTCTAAGATTAGAATATATGCATAAAATTGTTTTAAGGACACACACATTTGGATAAAAAATTTATTTAAATATAATATTTTGGCAAAAGATTATCTTAGAATAATCTTTTTTTCCAATTTTCCAAATGTGAAAAATGCTTCAATTATAATAATATTTTGTCTGTATATAACTCAGACCTCTCTACAGAGGCTCAACTAGAATTTTTGAAATATATAACATAGAAGTGGGTTTATTCATATTTTACGACAACAGAGGGGAGCAATTTTAAGAAAAAAAAACGCCAATAATTATTTCAATGGGTGGTAACTCTGAAAATAATGCTAATTTTTCAAATATATACAGGCAAAATATTATTATACTAGAACCATTTTTCACAAAAGGAGAACATTTGGAAAAAAGATTATTCTAAATTAATTTTTTGCCAAAATATTATATTTAAATAAATTTTTTTGGTCAAATTCTCCTTAAAACAAGTTTTTGCATGTATTCTAATCTCAATGACACTAAATATCATGAAAATTATCCATTTTTGCGCTTTTTTCAAATCACTGTTCAGAACGTAGTCGGATACCTTAAGTAAGATATAAGTGATATAAGTGAGTTACGCATAATGTTACACATACGATGCATATAAAACGGCCATAACACTGCAGCAATAAGGAAATAAGTATATGTGGCATCTTCCCCCTATACTTGGGGGAAGATGCCACGTAGATCAGAGCTTAATTTTTTTAAAAAATTTTATAACACTGTATATTATTGTATAAAATATAAATACCCGAAATAATTGTTATGATAATTAAACACAATTAATGATAAGAATAAAAATTATAATTAAAACTAATAATAAGTAAAATATTAATTAAAAATAACTTTTGAAATTAATAATAAATTAATGTGTAAAATTAATTAAAAATAGGAATTGAAATTAAAAATAAATTAATAATTAAAATTAAAATAAATTAATAATTAAAATTAAAAATAAATTAATAATTAAAATTAAAAATAAATTAATAATTAAAAATAAAAATAAATTAATAATTAAAATTAATAATAAATTAATAATTAAAATTAATAATAAATTAATAATTAAAATTAATAATAAATTAATAATTTAAATTAATGATAAATTAATAATTAAAATTAATTAAAAATAATAATTGGAATTAATAGTAAATTAATAACTAAAATTAATAATAAATTAACAATTAAAATTAATAATAAATTAACAATTAAAATTAACAATAAATTAGTACTTAAAATTAATAGCTAAAATTTATAATAAATTTAATAGCTAAAATTAATAATAAACTAGTAATTTAAATTAATAATAAATTAATAATTAAAATTCATAAAACATTAAAGTAATAATAATTATTATTAATAACAAGGTAATATTAATAACAAAAACCTTCAAAAGAACGGAAGAAAAAGACACGTGTCAGGTTGTCATTCTTAAGTGAAGAAATTCCTCTAAATACCAGTGACGACAGTTTTAATGGCGACTTTTGTGCTGCATGTTAAAGGCACTTTTATGCTAAAAAAGGTAACAAGTGTGACTGGATTCAGTGCATCGAATGTAACAAATGGTTGTAAGAAGATTGCAATGATAATCATTTGCACTGAGTAAAATGTTAAGTAGGCTATCATTTGAACCTGTACTATTATTAATTTTAGCAAACTAATCATGAAAGAATTTAATTTTCTTTCGTTTTTCTACATTTATTGTTACTTCTTATTTAATTTGGTAATGTCTGTCTTATTTTTTATTTACTTTGGTGTTGTTGTATCTTAACTCCATGACAGGTGGCATCTTCCCCATATATATGGGAGAACATACCACAATTAAATAAATTTCTTCAACATTAAAATTCTTATTTATTTTCCTACGAAGAAGAGAATTAACTTACATACAAAACCAAGTAAAATTGGAAAAATGAAGTATATATTTTTCATGATGTAATTTCAATTTTCAATGTACTAATCGAAAAATCCTTAATTGTGGCTTCTTCCCACAATTTACCTTACATTACCTTAGATTTTTCTTATAATATTCATTTTACTTCATAGTTTTCATAAATTTAAAACAAGTAAATGATAATCACTATAGAAATGTTACATTTGTGAAAAAGAAAACGCTATTACAACTACATTCTCAACAATATTCTACAGAGTGTTTTTTTTCCAGGTATAGAAGTTTAAGTTGGCATTACTTTCCAAGATGGCGACCGATTTAACAGCTGTAAAGTGATTTATTCTCAGTTTGGTTTGCAATTCATCATGAATAGACTCACGCTTGAACAACGCTTTCAAATTGTGCAATTTTATTTCGAAAATAATGGTCGATTTTCATAAGCGAATTTTGTTTAGTGATGAAGCGCACTTCTGGTTGAATGGCTATTTCAACAAACAAAACTGCGGCATTTGGAGTGAAGCTAATCCACAAGTGTATGTCGAAACACCGTTACATCCAGAAAAACAACCGTTTGGTGCGCTTTATGGGCTGGTGGAATCCTTCTTCAAAAACGATGAAAGCCAAAACGTTACAGTCAATAATGATCGGTATAGAGCCATGATTACTAACTTTTTCATTCCTGAATTGAACAATCATGATGTCCAGGAGCTGTGGCTCCAACAAGATGACGCAACATGTCACACAGCTCGTGCCACAATCGATTTATTGAAAGACACGTTTGGTGACCGCGTAATTTCACGTTTTGGACCTGTGAATTGGCCTCCAAGATCTTGTGATTTAACACCGCTTGACTATTTTTTGTGGGATATGTAAAGTCATTTTTCTATGCGGATAAGCCACAAACGCTTGACCATTTGGAAGACAACATTCGCCGTGTTATTGCCGATATACGGCCACAAATGTTGGAAAAAGTCATCGAAAATTGGACGTCCAGATTGGACTACATCCGAGCCAGACGTGGCAGTCCTATGCCAGAATTCATATTTAAAATGTGATGCCACAAGATTATCTTTCGAATAAAAAAAATTCATGTCAATCGAATAATACATCGTTGTTTTATTGCAATTTAAAGTTCTATACCTCTAAAAAAACACCCTTTATTTGGGAAATTTTCAGCTACTACATTAGCTGTTGTATCAGCAATGTATAAATTAGTTAGGTAATTATTACTGTTATATTAATGTTATTCAATAGCATTGCCTATTGAAAGTTAAAACTTTTTTTCCTGTATAATGACTTTTCAAATTCAGCTCATTACTGGTAAAAGCATAGTTTTTTTTTAATTTTTAAAATTGTTCTGGTTGTTTAAACCTCTCTTAAAGGAAATACTTGAAAGAATAAATACTAAAAATTGCAATGAAAAGACTTTATTGAAAGGGTGTATGCAAAGATATTAGATATGAAAGTTATACAAATGTAGTCGTAAACAGAAATGTTTCTTTTAGCTTTGGGTGAAACTTTAAAAATCACAGAAAGAGCTACTTGATTCATTTATTTCTTTTATTCTTCATTTTAGAACATTTTCATCTTTTTATATTTCTTTTAATTCTATTTTCTCTAATATGTATTCCATTTATTTCTCAAATCATCAAATTGAAATTTCTTCATTCGCTAATTGTGCTTGTATTTATCTTGAAGTAAAGCGATCTAAAAGGGTAATTTTAATTCCTCTTTAAAAATTGTATTCAGTGAATTAGAATATTTAACAAAACCGTCATGGAATGAGGTATTAATTCGGAAAATGTTATTTTTAAAGATCGCTGGGAGATAAATTATCCATTATTAAAGTATTTTACCATCAATAAGACCTATAAATGAACAAATAAAAGACTCTTTCATAGGTAATTCATAGAGAGAGAGACCTGTTTCACACACACACACACACACACAGGTTGATCATGATGAAATGAATAGAGATAAATGTAGACCATTTAGTTAATGTATATACATAATATTAGGATTTTCAAGAGTTTCATATCCAGAAAAATAACTTTTAGTAGAATAAAAATCTTATCAATGAAAGTGCAAATTGATACATCTATTGAAAAAAAGGTATTATTGATGAAATAAAGTGTTTTAATTTTATTGTTATTATTCATGTGTCTGTATGTATATACAAAGTTGTTATCGAGAATTTCACATTAAACCTTTCGATGCATTTCTTTCTTTTTAATGTGAATGATGATTTGATGTTTAAAAAGTCCATAATTAGCTACTTCTATTATTCTGGAAAAGATTTAAATGAATGTTTCCATTTGTTCAATTTTTAAATGTAATTCCTTAGTTTATTATTATTCGTTTTTCTTCTTTTTTTATTACACCTTAGACTTTTAAATTTATTTAGAACTGATAATACAAACTAAAAAAACTTTATTTTTTCTGTATTGATATAAAATAACATACATAATCTTAGAATCGAAGACAAAACATTTTCTGGATGGGGGAAATTGAGTTTCAACCCCTTTCAAAAGGACAAATGTAACCGTCCATTCTGGCCACTTGCATCAATGACTCATCCTATTCCGCAGGTTATCTCCAGTAATCAATCTATCCTAAGCATCGTTGTTTGCACGTATTTAAGAATTTTTTTATACGCTTTCTTTTAATCACCTAAACAACAAACATATAGGTAATAACATCAGGATGATTTTACTATGATGCAAGTGGGAAAGGGGATGTAACTTCTTTGCCGAAAAAAACGGAAACAGAGCAGTGGTCACTGAAAATGTGACACGGATGAAATAAATATACATCGATGGCATAAGCAAAATGATATAATTTTTGCCTGCAAATGTTCAAAGATCTTTAATAATTCTTTTACATTCTTCTTTAATACATTCTTTTAAAAATTGTTTATAACAAATGTACTGCGTGGTACGGAAGATGCCACTGGCATCAATTATTAAGTCAGCTGTGACAATGGGAGTGGCGAATGATTTTCGAAGCATTATACTGACGGTTAGAGTAATTATAGGTTTATGTATGAATTTTAAAGTTTTTAAAATTGGTAAACTGAATTAGTTGTTAACCTCTTAGTAATTCTCATTAAAATTTATTTTTAAAATTTCTTAAGTATGGAATATTAATGAACCTTTTACATATTTTTGAAAGTTTTTTTCAAAAATGTGTAAAGCAGGGTTGGGCAGACTTTTCCAGGGTACGGGCTACTTCTAATTTTTTCAATGTGTTGCGGTCCACCCAGTGGCGTAGGTGCAGTGAGCTAAATGAAAGTATACAATCTAGTCGGACCTCCATTTTACGAATTTCTCTATTTACGGAACATTTTTCTGGAACCAAGAACATTTTATGACTTTCTTAGCAAAATAATCTCCAAATAGTGAGGTGCATTTTCTATTCAATAAAATATTCTCATATGATTCGATTTTTATCCTCCATATTTTTTAAAATACCGTATTAATTTGAATCTAAGCCGCGCTTTTTTCCTCCATGTTACTGAAAATCGGGCGGAACTTAGAATCGAAGGATAAGAAACATTTCTTAGATGTAGTATTTAGAGCACAATTACGGCTTCATGCATGTATTTAAAAGCTTGTAAAACCGATAAAAATAACTAATTATTCACTTCTTATTAGTCTTCCTGTTAAATTTATTTTAATTTCGCAAAATTGGATTTCGACAAACCATTTTAGACTATTTTTAAATTTTCACAAAATCTTGTTGAAAATTTGAGGCGCTGCTTAAAATTAGTGGCGGCTTAATTTCGAATAAATACGGTATTTCTAGAGCTTCGGATGATTGAATGATTATTAGGTCTTAGTGAAGGTGGTCATTTCAAAATGTTTTGGCCGTCCACCGGTCTATCGTGTTCGACTTAATGCCCACCTTGGGTGTAGAGAATTGGGGGTGCGGCTTAGAATCGATGGTGGCTTAGATTCGAGTATAAATACGATATTCAACTTTTTCCTTTCAGAAATCTTTGTTGACAAAAATTGAAGTTGATTTGAAATATCAATTCTTGCTTGAGAAAATAAAAATGTAATAGAAAATAAAAATATGTTTAAAAAGTGTTATCTAATATTAATATGCGTTGGCGTGATTAGATTCGGCGTAAGCACACTCACTTCATTAGAAATGCCAGACTGCAAAGTATAATTCAATTTCAAAACATAATTAAACATGTCATTCAAAACCATCTTAGGAACCTCTTGCCCAAAGTGACTCGAAACCATTCAGGAAAGACTAAATACTTACAAAATAAGAGCCCATTTCTAAGATGGTAGCAAGTAAAATACGACACATAAATGTCAACAGGTTCGTTAAAGTTTCGTTTATACTTTGACGTAAATATTCTATTTCGGGGGAGTTAACACGAAGTGATTAGAGATGAAAGGAAACCCAGGTGTAATCTGAAGCCTCCCTTTTGTAATTGGGAACTGTTAAAATCACATAAAAGGGACTTTTGGCGTCACCTAAATGATGTTGACACAGCCATATTTGCTATTCCTCTCTCCCGCTTTTAACAGATTTCTATTCTCTGCTTACATCTTGAATGACATTCTCGAAAGCTAATGTAAGCGTCTTCTTTTACAAATGTTACTTTCATTTATTTAGATCAAAGTTATCTAAAGCAGTTATTTCAACACACTAACTACCATTAAATGCCTCATTCCCCCGATTTCTCATTTGTTGAGCACCAGGCTATTAAATGCTAAGGGAAAAGAATTTGCAATATTTATTCAATGGTTAAACGTCATTCGGAAACTGGGATCTTTTAGAAAAGCAGGCGTTATTGTTATGTGGCGAGTAATTAATCCTTGCAAAAGGCACCCCGGCTATTGTACGGTTGACAGGTAAGTGTGAAAAGATAATAGAAGTTTTATGAAAATGAGTTAGTTGTATTGGAAACCCGATGGCTGGCGGTAGAAAGGAAAGGGAATAACCATTCACGTTGCATTTTTAATCAAGATTATGATTTTCTGGAATGTAATACAAAGGAAAATAAATCTTTGAGATGTATGGATATGTTTATTTGCGGAATAAATCGGGCAATGCTGGGTAATAGTATAGGTCGATTTGTTGAATTGAGAGAAAGAAATTATTGTCTCATTCATTTGTTTACAATTTGTAACATGAAAATGGTGCAAAATATTTTAATCAACATTACAAATTAATGCTCCAAGAAAAACCTAATATTTTGATGTAGACGCGATGTTTAAAATATTAACATCTCTATTTTTTGTTATATATTTACAAACAGGTACACAAACCTAAAAGATGTGAAGAAGGGCCCAAAAAGTATCTAGGAATTGTTCAATTTGCTTTAAATTTTAATAAAACTATATCTTCGTTATTTTCAAATGTATTTGTTTTCAAGCCGATTTATATATATATATATATATATATATATATATATATATATATATATATAATAGACATAAATAAACGTACAAACAAAATCTCTATGAGGACTATTGAACAGACTGCCAGAACAATCATCTGGGCCCATGGAGATACTTCATGGATACAACATCATCATCTCATCAGTTAACAATACTTATTTAATTAAAAAGATCTTGAAGTATGACAGATGAGTATTATTTATATTTAATAGTAGCTATTAAATAAAATACTGAAGTTAGGAAAAGAACAAAATATTTTACTTTTAATTAGAGCATAATACAGAAAAAAACATGTGGAAACAATTTAAGTATTTATCTTCTTAATTGCTTCCACTGACACCATTAAGTCTAAGGTGCGGAATGTATTTTACTATAGCTACCTGATATTAGTATAGGTTATAATTACTTCTCATGCCCACTTACTTTACTAACGTTTGAGTTTACTGTTTAAGATATCGGAAACAGGATTTTTCAAAAGCCTACAAAGGAATATTTTTTTTTAATATTTAGTGTCGCTTAGGTTAGGAATAGTTTTAAGAATATTATTACAATAAAAAAATTATTTAAATGTGATATTTTGATAAAAAATAAACAAATAATTTTTTATTTTCAAAATATTCTCCTTTTATGAAAATTACTTCTATAATAATAATAGTTTGCCTATTGATAGCTAGGACTTCTACAGAGAGTCTGAACTAGGATTATTTTTTGAAAAATATACATTTTTGTCAGAGTTACTACCAATTGAAATAATAATCGGTTTCGTTTTCCTAAAATGTTTTCATTTTGATTTATTAAAATATGGATGCATCCACTTCTAAGTTACATATTTCAAAAAAACTTCCTAGTTCAGACTCTGTATAGATGTCTGAGTAAGGCTCTTTATAGATGTCTGATAATATGGGCCAAATATTATTATTATAGAAGCAATTTTCATAAAAGGAGAATATATTAAAAATAAATAATTTTATGTTCATTTTTTGCCAAAATATCGCATTTATAAATAATTTGTTTTTATAATAATATTCTTAAAACCATTTTATACGTGTATTCTAATCTAAGTGACACTAAATATTAAAAAAAAATATTCGTTTGTACCCTTTTACAAAATCACGTTTCCAAACGTAGTCGGATACCTTAAGTCCGTAAGTTAAATAATGGACTAAATTCATGTGACGTCATAGTCCCATGATAATGGCAACTATGTGTTTCTAGCCAATCAGTTTAAAAAATTATGTGACGTCATGGGCATACTAAAAAGTCATGTGCCGTCATAGTCATACGATAAAAGTAATAATTTGTTTCCAGCTAATGAGTTGATGCGTTCCGTTGTAACCAATTTTTTTTTTTTTTTTTTTTTGCAGAAACTTCCTTAAAAAGTACATATTTGTCAACTATAATAATGCAAATAATTCGTGAAATGCATTTATTTTAAAAAAATGCATAAAATAAGATTTTTTAAAAAACTTTTAAAATCTTTTTGAAGAATTTTTTTTCAAAATAATTGAATATCTTTACCCTCTTTAAAAACTTTAAATTTTACAAATAGAACTACAAGTATTACTAGTTTAATGTCTGTTTTGAATTCAATGGAGAATTCATGTTTGTCTTTATCATGTGGCCGTCATGAACTGAGCCCGATGGTCCATAAACCCATATGACGTCATAATCACATGATTAATACAATCATGTATTTCCACGCAATCTGTTCATGCTTTTCGCTGTTGCCAACTTTTGCTTTTCACTGAAATTTTATTTTAAAAAGTACGTTTATCAACAATAACAATGCATACAGGTAAATAAAATGCACATGATTTAAAAATACCCGTAAATATATCTAATTTTTTTTTGAAAACTTCTTGAAGAGTCTTAACACTTGAACACCTTTATCCACAAACATAAAGTTTTAAATTTTATCCAAATTTTATAAGTAGAACAACAAGTGTGTATGTCTAATGTCAGTTTTCAATTCAATGGAAACCACGTGAATCATTTATCATGTGACCATCATTGCCTGAAATCCTTATCATGAATTTAGTATTTTTATTATTACTATTAGTTACATGGAACTGTGCTGCATATTTAATTTAGTTTTATATTTATTATTTAAAGACTGATAATATAGTTAAAGGTAAGGCTTTATATTAATTGAGTAATGCATATCTTACAATAAATAAGATCTATAAGTCAAAAAGTAACTTGATATGTGAAAATGGATTTGAGATCGAAGAAAAAGAATCAATGAAATAGAATACTTAAAAAACACATCAACTACACTCACACGCACTCAATAAACTAATTTTACTGTTAAATATTAAGCATATTAAAGATTGAATAAAACTACTTTAATATTTCAAAGAAATATGCTACAACTTAACAACCGAATACCATAACCTGATACATTTTATCTAAATAATTCAAGTAGCTAAACATAATGCGAAATCAAAATGATTTAATTCCTGATATCACTGAAGTTCCTTTAAGAGTCGCTTTTCACAAAATAAATGGTGATATGCTTCATCATTTCGTTACACACGAAATATTCAGACTTGATGCAAAGTCTCAGTGTTACTGGCTTGTAACAGAATAGTTCCTCGAATAATTGAACGCCATAAATTAGTCAAATGACGGAATTATTTACCTGTTTGTTAGATTTCAAGCGTTGAAACGATTTCTAAAGCCATTCCATGATACATCTTAATGGATGTAAGTAATTGTTCGTTACAGATATACTCACTGATTTGAAATATTGTTAAATATTGGAATGCAGAGAAATGTTCACATCTATTTTCTGTGTAATAGCTCGGTTATTTGCTATTAATATTTAAATTATCAAGTTCTGTAAAAGTTACAAGAAACGTAATTAATTTGAAGTAATCCTTCTCAATTTTTAATGTGATGATGGTATTAATTTTGAGAGAATCTTCAGAAATTTTTAACTGTATATGTATAATTGGCAACATTATATATTTTTAAATATATAAAATAGTACTTCGAGTAAGCTTTTGCTTAATTACAAAATTTTATTAGATTCCAAAATAAAGAGAATGTTACTTAGTTTAAATGGTATATAGATATATGAGAAACCTAGTATTATAAGCTATAGTATATTTACAACAATAACAATATTTTATGTAATGATATATATATTTAAATGGAATATTTAAATAAATACAAATAGAATCTTATGACTAAATTCAAAGTTTTTGTATTTTACTGTATCATAGTTTGCTCACATGTTTTGAATTAAATAATGTGATACTTACGTATTTAATATACAATCGAACAATTCGCAAATGGAAACACGTCGCCAAATGCCACGATATGCAGCCAATAGTGGAAAACTGTTCTCATGCAACAAGCACAATAATATCGTTCGCTCATTTATGATTGTTTATTGTAAAACATTTAGTTCTACTTAGATTTATTTTCTTTAATTTGAACCAACTTTTAGTTTACTATTAAAATTGTAATGCATTTAAAGATATTTTAGATTGAAAATTCTCTTCCATACTATTATCGTGTGTTTTAATTCAATAATACATGCAACTCAAATTTATCTCATTACTTAATTTTATTTGCTGATGTATAATCGTCTGATCTTAAAGTTACGTTGCTTAAATTGACATCTTTTGTAATTATTCTAAGTATGTTTTTTTTTCTCATTTGTAGAAAAGAATAACGATGCATAATCAACGCTGATTGAACTTATATTTATTTAATTTTTGTATATTTTTTCGAGATATTATCATTTATCTGGAGCTCATTTTGATTATTTGAGTGATTATTAGAATAAAAAGCGTCTATGTGGAATGGAAAAATTTGGTTTCTATTATTCACAATGACAGCATTTGGCGATGACTTTTGAATTGGCGAAATTGTTTGACTGCCTAATATGTAAATACCAATAATATTTAAGTATATTTTTTAAGAAAAATGTTTTTAACAGAGAATTCGAGATTTTAAAACTTTCTTTTTCATTATACTACTCTCTTATTCATTCTACTAACTATAAAAACACTAAAACGTTTATATGAAGAAATATTTATAATTTCTAAAGAAAAATGTCTGCAATATTCTAAATACGAAGTTTCAATTTGGAAACAAGTGTAGTTTGTTAATAAAAATATCACAGAGAAGCAAAAAAGTGCAAACTGCATCAATTTACAGCATGCATCTTAGTGTATAAGAATAATATAAAAAGAAAATAAATACTAATCATCACATAATGTTAATCATTATATAATTGGAAAATATAATCATTATGTATTATTTTGTCATGTTTTTTCGGTACTTACGTATTATCGAAACCGTATTAACGACATTATATGAAACAAAACATATGGATGGCAATACATTCAATCCATGACGTCACATGATGGATACAAACACGTATTTTCCATTGAATTCAAAACAAACATTAAACTAATGGACTAAATTCATGTGACGTCATAGTCACGTGATAACTGAGCCATGTGTTTTTGGCCAATCAGTTCATAAATTAATGCGACGTCATAATTATATCATAAATATAATCACGCATTTCCAATCAACTAGTTCATGTGCTTCTCTGTTGTCAACTTTTGCTTTTTGCAGGAACTTTCTTTTAGGAAGTACATATTTGTCAACGATGTAATAATGCACATAGTTAAACAAAATTCACTTAATTTAGAAGTATTCGTATATATAATGTGAGTATTTTTTTAAAATTTTGAAACCTGTTTGAAGAATTTTAACACACGTGGACTCTTTACCCAATCATCAAATTTTAAATGTTATCTAAACTTTACAAGTTGAACAACTAGTATCTCAATTTTTAATTAATGTGAAACACGTGATTCCCGTTATCATGTGACCATCAAGAATTTAGTCCCTTGTGCTTGTTCTTGTATTTGTAAAACTCAGATCAAACTTTAAATTTCATTCTGCTTAACTGTTAAGAAAAAAAATTGTATTTTATGCTTATACTTTTAAATAAAATGCATTTTGTATTCAATGTACTTTTTAGAAAGCTTCTGCTAAGAGCTAAACTTGGCAACCCCGGAGGGCGTGAACTGATTAGCTGGAAACACAAGATAGTTTTTATCGTGTAACTATGGCATAACATGAATTTTTGAACTGATTGGCTAAAATCACTTGGCTTTCACTATCATGTGACTATTACGTCACATGAATTGAGCTCATTCAGCACTTTCGACACATGCGAAATTGGGCTCGCCAACTTGGCGAGTTATCTTGATCAGTGGCATTGTTGCGACAATACGAAAGTATCTATTCTTCCTTATAAGAAAATTATCCGTTTTTAATGTTTATTCTTCGACTGTAATGTGAATTTCAAATCAGAGGAGTTAACTGCTTTTTTTAAAAAAGTAAAATACTAAATCGAAAGTTATTACTAGTAAAAAGAATGAAAATCTATAAGTCTCCTTTAAACACAGTTCCTAACTTTATGGTATATATACTTACTTACAAGCTAATTTGCATCTAATTATGTATAGTAGTAATTAAAATACGTTGCTTTGGCTCATTTTGAAAATAATGAAATATTTTCTTTTCCATTTAAAAGAACTTATCCTGTGTGTCGATGACAAATTAAATATGATTTTACTAGAAATTCTTCGATATTCAACAATGTCTCTTGGTAAATTTCGTGTCTTAAATTGTATTTTCTTTTCCACGCTATTTATGTTAGAAAATTTTTGAAGAAGTTTATGGTTCTACAAGATAATCTAGAGCAGTTTTAGCCTTAAATACATTACTTAGGTAATGTATCTAAGGCTCTTCTCTTATGAAGATTTGAATCAGAAAATGCAGCATACGAAAGTCAACAAAATGGTTGAAGCGATATTTCAAACTTGATTGCGGTATCCTGTTTTCAGAAGTTGATAGATATGATGAGAGAGGAGTAGGAATGGACTAAATTCGTATGATGTCATAGTCACATGATAACTGCAATCACATGTTTCCAGCCAATCATTTCCTAATTTGATGTGAATTCATAGTCATATAATAAAGGCTACTCCGCATTTCTATTCAATAGGTTCATGAATTCATGTGACGTCAGAGTCACATGGTAAATGCAATCACTTGTTTCTAGTTGATCAGTTCATATGCTTTGTTGTAGGCAACTTTTGCTTTCTTTTAAAAAGTATATTTTTGTAAACACTATTATGACGCATCAAGACAAACAAAAAGCACTGGATAGTAAATGTACACATATATTGCAAGGATTTTTTTTTTAATTTTGAAAAACTTTTTGAAGCATCTTTATATATAGAACATGCGCACTCATTCATCTAATTTGAAATTTTATCTTTATTTTGCACGTACAAGTCTAATGTCAGTTTTGAATGTAGTGGATAACACGTCATAGTATTTAACCTGTGACACTCATGAATATAGTCCATTCGATGAAGCTATCTTACCGGTGTGCTGTTGAGAAGGCTTGAAATGAAAGCGATAAAACCAATTCCATGCACGCGTGTTTCTCGTTGTTTACATATTGTTAAGAATTTTGTGTAAAATAGTGTAAATAATTTGTATTTGGATATGTAATGCCTTTATCTTACCTAAAATTATATTTAGTTTACGTTAAAACTGTAATATTCACAAGCAATGCCGTCCCTTACGTTATAATGGGGTGATTCAATGATAACTTGGCGAAATCTTGGCGATAGAGCCAAATTGGCGACCATGTTGACGAGTTTGGGACCCTATGGATTCTTCTAGAAACTTGTGGAGAAATACACTAATTTCACACTCTATGATACGAGCGGGTTTTTATCGAAGTATCCACGGGGCCTATAAATAGAGATGCCTACCGAGACGAGAGTTGGTCTTGATTCAACCAGCAATTAGTGAGCATTGTTTTGACTAGTGATAACTGATTAGCTCGGCTGTGCTTGTGAATAATTCTTTACATGTATTTTAAACACTGATAATTTTGTTTGAGTGCTGTGGAAGGTGTCAAGACCTTCTGGGATTTGTTCTGTAAATATTGCTGCTGAATCCTTTATTTCAAAAAAAATTGAACTATTGAAAATAAATTTTTATCGCTTTTAAATAACTGTTTTTCTTCTTTGAGACCGATTTGCATAAAATTCTCGAACCCCCTACCAACGTTACAATATATATGTTTAAGAATTTGGAACAGTTCGAAGCATTTGTTCACATAGCTCTGGTGAATATAAAATATAAGACTTTGCGTAAATTTAAGCTGTTATCTATAGTTTAGAGCATATCATTATACAGTTGGACATTCGTATTAGAGAGAATTGAAATCTTTTTATAACTTAAAGATCTTAAATCACTTTAACCTAGCTTTCATTCAAATAGTGCTGACATTGTTGCCACAGTTGTTATTCATCCGGTTTGCAAAGATTTCTCACTGTGTTAGTTTTCTGAATGGCATTCTTTAATGAAAGAAGATTTAGAACTCTCTCTCATTTATCATCCTGGAGAATTGATCAAAACATTATTTAAACGCGCATGGACACTAAAATGCTTCGTTCAGCTAAATTCTAATACATAGCAATGACCAATACAGAATTGGTAGAACTTATTCGAGTGCTAGTATCAGGTGGATATTGGTTTTTTAGCCCCTTTAGTGGTCAATTGTTTTGCTCAAAATGTTCCCCCCAAAAAAATCCAACATTTTTTATTGCATATAACTAAGCATGATATTTAGCAGAATGCGAGAATGGCATAATCTTATTTTAACTTTCAATTTTAAACTTTTCACATTGTTTCTTTATTTCATAATTGTGGAACACCTCCCCCTTAATGTTTGCTTATATGTACACTCTGCATGCTATCAAGAATGTTTTATACATGTGTGAGTTAAAAGAATTTCTTTCATACTTACAAAAAATTTTCATGTTCGTACTTCTTCAAACGGTTAAGGATTTTGTGTGTATGTGTGCATACATAATTTAAAGTGAGGTATAATTCAATGTCTTACATTTCAATGGGGACAGACATAATATAGGCTTTTTTGGATTATCTTTCCATTTTCATTTCTACTCAAGCAACACATTGCACATTGCCTTGTCATTCCATGTTCTTTATCTAATATTTTCAAGAATGTAAATTCCTGCCTTCAATGAAAAATTTCCGCTTTCACCATAAAAAATATCCCGGTTGAAAAGTATTTCATTACCACAGATATAATCTGCATCTCTTAAAAAACACTAGCACTAATAATCACACAATAAGAATTAAAAACATGGGCAAATCAAAGATAGAAAGAAGAAAATATCCCTACCTGTAGAGAGTACGGGCAAACCAGTTTTGACTAGCTTTCGGTTACCCGTGCGGTGTACAGGGAAATCAGTTAATGGGTTAATAAAGGGAAAGGTCGTTCTAATGTATTACGTAATTAATTTTTCATTTAAGTTATATTGATGTACACATGTGTTTGAAATGATAATCAATTCTTTGAAAGTGGTTTTATGGGTAGATTTATTCGCATTATATGGAAAACAACAAATAAATAAGAAACAAACAGAAAGCCTTTTTTATGTTGCGCTTTTAATCATGATTACACTTGTATGGAATTAATGTGGCGGAAAATAATTGTTTGGTGAAAAAAAATATTTTATTACCGATACCACACACAAGAAGTATCGTTAGTTTTGCAATATAATTTAGTTTATTGGAAGAAAATTATAATCGATTAAGTAGCTGGGATGTTGTTGGTGTGGTAAAAAAATTGCAAATGAGATTCCATTTTTTTTATTTTCAAATCCCAAAGTGAACATTTCACGGGAAATTTTCTCTCTCGATAAGAGAAAGAAAACAGTCTCATAAATTTTTAATTTTGAAATGTACATGGAATATTTTTCCCCATTGCTTCTACAAGAAAATTTGGTTTATTTTTTTAGGGGGGTATTTATTATTTTAATATAATCAGCAAGGTGAAATTTTTGGAAAATTTGCATTTGTTGCGTTGTTAATTAAAAGCATAAAATATTCGATCGTTTCTTGTTCAATAAAAACTAGGCTTTTATTATTACTACTACTATCATTATTATTTTTACTGTTTTTTTATTTTATCACTTTCTTAGAATGGCATTAATTTTTAATCTTCTTATAATCACTTTACTGTTTTTATAGATGGATATAGTCCGTAATTTTCAAAGTAGTATATTTTAAATATAATTATGCTTATATCCTCATATTTTATAAAATACTCTAGCATAAATAATCTCTCTCTCTATATATATATAAATGGAAGTTTGCTGTATATGAACTCGCTTAACTCAAACACCGTCCAACCGATCACTATGAAAATTGGCACGCATATGTATTTTATTGTGGGGAAGGTTTTTGTGCTATCCTCTTTATTGCAGCTGCCCACCAAGTGACACTAAAGCCTATCAACTTCTGCACTGTTCAATCAATCGCCAGGCTGCCAACAGAGTTGCCAAAAATGATGCCAACTTGGCTCTGTCGCCAACATTTCGCTATGTTTCCAATTCAATCACCTTTTTAATGTAAGGGACGGAATTGCTTGCGAATATTACAATTTTAACATAAAATAATTACAACAGAAATTACTATGAACGTATACAGATATAAATTATCACACATACAGATATAAATTATTTACACTATTTTAAGCGTTCATGACACAAAATTTGTAACAATGTGTTACTTTTGCTGATCAACAGAGGAAGGTGTTTTTAAAAATCTACCCACAAGAGAGTTACGGGACATTATAAATTTAAAAAAAACTCCCCTTTTTTTATCAGCTATTAGATCTACAGACTTAAAATTTAATAAATATTGTTTTTTTGTTCAGCTGAGATATACAAAAATCTTTTTTTGTTTCATTTGTAATTCACGTAAAATTAACTTGTTAAACACCTAAATTACAATAATTAATAACATAAGACCCCTCTGTTACCATGGTTTTGTATCATATAATTTTCACATGTGATGTTTCGGCAGTGTGAGCAAATTAATTGTTGTTGTTGTTCGGCTACAAAGGTTAGATCTGACTTTTTGTCTTCGGTGCTGGTCTTTCAGCTGAATAGAGGAATAACTGATTAGAGGTGAAAGAACGAAATAATGATAGTTATGTGATTTATCTGGTGCAGTAGAATCTCGAAAGCCCGGCAATCCCGATAACTCGACCAGACCCTTGCAGGTCGGTTATTGCTGCTGTCACAGTTACTGAAAAACTTCCGGAAAATGACGAAGACGTTAACGTTGAGGACCTCAAGAAACTTCTAAAATATCACATAGTGAGGGACTAGAGGTTGTCGAAATCACTCTTCAGTATTTTGAACAATAGGGTGCTTCAGTAACGGATTTCCTGTTCCTTCGATGAAACACCCCAACATTTCTGAGAAGGAAAGGTAAAATTAAGGCTTCTAGACAAATATAAAATATTTTAGAGTATATTAGAGAAGCTTATATGTGTGTGTGGTTCCTCTCAGACTTTTGCGCTTAAGTAAGGTCATATATTACTCGAATACTTTATTACAGCAACTTAAGAAGACACAGTACGATTCAATTGACCAAAATCGGTCAAAAATCGGTCTTTTTGCATTTGTTATAAATCATACAGGATGAGTACAAATGACGGACCATATTTTAAAAAATTTCCTTTTTGAAATTAGTGCATATATTATAAGTGATACATGAATGCAAAGAGAAATATACCAAGCTTTTTTTCCCATCAAAGATCAACGGCACATTTTAGATCACCGAGATTTAAATTCAAACATGGTAACAATGAGAGAAGAGTTTTTGATTATTAAATTATGCACGTTTTTTTTTCCAGTTATTTAAGTGCAACGTGGATTTAGAAACCACTATGGAAAAGAATCCCCACCCAACTAAAGCGTTCTGCGATGGTAGCATCCATTTAAGAAAACAGATTGCTTGTGACCAGCCAAGCGTATTGGAACAAGCAGTGAAGAGGGTAAGGCAAGGTTTTGTTCGAAGTCCACGGAAATCTACGAGAGTTGCAGCCTGTGAATTTGGAATGCCCCAGAAAAGGCATGGAATATTTAACAAAAAAATTAAATTTCAGGCCGTATCATTTGCAATTGACACATCATTTGTTCAGCAGTATCAACCATTAATAGAATGATGATACAAAATCCATGTAACGCGCACAGGATTACTGTCACAGATTGGACGTACGCCTTGTAAAAAGAGGGTCCCCTCATCGACTGTTTCTAACAGAAAAATAACTTCGTATCTTTCTCTTTACATTAATGTATCACTATATATGTATCATGTGTATATGTATCGTGTATATATGTATCATGTATATATGTAGCATGTATCATGTATATATGTAGCATGTATCATGTATATATGTAGCATGTATCATGTATATATGTAGCATGTATCATGCATATATGTATCATGTATACATGCAGCATGTATCATGTTTATATGTAGCATGTATCATGTATATATGTAGCATGTATCATGCATATATGTATCATGTATACATGCAGCATGTATCATGTTTATATGTAGCATGTATCATGTATATATGTATCATGTATAAATGTAGCATGTATCATCTATATATGTATCATGTATATATTTACCATGCATCTTGTATACATGTAGCATGTAACAAGTATATATGTATCATGCATCTTGTATATATGTAGCATGTATCATGTATATATGTATCATGCATCTTGTATATATGTATCATGTATCATGTATATATGTATCATGCATCTTGTATATATGTATCATGTATCTTCTATATATGTATCATATACATATGTATCATTTACATATGTATCATATATATGTATCATGTACATATGTATCATGCATCTTGTATATATGTATCATGCATCATGTATATATGTATCATGCACATATGTATAATGTATATATGTATCGTGTGTGTATGTATCATGTGCATGTGTCATGTATATATGTATCATGCACATATGTATAATGTATATATGTATCGTGTGTGTATGTATCATGTGCATGTGTCATGTATATATGTATCATGCACATATGTATAATGTATATATGTATCGTGTGTGTATGTATCATGTGCATGTGTCATGTATATATGTATCATGCACATATGTATATATGTATCGTGTGTGTATGTATCATGTGCATGTGTCATGTGTATATGTATCATACACATATGTATAATGTATATATGTATCGTGTGTGTATGTATCATGTGCATGTGTCATGTATATATGTATCAAGCATCATGTATATACGCATCATGTATATATGTATCGTGTACATATGCATCATGTACTTATGTATTATGTATATGTTTCATATACTTATGTATTATGTATATGTTTCATATACATATGTATCATGTATATATTAATCTTGTATATATGTATCATGTATTATGTATATGTGCATCGTTTATATATGTATCACGCATCATGCATACATGTATCATGCATCATATATATATATATATATATATATATATATATATATATATATATATATGCATCATGTATACATGTATCCTATATATGCATGTATACATGTATCACGCATCATATAAATATGCATTATGTATATATGTATTATGTATATATGTATCATGCATCATGTATATATGTATCATGCATATATGCATCATGTATATATGTATCATGTATATATACATCATGCAATATGTATATATGCATCATGTATATGTTTCATATACATATGTGTCATGTATATATTAATCTTGTATATATGTATCATGTATTATGTATATGTGCATCGTTTATATATGTATCACGCATCATGCATCATATATATACATCATGTATACATGTATCATATATATATGCATGTATACATGTATCATGCATCATATAAATATGCATTATGTATATATGTATTATGTATATATATATGCATCAGGTATATATGTATCATGTATATATGTAACATGTATATTTGTATCATGCATTATGTATATATGTATCATGTACGCATGTATCGTGTATATATGTAGCATGCATCACGTATGTATGCATTATATATATATATATATGTATCATGTATATATGTATCACGCATCATGTATATATGTACATATGTATTAAGTATATATGTATAATGTATGTATGTGTCATGCATCATGTATATACACATTATGTATATATGTATCACATACATCTGCATCATGTATATATGAATCATGTATATATGTATCATGCATATATGTATCATGTATATATATATCATGTATATATGTATCATGTATATATCATGTATATATGCATAAGTTATATATGTATCACGCATCATGTATACGTGTATCATGCATCATATATATATATATATATATATATATGCATCTTGTATACGTGTATCATGCATCATACATATATGCATCTTGTATACGTGTATCATGCATCATACATATATGCATCTGTATACGTGTATCATGCATCATATATATATGCATCTTGTATACATGTATCATGCATTATCTATATATGCATCATGTATATATGTATCATGCATTATGCATATATGTATCATGCACGTATGTATCATGTATATATGTAACATGCATCCCGTATGTATGCATCATATATATATATATATATATATATATATATGTATCATGTATAAATGTATCATGTATATATGTATCATGCATCATGTATGTATGTGCATCATGTATATATGCACCATATATATATGTTATCATGTACATATGCATCATGTATATATGTATCATGTATATATGCATCATATATATATATATATATATATATATATATATATATGTTATCATGTACATATGCATCATGTATATATGCATCATACATATATGTATCATGCATCATGTATATATGTGTCATGAATCATAATATATGTACCGTTTATGTAACATGTAATAGGTGCAGTAATTTCGATGGTAGGATCTTCTTAAAATCGAGTCCATCATTCCTACTCATCCTGTATTTTTTAAATAAAGCAAAACTATGTATAACTCATTTAAACTTTATTATAAAACTTACAACAATGTGAATTTAAATTACAGTAATAGTTTCATATTATCATCTTAAAGTTATCTCCTGAATTGCATATCAAGTGATACTTGTAATATGAAGGGCTTAAATTTTGTAATTTTAAGCGAAGTATTTAAATCTAACATCGAAATACCATAACCTGATACATTTTATCTAAATAATTCAAGTAGCTAAACATAATGCGAAATCAAAATGATTTAATTCCTGGTATCACTGAAGTTCCTTTAAGAGTCGCTTTTCACAAAATAAATGGCGGTATGCTTCATCATTTCGTTACACACGAAATATTCAGACTTGATGCAAAGTCTCAGTGTTACTGGCTTGTAACAGAATAGTTCCTCGAATAATTGAACGCCATAAATTAGTCAAATGGCTGAAATATTTACCTATTTGTTAGATTTCAAGCGTTGAAACGATTTCTAAAGCCATTCCATGATACATCTTAATGGATGTAAGTAATTGTTCGTTACAGATAAACTTACTGATTTGGAATATTGTTAAATATTGGAATGCAGAGTAATGTTCATACATTCACATTTTCTATATAATAATTTTCTGACTAGCTATTAAAATTTAATTTGAAGTGTCTTGTTATATTAATAGGAAGTATGATTCACATCGAATATTTTATTCTTATTTGTGGTAAAATGTTCAAGTAAGTTTTAATCTTCCATGCAATTTTGTAATGTTTTATTGCATATTTTTTGCATTATTATGGGTATAAAAGACATATTCAGACTTTTCGTGGGTCTTATTTTCTAAGAATGCATTGTTATTTATATGGAGCGGCTTAAAAATATTTATGTGAAGCTCTTTTAGACTTAAATTATTTGCAGATTTTGAAACAAGCTAGCTTAAAAATTATTGAAAATGTATCAATAATAATAGACATATTTTAATACCGAGCTTATTATAACAAAAATATAGCAAAATATAATAATTTGTTCTAAAAAAAGGTATAATTTAACTGCAGAATTAAAATTGTCATCTATTTATCTGTAATTGTAATATACGCATCGGGCAGCTTCTTTATTGCTGCGATTGTGATTTTACAACTCGTTATATTGTACTTCACCATTTTAATGAGGATTTGTTTTGAAAAATTATATTTGGGATTTTATAATAAAACTAAAATCGGATGTTAGAATAAGAATGACTGAAAATTAGACTTTGTTTTAGTTTTTTTTATGATAATTATTTCAATTACTATTATCATGTCTGTTATATCTTCCTGTCATGAATTATGTTTTTAAAAATTTCATTATAAGGTCAAGTATTGTAAAAATTATTTTAAGTCTCCTTACTTGTAACATACAATTTAATACAAAACAGTAACAGTAAAATTAACTGAAAACTTAAGTTTCAATAGATTGCAAGATAAATAAGAACAAGTGATATAAAAAAATTTTAAAGTTAATTCCTACATAGGTCAACAATGATAAATTTTATTTTAGTTACTTTTTATGAAATAATTACAATTAATATAAATATGTATATACGTATGAGAGAATCATAATATTGTGGCAAAACAGAAAGTGATTTTCTATTCTGCGTGTATGGTACTGGAATATTATATTTTTATTTATTACTATTTATTCATTCATAAGTCACATTCTCAGAAATTAGACCATCCCAGTTAGAATTCGAACCTATGACCTCTAGATTAGAAGTTCAGCGCGCAATCTATTGAGCTACAGGGACACAATGAGAGATTTTCCTTTTTATATATGGTGTTGGACTATCATTTTTTTTACTATTTATTCACATTAATTAAATTTAGCTAATGAATTAATATTTGAAAAAAGTTGTATTAACATCAAGTGTCATCCACTACAAGTTTAAAAAAATGTATTTGAACTTGAATGGATGAATAGAAATTATTTTATTAACGAATGGAAATTTGAACAAGATATATATGTATATATATATATATATATATATATATATATATATATATTGGCGGGAACACATTACTAGTTGATGCACTCCCGACATACGTCTACACTGTGAATAAAAGTAGGTTATATGTTTTTGTTCATATGTTATTTAGTTTAATAATTTTTTAATATTTAAATTCCTCTTATATAATTCTTTCCTTTCCTCTTGGTACATAGTATGACAAATTTCAGGTGAAGGTTGGTTGGCCCCAAAACATGTTTAAACCTGCAATCCTGGTTCCTAAGGCCAGGAGTTTGTCATTATACTACTGTGAATTCTATACCTATTTATAGTTCTCTTAGGTTATAACTATCTGTTTATTTTTATATTTTCGTTTATATATTTGTGTATATATATGTATATATATATATATATATATATATATATATATATATATATATATATATATATATATATATTTATATATATATGTATATATATATGTATATATATATGTATATCTATATATATGTATATATATATATGTATATATATATGTATATATATATATATTTATAAATTGAATTTTTTATATTGTGGATTATATATATATACACTCTGTCGCAAAAAATATATGCACCCAGAAGAAATTGAGCTACATTCACGAAATTTGGTATGCATGTAGTGTATATGAAAATAAACAAATGATTAAAAATTCAGAACAAAATATCATTTTATTAAGCGGGTTACAGCTTGCAAAAGGTTAAAAATAAGTAAGTAGTAAAGCCACCTCTGGCAGCTATACAAGCCGAAATTCGGCGTGGCATCGATTCAATTAGATCACTTATGACCCCCTGTGGAAGATCCTGCCATAGTCTTTGCATCTGCGCAGTTAATTCTCCTGTATCTCGGGACGGCTGCAGTTGCCTTCCCAGCGCGTCCAGACATGCTCTATTGGCGAAAGATCTGTGACCTGGCAGGCCATGGTAGGACGTCATATCCTTGAAGACATTGTTGGGAGAGTCGCGCAGTATGTGGGCGAGCATTATCCTGTTGATAAATGGCACCTGGGCGACTTGATAGCATGGGTAGCACAATCGGCGTTAAAATATCGTCCACGTATCTGAGAGCTGTCAAAGTGCCTTGAAGGAGCACTAAAGATGATCGTGTGTCCCAAGAAATTGCTCCCCACACTGTCACACCTTGTGAAATTGCTGTATGCCGCTCGACAATAAATGCCGGATCGGACCGCTGGCCGGTGCGCCTCCAGACACGTGCGGTGGTCATCAGCACTGAGACTGAATCGGGATTCATCACTGAAGATGACACGTCTCCAGTCTGTCACACTCCAAGTTGCCCGAGGTCGGCAAAAATCCAGTCGACACTGCCTATGATGTGGGGTCAGTGGTAAGCGTCTTAGCGGACGTCGGCTCCTCAAGCCAACTTCGGTCAGTCGTCTCCTTATGGTTTCTCTTGATGGCACTGGATGTCTGGAAGGAGGTAAGTGGCGTTGAATCGATGCTAGCGACGTTGTTGGTGCCGAAGTGGCCACTCTTCTGATTGCACGATCCTCGCGATCATTTGTGTTCCTGGGACGTCCTGACCCTCCGCGACGGTACACTCTACCTTCTGTGATCCACTGTTGCCAACATCGAGCAACTACCATATCGCTCCGACCGAGGGGGCGGCCGATACGTCTATTCGACCAACCTGCTTCTCTGAGGCCTATTATACGGCCCCTATCAAAGTCCGTCAGCTGCTCGTACTGCCGCCGGTTACGTCTTAGAGGCATCCTAAGTCTCAATATCGTCTATCAAAGTCATCAGATTCGTTTGGATAGCCGTACGGCGCTCGTACTCATGCTTTTAAACTCTCCCAGTTGCGCAACTAATATGTGCATAGCACACTTAGCCTTGTCTCATTGGCTTCGAAATTTTAATCATTTGCAATTCTCTTACCAGACTACATTCTTGCCGAGTTTCGTGATTGTAGCTTGATTTCTTCTGGGTGCATATATTTTTTTTGCGACAGAGTGTATATATAGGGAGATTGTGAACTAAAAGTAGGAATTGAAAAAAATATCAGATTTTACTATGAGTTTAAAACGAATAAAGTATCTTAAATAATTCATGTTTTTTTTTCTTTGAACTATGATTAATAGAATGTATTCATTTTATGACTTTGAATGACTTCATTTTATGATTCTGAAAATGACACAAATATATGTTTTTAGTTTCATAAAGAGATTTTTTAAAGTATGCTACCTCTATATAAAAAAGTAATGATTATTTAATAATTGCCAAAAATGTCTTTAATACTTACAGAATAACCCAATTAGAATTTGTAATTGGAATAAAATAATTTTTATACGCTAAACACAAAACATGCAAGCAAATAAGTTCTGAAAACAAGCTTCTTCAAACAAAACAGACGCATGTACAACAACATATCGTTTTGACAGCTTTTCAACAACAAGTAATCTTAACCGACTACAATAAAAGAGAAAAAATTAATTTTTTTTGTTGCCACACAGCCAAAGGCGGTTTAAAACAATCACGATCGATGGGCAGTATCCTTCCTAATTTCGCTCAAACAAAACACAAAATAAAACGAACATCATCAACAAGAATAAAAAAAATGTCACGTAAGAAAAATGATTCCATACTCGCTTCATCAGCACGCAATTGAGAGGAAGGCTAATATACCCCGTCATGTGTTAGTTGAAAAAAAATAGAACAGAAAATAGAGAGAGTGAGCTCTTGTGGCGTGCTACAACTTTTCGACCGACACCCAGTTCATATATTTGAATAATGCATGCAATGGGTGGTCCCTAACAGTAAATACCACCTGCAGATTTCCGCGGTTGAAGATTGACAAGAGGAAGGTCTGGAATTAGAACGCATGGTTGGGTTGTATCAACACTTTCCCGCGTTTATTTCGACTACCGGCTTCTATTTATGAGTCATTACACTTTAATTAAATTCCAACTCCGTTAATGAAAAGACAAAAGAACCCTGGACGTAGAACTGTTTCGACACGTCTTTCGTGTTTACGAGGCGTCAATGATTGTTTCTAGCCATCTGGCGAGGATGTTGAGTCTGGGCAGGTGAATGGATGAGTCGATAATCGGAACGTTTTGGGGATTTCTACAGTTGAGAATAGTAGAGAGGGTAAATCCAAACCCGTTTTATGATGGCATTAAATAGTATTACTTTGTTTAATGAAGGTTCTTTGATTTCGCTGTCGTGTATTTGTTGCCTCTGCGAAAAATAACAATGTATTGTTCGATTTGTGGGAAACTAAATTACTGCGTTTTCTTTTAATTTTCTTTCCATTTCTAAAAGCATTAATTTAATTCTTTTAAAACTTATTGAAATATTAAAAAGTGTACGTATTCATTATACCAGTGCTTCTCAAATTTTCAATACTGGCGCCCCCCTTTTCTATTATTACTGGCGCCCCCCTTATACATTAATAATGTACTGAATGCAATAATAATGCACTTTGACGCTAAAGTTACAATAGGCGATCTTAATTATAAACCATACAAATTAGTAACATAAGTATTAAATTTTTTATACTACTTTTAAGCAAAATAAATAAATAAATAAAATAATAGGATAATTATGTTATTTTTCCTTTCTCTAATTTTTACATTGAACATATTGCAAAATGCGGTAGCTGCTTAGAAGACAAAATATAGATATCTGCTAAATATAGAAAAATAATTCAGAGGGTCAATTTCTAATAATAAGATTCCTTATAAAAACTTTACTTTCCAAGACAAGCTCAAGGACGTCATTAATACTTATTAAAATTGTTCTTACTTTAGTATTAATTAATTAATTATAAAATATTCTGTGCAGCACTGATACATTAAAATTACACCGGCTGAAGTGCCCGCTCTTTGCACGAGTTCATTTATAACAAAAGAAAACATTATTGATATAATAGCTGAATTGTAAGGGAAGCAAAGCCAAGTGCTCGACAATGTTTACAAAAACGTAAAATGATTTTTTTAAAATCGTTGCTCAAATTATAATTAGTTTTAAGCGAATTGTAATTTTAAGCCTCACAGAATTAGCATTTATAATTGATGATAAACACACAGGAATTTTTCAAGGGCGGGGTCCGGGATCGAAAGTTCACCAATCTTGTATCAGGTTCCTTTTGATTTTGTCGATTTTCGGAAACAAAACACAGCAAAAAACTAATTCTTGAATAAATAATTAGCATTAATTAATAAAATTAATCATTAATAACAAATACTTAACTAAATTTTGCGTACTATAAACTTAGAATTATAATCAATCGGAAAAAAATCAAGGGCTTTGGGGGAGGGGGTTCCGCCCCCCTTGTGTGCGCCACTGATGTTAAATAATGATCAATAATATAAAATATCGATGAAGAATAATTGTATTATGTTTAATATTTAAAGCGAAAAGACTTCAACATGTTTTAACCCTGGAGCAGGCACGCACTCGATACTAATGTCGAGCGGGGTTATTGAGTCACCCCAATCCTTTTTTTTTATAATTATTTTATTGTACACGATACAAATCATGATTCCAGTGAATATTTTAATTAAGAAAAAGTTTACTTACCTACTTTCAAGGACTTTTCAATTTTTCTTTGGTAATAAATAAACAGTTTTGCCAGAATTAACGATTTCGTAATTTGTGTGTCCCGCGCGACCACTTCCGGGTAAAAAGTATATTCATTATGATAATATGTATGTTACTGCTAAAAAAATTGTGTGAAACGTTTTTCGTTATACTTTATACATTGAGAATATATATAAAAATATGTCTTGGCCAAGTAATCCTTCATGTGCTTGTGTGTGTGTGCTCTCCGTGGTTTTCCAAATATCATAAAACTCTTTTGCATGAAAAAAAGCGCAACAGAGAACACATAAGAGAGGGGTCATAACTAACTGTACCAATAACTTAGAAGGTCAAAGAGATTACAGCTATAATGTGCAGTATTTCAAAAATAATGACAGTGATGGATTTTTTATGTTCCTAAAGTTTTTCGATTCTGGGTCCGGGATCTGTTTTTTCTCTGAAAGAGTAGTATGTTAGGTTAAAAAAAAGCGTAATAAAAAATCTCTCATCACGGGATGACAGCAAATCAAATAAAAGTTTTTTTTATTTGGTTATAGGATCAAAGATAGCTAATTAGGTATTAAAGAAGTTTTTATTTTTGATGGCTTAATATCGCCTATAAATTATATCAGAGTAAAAGTGCATTTTTTATTATGTCTGAAAGTATTTTGTTTTAATTCATTCCAGTAAACTAATTATTTTTTAAATCTTTTATTTTCGATATGCTCGCGCCCCCCTCGTAAGGTCATCGCGCCCCCCAGGGGGCGCGCCCCACAGTTTGAGAAGCACTGCATTATACCCTTCTTTGTATTTCATCCATTCATTCTATTTCTTTAAATCTTTAATGTGTGATGGATCTATTCGCGATCATTTCACAAATCCTTTTGGGAAATCTATGGGCTATCAATTCGCATTATTCATAACTAACTCTTCGGGAGAAGAAAATCGTGATATGAAGATTAAGGTACTTTATATAGTCGAAGTTTTCTAGTTAGAATAGAGAGTAGGAGAGGAGTTAAAGCCGAAATCACATACACATACAAATGAGATTGTTACTGACCGGTATCATATTTGAATTATTGTGATTAAAGACATATTAGGAAAAAGCTTTAAAGTGATGATTGTTCACTGAGATTAAATTAATATTAAATTAAATAGGATGATAGATTAGATCCTATATAAAATAAGGATCGAGTTTTACAGTCACCTAATCTTTCGTGTTTTATCGTCGTTGTCCCACTTTCAAGGTTAGCACCGAGACACTTTCTTACTGTTATTAATTGAATTTGTGTCGTCTCATTCTGTGATGAATAAATAGATTGATTGGATCATGTCGAGAGTATCTTCGCTACCTCCCACATATCTAGGTGTCCGAGAGAAAGGTGATAACCTCTCACAAATGGTCTGTGCATTTCTTTTGTATTCTATGAAATTCCTTCCGTTTCATTGTTTTTTTTTAAATATTTCCTTGTGATTTAATTTTATTGATTGCATCTCATTGCATTTCTTTCTACATTATTTACATTTCCTTTCAAGTAATTTTGTTTTATTACATTCCTTGTCTTCCTTTCGGTGTCTTTTTATTTCTCGGTTTAAACCGAAAAGAAACCGTATACAAATATAAAAAATAAAAATAAAGTTATTCAGTTCACGCAATTTTGCTTTGGTACATATTAACTTATCTAGGAACCGTAAACGCATTTTACTAGTTCATTTTGACTACAGTTTTATGTATATTTATAAAGCAAGATATTCTTCCTGGCATGATTTATCTCTATCTCTCTCTCTCTAATATTCCTTAATTAAATTTAAAAAACTCCTTTAGTAGTAGTATAATTATATTTGTGGCTAACCTGACCTTCTGCACCCAAGGTTGTGGATTCGACCACGGCCCAAGTTGGTGAATTTTCATGATGCAGACAATCGACAGAGGCCATGTCGTATGATTATACGGCACTTAAAAGATCCTTAGGGTGTGTCCGTTTGACTTGATTTCTCTCGGCGAAATTAAATCCTAGTACAGGTTCGCATCGTCAGAGCTCAGGTGCCTCCCTCTAGAAAGTGAACTGGGTGTCAAAATTACCCACGACGATTGGTATCCGCCTCTATGGTGCTGCACTGAAACGAGATACCAGGGAATGTACTGGTCTGCAAAGGTAAGACACCAATATGCATCCGTAAGAAACAAAAAAAAATTAATACCTACAACTTTAATATTTATTAAACACACCAATCGGAAGATTACTTAAATTTAAAATTTATCCAGCATTTTGTAGTTTTTAAAAAATATATGTAGCTTTAAATATTTTTGAAATAAGAAACATGAAAGTATATTCAATGCTTTCTTATAAAAGTATTTTTAAGAAAAAGTTTGGAAACTATTGTGTAGATGAATGTCATATTCTTAAAAAAAAAGAAATATCTTATGTTGCCAAATAAAATTACATAACATTAAAAATAGAAAAGTTAGTTATAAACACACATATATATTAAATATCTTGTTGAAAGTTGTTGTTTTTATTTCTAATGGGCTACGGATTGGAGTTTTTCCATTGCAGCCCTATTACATCCCCAGAAGCTGTTATCTCTTTTTAGTGCGGCACCATATAAGGTTGATACCAATCACCGAAGGTAATTTTGACGCCCAGTTTCCCCCCAACAGGGAGGCACCTGAGCTCTGACAATGCGAACCTGTACTGTGAATTAATTTTGCCGAGAGCACCCAAGCCAAACAGACACTCTAGAGATCTATAACATACCGTATAAACCAAGGACATAGTCGCTGTCAATTTTCTGCATTATGAAAATCCACCGACGTGGGCCGGGGTCGAACCCGCAACCTTTCGTGCAGATTTATTGATTGATTGATTGAATATGAACGTCGCACTGTTCAGCCACACCAGGGCTTTTGGCGACGGACCACGTAATTTTGAACCATGGTCAAGTGACGTGGACGACACCTGAGCTGGCACTCCCTCTCCTAACTACCAGACCACACCAACGGGAGGACGTTTCAGCTCTCGACAGATTTAACGGTCATCGCTGCCCTACCCGGCGGGTCTTAAGTGGTACTGGGCTCGAACTCGTGACAAAGCAAGCCACGGTCCGATACCTATACCACTCGGTTACCACGGCCACCTCTTTCGTGCAGAGGACCAGCGACAAATCAACCACAGCACTCAGCCAACTCGTCTGGAATGATTTTAACGATTTTAATTTACTCGTACACTGTGTGGATTTCGTTTTCGGAAAAGAAAAAGCAAATAAATTATTATGCATTAAAAATTTATTTCATATTCATATTTTATATTGTAAGATGACATACTTAAAAAAAAGGAAAACATATTTGTTTCTTTTATATATATATATATATATATAAAGGATGTTTGTTTCTAAAAATATGACTTTGAAAAAATTTGTTTTAAGATTTTTATTCGCCTATGAAATTATTTACGAGGTTTAACAAAAGTTTAAGATATGATACTATGATTCAAATTATGTCATGTTTTCCTTTTTCTTCTTTAACAGGATAAATTTTTATGACAAAGAACATACACAAAAAACTACCTTAAAGCTACTAGAAATAATAATTTATATTTATTGTTTAACAATAACTATGAATTAAATATTTTCACTTCCCTTAATCCCAAATACATTTTTTCTCCTTTCTAACGAGGATTTATTTTTCAGTTGACTTCATACTTTTATTTTTATTGAAAGGATATAATTATTTGCAATGTCTCATTATTTCTACTTGATTTGAGTTTTTTATACACATTGTTTAAAGAAACAATCAATCTGTATTTAATTAAGGAAAGTTACTTAATATTTGTAACACCGGAATCACTGTGGATTAAATATTAAAAATGAATACATTTTCTGTCAATTAAAAATATTGTTCATACTTTCTTTTACTAATTTTTCTGTTGCAAGGTATTAATTCTCTCATAAAAAGTAATTATAAACAAAATTATGTAGTTATTTTTTATTTTATGTTCTAAAACAAATGATATTTTAAGAATTTTCATTTTATTTATTTCAAGATAAAAAACCAAATTCAGAAATATTGCTGTATTAAATTCATAATTTTTAATTGTGTTTGAAATAATGATTTTTATGCAATTTATATATTTAATAATGAAATGAGCTACGTAACATAATAAAAACTGCTATACTAATTATGGTTAATTAATAGTTCATCAATATGATTACTTTTATTTAAAATTTTTTATAACATATATTATCTTAGCAACATTCAACTACCAAATTTGAAATATGTATGAGAGTAAATACAACGTGTCCTATAAATATCACCTAAATTCTCCACTGCCATATTCCTCGTTAGGAATTGTACCAGGACGAATCATAGTCTTGGAGAAAAATTAGGTATATGAGAATGTCTGATATTGAAGGAATGATGGATGCATCTGGTGCATTTATGTGCTTCTCTAGCAGAATATGGCATATCTTGGCCCCTGGATCGAACGTGGGGATCCAGTTTTATGTCCACCACGATCACCAAAACACACAACGTTGAAATTTTCCCTATGGAGCCATCTCAAGGAATTTGTTTATCGAGAGGTACTGACTACATTGCGTCGCTCGTCTTCACGCTGCTTGTATTTTGGTGGACACTGAGCTGTTGCGATATATCAATGCACCTATCCCTTCCCCGACGTGCTCAAGCCTGCTTTGATATGCACGACATACGCTTTAAACATCTGTTTTTGTGGAGATGTATTTCACTAACGGTCAGTAGTTGTTTGCAGTGCAACTTGCCTTTCGTCGTCACTTCGATATTTCTCCACGAGGTCTTGTTCTTGATCGGAAACGTGTTTTAATATGAATGGATGCCTTTCGAGAAAAGGGGAATTTCTCCAAAGAAAGGGAAGGGCTTCCAAAGACCGTTAGGACACCTGAAAATGTGGAATTAGTTCGTGTATCACAGATCGGTAGGTTGTGACGAATCTATACGGAACTTTATCACTAATACTCTTGGGCGTCTTCGGGGATTGTAAATTCGCGTATATTTCCAACCAGCTCTAAAAGGAGGAAACGGGATATACAAATGAATCAAAGTATATAAGGAGAGTGTTGTAGGTAAGCGGAGAAGGTTATTGAGCCAAGAGATACATATTCGGAGCGCTAAGAAGATTCAAGTTGATTGTGTGATTAGTTTCTGGCTGATCGTCAGGCAGCGATCTACATTCGGAAAGTTTAAGCCGACTGAAAAGAAGTGAAGTAGTAAAAGTCAGGTGATATTTAAAATTCAATTATCGCATAATAAGATTAAATAAATATTAGAGTTAGTGTAAAGTTAATGATTGTTAGTAATTCAAATTGCGTATATCTCTCGGTCCTCTTATTCCGGTAAACCCGTTCGATATTGAGTTTAATAGGTGATTAGTATCATATTTCATGATTTAATTTAGTAGTATAGTTCAATCCCATTGACGTAGACATATCGATTCATATTTGTATTGAGAAGGTTGATAATTGATTCAAGTGAATAAAAATTATTTATTATTATAAAAATGTCGTCTGGTAATTATTTGCCTCAATTCAATCTTGGTGTCCAGGGTGAACCCAGGGGGCTCTCACAACGTGACAATGATACAACAATTCTTCTTACCCGCTCTCAAAGAATAGGATCTTGACAACGTGTGGCTACAAAAAGATAGGCAACAGCTCACACTTCCTTGGGTGTTTTAAGAGTAGCCTTCCCAAATGACTAATTTCCCTGCGAGGGGGCGTAAACTGGCCTGCGCGCTCATCTGATTTATCCCCTCCTGGTCACTTCCTGTGGGCTTTTCTCAAGTCCCTAATTTACAAAGATCATTCCAAGACCCTGAAAAACCTACGGAGCAACATACGAGCCGAAATTGAAAGTATCCCGGTAAATATGCTTAAAAAGGTGACTCAAAGTTTTCGAAATCGACTGCATCAGTGTAGTGAAAATGGAAGTTGACCTTTAGCAGGGATTGTGTTTGAAACTGTGTAAATTCAAAGTTCCAATGTTGTGCGGAAGGCGGAAAATAACAATAAAGGCAAAAGAAACATGTAGTGTGTTTTATTGCACAAGAACTTCAAAACAGGAAGTTTCCACGCCCCACCCTGTAGAAAATGTATCATGTCCCCTGAGAAGTCTTTCTTAGTCGAGTATAACTATTTTTTTCAAAGTACTCTTGTTTTATAAGGATTTAAAAATTAATTATTTATTCAACTTTTTAGTGTAATCAATAAAAAAAATTAAAATAAACATTGCTTAGTAAAAAACCTAGTTATGTAACTCTAAAGACAATGTAATCTGACCTCCACGCTTTTGGAAACGAAATGAAAACTAAAAATCTCCTTATTGATCATTATAAGGCAGTGCTTCTCAAACTTTCAATACTGGCGCCCCCTTTTCAATCACAATTTTTATCGCGCCCCCTTATACATTAATAATGTACTGAATGTAATAATAATGCACTTTGACGCTAAATCTACTATACGTGATCTTAATTATAAACCATACAAATTAATAACATAAGTATTACAGTTTGTATACTCCTTTTTGCAAAATAAATAAATTAAGTAAGTAAGACAGTGCTTCTCAAACTTTCACTACTGGCGACCCAATTTTCAATCATAATTTTCATCGCCCCCCTCAATAATAATGTATTGAATGCAATAATAATGCACTTTGAGTATTAAATTTTGTATACGTTACTTTTATATAATATATATTTTAAGCAAATTACTTTTTAAGTAATAATTATAATGTTATGTTATTTTTCCTTTCTCATTTTTTAAATTGGGACAGATTGCAAAATGACATTTAATTAAAAATTTATTTCGTCCATCATGCATTTCTAAAAGTAATATAAAAAATAAATTTTAAGTCAATTTTCCTACTTAGGCTAACAAAGAAAAACTTATTTTAGTTACTTTTCTATTAAATAGTTTCAATTAATACAAGTATGTAATACATATGACAGAATCACAATGTTAAGTGACAAAAGAGAAAGCGATTTTCCTTGCAATTTTTCCTTTTCTTTTTTCATATATATGGGGTATTGAATATTCTTTTTTCGTTACTATTTATTCATTAATTAAATTAATTAGTGTAAGAAAATAGTAAAGTAAAGAAGAAATTACACACATTGTTAGAAATTAGGCCATCTCGGATGGAATTCGAACTACCGTCCTTCAGATTAGAAGCCCAGCGCGCTATCCATTGTGTTAGCAGGGGACAGCACGAAAAGTTTTCCTTCTATAAATGTTTTGACTATAATTTTTGTTTGTTACTATTTATTCATTTTTTAATTTAATTAATGAATTAAAATTTGAAAGAACTGTATTAACATGAAGTGTCACCCACTAAAAGTTTTAAAAA